>CM021104.1:235934452-236339775 GCA_007115665.2 Sequoiadendron giganteum | reverse complement strand
TAATAAATCATTGTTTATTTGATTAAGTATTTCTCCTCCTATGATTAAATTAATCAATTTAATTTAATTTAACCCTACATCTCTGTTTAATTAAATAAATCATTTTATTTGATTAGAGTCTCTAAAGTCCTCTTATTAAATTAAATAAATTAAACCTTATTTGATTTAATCTAACATATTCCTCCTTAGTTAAAAAAATCAAAATCATTTTTTTAATTAATCATTTCCTCTCAATTTTGATTTAAATCAATTCATCTACTTAAGTCAAAATTGTCAAATCATCTAATCCTTCATTAAATTAATCAAATCTTTGATTAAGTTAATCCCTCTCACTAAAATTCTCTAGAGAATGCAACTTGCACATGAAAATAGATCTAATTCAAAATCTCTATTTTCCCTCACATGGAATCAAAAGAGAATATTCTCTCAATTTGAACTCAAAAATTCCAAGTGGACTTGTACATCCAACAAGGAATTCACTCCTCTTACATGTCCTTGTGCATTTAGCCAAGTGACATTAACTCCATTTCTTTCATCCCCCCTAAACATGTCACTTCATCAAATTCAAACCTGCACATTGATCAAAATGTGCTCAACCTTCAACCATTCACATCTTGACAAGTGGCACTTGGCCATTAGATGTTGAATGATCCCACATTGTTTAATCTCACTCATTCTTCCAAAGTTGAAATATATAAATGAGAGACTATTCCTCTCATTTAATTATCCACAATTTGAGTAAACTTATTATACTCAAATCCATCTTCAAGCATAGCCTTCTCATGTCTTTTTATCAAGTTCTTAGATTGGTTATGCAGAATTCAACTATCAAGTGGATCAAATCATCAAGCTTACAAAGGAGTTGGGAAAGGTTGATTTCAACACATCAATTGGCACCAACTCCCCCATGGGATTGATAGTTGTTCATTAAAATAGGATTTATTTGCTTTCATTTGCATTGTTCTTCATTTTTTTTCCTATATTAATGTTTCAATCTAATTTCATGGGGAGTCCTTGTTTTAACCTCGCATATGATCTAATAATATGATTTTTTGTTGTATTATGTGCAAGTATGAAATTGGGGTTCACATTTTGGCACTAGAAGGAGGGCTTGATCAAGAATTTCATCACGTTTTGGTGAAAATTATGTGGTTTTTAACATTTTTGTCTACACACAGGAAACTGCACCACGAATAGTTCATGCGGCCCTATATTGCATCACTTACGCAGAAGCAACGTTGTATTGCACTGCACCCCTTGTAAACCATGACACTATATTGAACCGCACCTGTTTCCCCCCTTTGAATTTCAAATTTTTTTCAAACTTCACTGCTTACAAACTGTGTCGCCTGCTAAATTGCACCACACTCACGGTCTCTATTTCTACATAGCACCACACCCAATCAAATGCACGATGCTATATAGTGTCGCCTCTATTCCGAATTGTGTCGCACCCACTTACTCTGCTGTAGAAAATAGTCAGGTTTTAAATTTTAACATGTGCTTTTTTATTTTTGGATTTTCTAACTTTTGACCTGTTTATTGTTTTTATGCTCTTTGTTTTTTGTCATTTTGTAGGTTGAAGCAAGAAAAAAAATCAAAGTAGGAGGTTCATCATGGCATCATGTTCACTATGCACAAAGTGTTTTTAAACACTAAATTGTTGTTCAACACTCTTTAAGGATTTGAAGTTCTGTTTAAAAAGAGCTTTGTTAATTTCATTTGCCTTAGAAACACTAGATTTCTCTTGGGTTTAAAAAGAACAAACAAATTTATCTTTCAAAGTTTGCAAAAGGGCTTAAAAAGAACCTTAGAAATAATCTACTAGATTTGGTTTAAGGTTTAACAAATTGAATAAGGCAACTTCCACACTTAAATTTGGTGCTCTAAAAAGAATTCATTTTGCTTTGTGGGATTAAAATGAACAAGTGCTATTTTGTCTTGTAATTATTTATTCAAGTTAATATCATCAAAAGGGTGTATGCGCTTCTCTCATGCCTCACAATGATCTTGAGAATTAAAAGCTTCTTTTGGTGATCTTAAGTTGAGTAAAATAATTGCTTCCACATTTCATTTTTGGAATTAAAATTGAACCAAACATGCGAGTGTGAGCATGGTATATTACAAGTGATCTCCCTTTTTTTTTCAACGAAGGTTGATTGAACTACGGGATATGCTAGCTTTCTATTGTTTATCTTAGAAGTCCTTCCTTGTGGGAAAAAGTAATCATCCAAGGGAATGAACCAACCGAGAACACACTAAAACCAAGTGACTTCCAACTGGTATATAAGTGTGGATTCTTGAGGAAAGTTCAAGAATCATGAGGATTGGTGCAAAAGGTCATGTCCTTTAAATCCGTCTCACGTTATACATCTGGTTTTGTTGTAGAGATGAAAAGTATGCCATGGGAGATTCATGGGTATTGATGCTTGGCTAACCCGCGAAGTGTGTGTTGTGGAGGGGAGCCCATGTGGTCAAGCATCTAGTCATCCGCACAAAATATGTGCAGCTAGATTCATCCAAGTGGGAACCCAACAAAATATTGTCTCTTCATCCTAGGGTTGTACATGTTCTTGGAAATGGAAAATACATTGCTTGGTCCTCAAAACAATTGAAAAACAAACATCCACAAAGAGATCCAAATTTCAAACCCCTTGGAGGAAACAAATATCGTTTGACAAATCTAAGTACTCTTCCTTTCCCTGGGGATCATATCCTTAGAGGTTTTTAAGTGCTTCTATTTTATCATCATTTGTTTTCACAAAGGTTAAACACTAGGAAATCATTGCCTTGATTCCCTTGATTTCCAAATAATGCACTTTGTGGGATGAAAGAAAATTAGGACATTGGACATTCAGTTTGAAAATCATAATCAAGAAAGTGTTTGTGGTAAAAAGGACCAAATCTAAGCAAGATAATGAAAAATTGAACCACACATGTGCTTGTTCTCTTTTGGTTCATTGGGTTTTCATGCCAACATTGGTCTTTTGGTTTGAAGCACTTTTAGGGAAAAACATGTTCTTCATTACCTTGGTCTTGTAAGCAAGTCCTCGTAGGGTCATCTAGGATCAAGTCAAACACTTCACCTCATCCAAACACCAATCAAATCCCATCTCACCAACAATTCTTGGGAACATTGACAACATCACTTATGCTAGACTTTTAGGAAAAATCAACATCACATTGTTTGGCTTAACACACCTAGCAAAATTATCATCATGTACACATTTTCTCTAGGATAACACAACTTCCTAGAGTTTACAAGTGCATAATCATATTTTTTTGACTTAACACACTTATTCAAACTATCATCAATCAAAATCAAATCAAACCAAGTCCTAAAGTCTAGCATTGATCGAAAGTTCCTAAAAGTTCAAACACCCATATCATTCACCCCTTTCAACCTTCATCTCATCATTGGTCCTAAACCCCTCAAAGGTCAACAAGGTCAAAACACAAGAAGAACATGGAATATAAACTCGATTCATCTATCATGAGTTATCCAAGTCAACCAAACTATCCAAACCTTCAAATGTCAATTGATTTTCAAAACGTGTATTTGTACAATCCATACATGGGATCATTATCTCCTACAAACCTCAATGGTACAACAAATGTGAGTTTTCTGAATCTAAATTTTGGAACACCTCTGCCTTTGGTAGATTTAAATCAAATCCAAAACTTACAAATCTATCAACCGAACAATAAAGGCATGAGCCTTTCCCCTTTACCAATCATCAATCAACTGAATCTAAGAAACACCCCCTTCATAAGTCAAAGCATCATATCAAATCCTCCCATTTATCCATATATATCGCAACAATAGATGACAACCATTCAAGAAACCCCAACAATCAACACCATTCCCAATCCACCACAACCACCACCAAAACACAACATGAAAAATTCATTCTCCATCATGTTGCAAGACGCTCAACAAGCTACCCGCCAAAAGGTTCTCTGAAACCAACAAGCTGCACAAGCCGCACAAGCTATGCAAGTAGCACAAGCAACCCAACAAGCACAATCTCAAGCTTGATCCCAACACCAAGCTCGAGAGACGCAAGCACAATTTTGGGCACTATTGCAAGCAATCCATCAACAAGTAGCACAACAACAAGCCCAACAAAAGGCTTTGTTGGAACAACAAAAACATGACCAACAACAAGCATTTTTGGCTCAGCAACAAACATAGGCATTACTCGCTCAATAAAGTTTTCAACAAACTCCCACCACAATTTTTGAAAACAATAATCAAGATCTATCCATCGAGGAACACCTTGAAGATATATCCACCTCATCTGATGATCAAATCAACATACATCAAGAGCCATTTTTTAGTCATAAACAAGACCCCTCCTACAAAGATTTGTTTCAAGGAGTGTTTATGTTATTTGATTCTATTGACATAAACCAAGATCCCTTGACCAATGACCATGTTTAAAATGTATCTACATCACCTAATGAGCAAGAGGACATATCTCAAGAATTTATTCTAAAGAATGATCAACATCTATCACCAAGGTCTAGCAATGGTCCTTCCCAAGACATATTGAAATCCTTTGACCTCATGGTTGCAGATATTGAAGGAATCCCTAACTCACCATTTGATCCAGTTCTGCCCAAAGATCAAGAGGATATTGAGCCACTTCCCATGCCTTATGACAACGCCCAAGAACCCTTTGAAAACAATCCATCCTTTGAAATTGGCCCATGTCAAGAACTTGATCCAAAGCATGTTGAAAGAAATTCTGACATTAACCAAGATCAAGAATTTTTATATCCAAGATACTACAATGAGGTAATGTGCACTCTCCTATCTATACAAGATATCACAATAATGATCATATCCATATAGCACATACCCCTCCATCTACCCATGAGATGTTTTCTTAGGATGGACACGTAGATGATCATCATTCAAAACAAGAGTCTCATACTCTTACTAAGGAACAAGAGTCTCTTACTCTTAACATTTGTACACATGATCAAGATATAGAGAAATGCAGAGGCATATCAAGAATGAATCATGAGGAAGACTTTTATGTGGACAGTGAATCATCAACACCTCTTGAAGGAGCATTACAATCTGATATCTCACAAGATCAAGCTAAAGATATCAATCAGGCATTCATCCCACATATGGAGGATCTTATCACTTATAAAGTTGGATCACTTACCTTTCTTAAGGCATCTCATCAATAAAGAAGTTGTCACTTTTGAAGATCCACCATAGAGCAGAGAAGGATTAGCACCTTGATTCCAAGGTAAATTATATCTTATTGCAGATAAAAATTTTGAGCAGATGAATTATCAAGGCATAGGATTAGACCTACATGAACAAGGTATCCTGGAATCAGTGTAGATTATTGGAGATCCTAAGCATTAAGGTCTTGGTTATTTGAAAATTAAGGGATCTAAACATATCAGTGATACCTCTATAAAACTGGGGGAAACTTCGTCTCAAGCAAATGTCAACATAGGGAGCATGAAGAATATTTATGATGAAACCAATGTCAATACTACAACCAGCCATGTCATGAATCTTCATCCACCCATCACCCCATCCAAAAATTGGGACCAACATCAAAATAAAGACTTGAATCAAAGCATGAAGAATGTTATCAAGGAAAATAAAGCTAACAAGCATGAAAGAAAAATCAAATACAAGTGGATACCAAAGAATACAAAGAAATATTATCCCTATCATACTCCATTAGTCAAAGAAACTATGGGGAAAAATAAAATAAGGGAAAAGTATCCATCAAAGATGTCCACAAAGGAAAAATCAAGCTTCTCAAGCAACGTACAAAGTATATCAAGTTTTTGGTCCTAATTCCATGCACACTTCCATATCCACCCATCATTGCTCATCTTCCCAAGTTTGGAGAGTCAAAGGTTCCAAACTATCAACCAATCCATCTTTTATTCCTAAACACACTCTACCATCCACTCCTCCACACATGATATCCAATTATCACATTGACCATGTATTGGTAGTGACCCTTCATCATAAGGATTTGGAAGGCACTCTATTGCGATGTGTGCACAAAGACGGAGTTAACTCCGGTATTAGCAAAGCAGATCAAGAATCTCAAAATTTGCATTCAAGTGCATGTATCTTGGCAAGGAAACTTCTTAAAATAGGATATCGATGACACATTATGATAGAGGAATCTACATTAGCACCACCAGGTGGTTCAGCATGAGCTTAAAATCTATCAAAAAATACAAAAAATATAAAAATCCAAACAAAAAAATCAGAAAAAGGATTGAAAACAATAAAGAAAAAAACTGTCCTCTAGCGTAAATCACTTTGGTGGCGCTTTGGACAAGTACCATGATGAAAAACTGGAAAATAGGTGTCATGTGTAGAATCGAGCATCTAGGTGCATTAGTTCAGAAAAAATCATCTTATCACATCCATAATAAAGCCAACATTCTAGCCATATCATCCATTCATCCACGAACCATTTATCCAATCCATCTTCATCTATCTACATCCATAATCCAAGTTATCTTGATCTTGGAAAATTTTAGTGCACACTTTACACTTGTTTATGGTAAACGTCTTAACAAGGGTCATTTTCATTGATCCTATCCTACCCAACGTTATCTGAGCCATTAAAGAACTATCCAAATGAGAATCCTTTGTGTGAATACCTTATCATATCACAAGATATTCCATATCCATTCGTCCATACACCTATTCAAGAATCCACCCATGATCGTTCAAACATTGCTAGACACTAGGGGAGATATTTGCATCTCGCTTTGAGAATAAATCTTGATCTATATCCTTCACAAAATGTGGTGATCTCAGCATTGGTAAACGTGAAATCAGATTGGTCAAAACATTTGCGGGTACCAAGCCAAATCACTAGCCCATGGCATATTTTGACGAGACTATGTTCCTTATCAAGCTTTATATTTCATCGGACATCAATCCAAGCAATCCATATCAGTTGCATCTAATGTGTACTTCAGCGTCACATAAAAATCATCAAAGATATTTTGTTCCAAATCAAGCTTCATCAATCTTGATCAATCGAATCCAGTCAATTATCACCTTGTTTGACTTAACACACTTAGTCAAACTATCATCTTGTGCACGAGCTTACTCTAGGATAATACAACTTCCTTGGGTTTACAAGTTCATTATCATCTTTGTTTGGCTTAACACACTTAATCAACTTATTTGACATAAAAAACTTAGTCAAACTACAATCCTGCATGAGTTTACTCTAGGATAACACAAATTCCTAGAGTCTACAAGTGCATTATAACTTTTGTTTTACTTAACACACTTATTCAAACTATCCATCCATCAATTAGATCAATCAAAATTAAGCATGGTTTTCAACAAAATCCCAAAATAGGGCATTGATATCGCATTATATCCAAATCGTCAAAATCATGCGAAAAATTCAAAAACATTTAGAAAAACACATCAAAAAATCCAAAACATGTCAAAATTTGAAGAATCAAAAGTAGAGTCATCTTACCAAACTACGTAATCTGTAAACTTGAACATAGGCAAGGTTGATCTTTGATCATCCCCCGAGACAATTTAGGTCAGTCCTTAGGTGTCTGTCACATTGGAAATCCGTTTGTCCATCTTTTTCACACCCTAGATCAATCCTTAGGCATTCGTCGCAATAAAATGGCAACCCATTTGCCTATCTATCTTATCATTGAGTCAAGTTTGACGACAGTCAAACTACGTGGTCTTTGCATGTATAACATAGGCAAGGCTAATCTACGGATCAGTTCCCTAGACCCGTAGAATAGGTCTTTAAGTTAGTCTCTTCATCGTAAATCTCAAAAATACCAAAAACATTTGTAAAACACTTCAAAAATACCAAAAACAACCTCAAAATATCTGGAAAATCCAAAATGATGTACCTATATCATTTTGCTTTCACTCGTGATAAGCATCATTCCAAAAAAATCAATCGTCGCCTTCACCCTTTGGTGATTCAGTCAGAAGAAAGTCTAGCAGGTTCAAAAGTGAACACCCAAATCGTCAAGGTCTTGAAAGCCTAAGTTAGTGATCAAGCAAGTTGGTCAACTTGGAGTATCAATAGCTTATCACCTAATCAGTCCCACCAAAATGTTGATCACAACATGTCCTAGGATGAAGCTTTGCTATGATGGACATAAGCATCAGGTACTCCACAGTAGTCTAGCCTTGGCTAGCAGTATGAAGAACATTAGCTTGTTTGTTTACTTTGTCTTGGTATTTTGACTTATCTTATTTTGTGCTCATTCCAAGGACCTCTCGATGATGCCTAAACAAAACAGGTTTAGAGAGAAAGGAATGCGGCAAAGATCATTATATTTTTTATCTACTATGCTTGTGGGATACACTTGTAAAATAACTTAGTCACGTATGCTTTTTTTTTTTTGTAGAGAGGATGTTTTGGATATCTCGTTGACCACATAGGAAAGCTTTCTTTCCTATGTTTTTGCCTGAGATGTATGGAATTTCTGAACTACGTCCTGAATAAAGTATGCATGCTAAGTGTGAACAGGAATACTCCTATTTGATTGTCAAGTCAAAGTTTGTCACACTAGGTACCATGCCATCCTGGTCCTTTATACCTTGATGCATCGTACCTATGTATGTTATCAAACATAAAGTAATTGGCCCTTTGAAAATCCAAACTCTTGGTAAGCAATACATCATCATCATCGGTAATAATGTAAACTTGTGTGGATCCTCCTTCCATCCATCTTATTCTTCTTATTCTTCTATCTTTACTAAAATTTCTATCTAAAATCGGTGTGTTGTATCAAAATATACATGAGGCTACCCATGGCCGATGATTGTCTATACATCATTAGAAATGTCTACATCAAATAATTATCTTTCGTCCTCTAATCAATAGAACCACTCCTCTGGCATTTTATCGCGATCTCGATCAGAAAATTGTACATTTCCGCTTGATCTCTCGAGGGGGAAATATACCAGCATAATCCTTCTTGTTGGGGCAATAGTGGGGCATCTGAAAAATCAAGAAATTTTGAACTTTAATCATTGCAGTTTATTCTTTGAATCAATGCAACAAGTACATTGCTTCAAAGAGGGGATAAATGTAGACATGGAAAATATACAATTCGATCTAACACACTGGATCCTGATTTACTAACACCATTTCTTCTTGAATCATACTCTCATAATTTCATCATATTCTATCTCTTAATTTAATAAATCATTGTTTATTTGATTAAGTCTTTCTCCTCCTATGATTAAATTAATCAATTTAATTTAATGTAACCCTACATCCTTGTTTAATTAAATAAATCATTTTATTTGATTAGAGTCTCTAAAGTCCTCTTATTAAATTAAATAAATTAAACCTTATTTGATTTAATCTAACATATTCCTCCTTAGTTAAATAAATCAAAATCATTTATTTAATTAATCATTTCCTCTCAATTTTGATTTAAATAAATTCATCTACTTAAGTCAAAATTGTCAAATCATCTAATCCTTCATTAAATTAATCAAATCTTTGATTAAGTTAATCCCTCTCACTAAAATTCTCTAGAGAATGCAACTTGCACATGAAAATAGATTTAATTCATTTATTAAATCTCTATTTTCCATCACATGGAATCAAAAGAGAATATTCTGTCAATTTGAATTCAAAAATTCCAAGTGGACTTGTACATCCAACAAGGAATTCACTCCTCTTACATGTCCTTGTGCATTTAGCCAAGTGACATTAACTCCATTTCTTTCATCCCCCCTAAACATGTCACTTCATCAAATTCAAAATTCAAACTTGCACATTGATCAAAATGTGTTCAACCTTCAACCATTCACATCTTGGAAAGTGGCACTTGACCATTGGATGTTGAATGATCCCACATTTCTCAATCTCACTCATTCTTCCAAATTTGAAATATATAAATGAGAGACACTTCCTCTCATTTAATTATCCATAATTTGAGTAAACTTATTATACTCAAATCCATCTTCAAGCATAGCCTTCTCATCTCTTTTTATCAAGTTCTTAGCTAGGCTATGCAGGAATTCAACTATCAAGTGGATCAAATCATCAAGCTTACAAAGGAGTTGGGAAAAGGCTGATTTCGACAAATCAATTGGCACCAACTCTCCATGGGATTGATAGTTGTTCATTAAAATAGGATTTATTTGTTTTCATTTGCATTGTTCTTCATTTTTTCTTCCTATATTAATATTTCAATCTAATTTCATGGGGAATCCTTGTTTTAACCTTGCATATGATCTAATAATATGATTGTTTGTTGTATTATGTGTAGGTATGAAATTGGGGTTCACACTTAGGATGTGCCTTATTCAAATCCTGTAAAACTATACAAATGTGAATTTGACCTATTGGTTTTCTTATTAGTACAAGATTGGAGATCCAATCTGCGTAGTCAATAGTCTCTATAAAGCCAACATTGAGTAGTTTCTTTAGTTTAGCCTTGACTAATAAATCAATTTGAGGATGCATTTTCCTGAGTTTTTTCTTGATCGGTTTAGCATCAGGATGTAGTGGAAAATGGTGTAATATCAACTTCGGGTCTAACCTAGGCATGTCAGCATAGGACTGGGTAAATTTAATCTATCATTTTGCAAAGAATGTATGGAACTCAAGTTTCTCAGACTTTGTTAGTGATGTTGCAAAATGAAAATTTTGGGATTGTCTTTCATGTCAATGTTGACTTCCATAGATTTATCAATGAGCATTGTGACTTCTCTTTGGTAATGGGAAGAATCTCCAACCCTCTATCCTTGGGTACCTTAGAGAGGTTTTTACCCTCGGATAGGTCCTTTTCTTTTTTTTCTAGTCTAAAGGCGCCCTACGGTTTTCACCTAGAGACTTGTCTTTTTTAATTTTGCAAATAGACGGGTGGACATACTCCTCAAAGTATGCCATATGATCCAATTCAATGGTAAATCTTTCCTTGTGATAGCCACTAGGAATTCCTTCTCTCAATCCCATGAACTCAATGATTGCTTTGTCATTCTCAAATACATCTAAGGCGGGAGGTCCTTGTTGGTCCCAATCGATGAATTGAGGGTGAACTAAGGGCATGCCATCATCGATAGTGTCAAATTTTAGGATGGATATGGTAAAGACAAAAGTATTTTCAGGGTCTCAGATCATGGTGTCTGATAGGTCAAGTCCAGTGAATACCCTATCTAATTCATAATCACTAGTTGCACAAGATTTCCATTCATGTTCATTTGAATCGGTCTAAATGTGGTCATCATCATAGGTATCAGATTGTTCATGGGTGTTGGGTGTTGGGTGTTGCACATGTCTTGATATTTTCAAAAGCACTTACTTCCTTAGTCAAAAGTAGCTTAGTACAAGGATCGCCAATCTTAATTGGTTTCAACCCTAGCCCTAGGCCTTTCGATCATTTAGACACAGGCAAAGGTTCACTTATCCCACTTCTATTTAATCCAAGTCCATTGTGCCCATCATAGCCTTTATCTTGAATGATCCAAAAACATTTTCTATACTATTTTGTGGGTATTTGTGTGAGTGGAGGAGCTTATTCATTGTCTTCTCTATAGATCCAAGAGGTCACATCCTCTTTGTTGATTGCTTCTTTGCTTAGTTCGTCTCATTTTGTGAAAGTAGTTGTGGGAGGCATATGGATAGTGACCTTAGGTTTTCTTTGGTTTGCTATCAATTTTCCATATGACTTAGGAATTGTTAACTTGTTGATATAGTAGAACATCTTCGTGTGATATTCATTGTAGCCTTTGTCTTGGACCTCAACCTTGGGATCACAGGATGGAGTCTTAGAAGTGGATTCTTTAGATAGAGTAAAGGGATAGATATAGTGAAATGAAATGGATGATGAAGCCTCTTGGTTGACAGACACTTATTGTTGAGGTGTTCCTCGTAGATTGGTACAATATTGGAATGTGTCAGGATCATCGGCTATTGTGATTTCAGTGTCATTGCAAGGAATTTTAGGCATTGGTGATATGTGGATAGTATCGCTTTCATGGCATGAATCCATGGTCAGCCTAGGAGGAGATTGTATGGGAGGTCAAGGTACAAGACTTGGAAAGTGGTGTCCATAACTATGGGTCCAACCCTAATGCGTAGTGTTATAACTACTTTAGAAGAGCATTATCATCATCATATACCTTAATAATAATGATTTTTGTTGTGTCAACACATGCTTCTGAAAAGCCTAATATCTTAACCAGTTTAAGGGTGCAAATTTTTAACCCTTCTCCACCATCTACCAAGACTCATTTGACTTTGTGTTTGTGGTTGATGACTTCAAGATGCAAAGGATAGTTATGGTTTGTCTTTTGAGTCAAAATAGTCTTGGGTGAAAAAGGTGACATGATGAGAATTAGCCAAGTAACCCACCATCTCCTAGAATCGATTGGCATCGAGGTCACTAGGAATGGTAGTCTCTTGTAAGGATGTGTCAAGAATGGCTTGATGGTTAGGTGATATACGCAATAACTCCAAGATAGAGATTTGTGTAGTTGTCTTCCACAAATGGTCAAGTAGGTTGTATTTGGACTTTGGTAGTTGTTGTTGTTTTGGAGGAGGCCCTTGGATGGTCACCTTGGTTCAGTGGCTATTGGCATCATATTCTAGTAGTTTCTTAATGGTAATGGTATTGACATGATCATTGGTAGTTCGAATGTGGTTTACTATGGTGGTATAATCAAATTTGGTATTTATGTAATTGGTAGAATTGTTAATCTTATTACCTAAACTAGATTCCCTTCCTTTTCCATGGTTGTGTAAAGGATTTGTAAAGACTTTATGGTTTCTATTCGATGATTTTTATTGTCCATTAACCTCAATAGTATCATTTTCAACAATGTCTTGGATGATATTATTCAATTACTGACATTGTGAGGTGGAATGTCCCTTAGCTCGGTGATAGTCATAAAAGGCATCATCATCCCACAATGATGGTTTGAATTGTCTTGAGTCATCTGGTTTCACTTCAAGAATTTTTATGTCATTGTGTTGCAAAATTTTCTTGAAGACGAATTTGATCGTATCCCGAAGAGGAGTGCATTTACGTCTTGTGGGAAACTTCCTTTGGACTCTCTGTTCTTGTTTGTTTTGGACGAAATTTTTTGTTTGATCAAAATTTCTTGGTAGGTTTTTAGATGCATTGGGTCCTCTAAGTGTAATGGTAGGGCCTGTGTGTATTACCTTGGCATCATTGACTCCATCATTGGTCTATTTTTTCTTATGAGACAATATTTTCCTTTATCATTTGATGTGTTTTTGTTGGATGTTTTGATTTCTCCCTTGTCAATGAGGGCCTTCTCAAGGATAATTCCTTTATCAACTAGGTCCATGAATGAATTACAACATTACATTTTTAACTCATGTTTCAAGTTTGAGTTAAGGTTTTCTATAAACATGACAAATTTTTGTTTTTCAAGTATTTCGATGGGATATTGATTAGCCAAACCCCTCCATTGTTGGAAGAAGGTTACAATGTTTTCACCATCTTCTTGTGTGGTATCAAATAGGGTGGAAATAATAATTTTATTGTCAATTTTGAATGAAATTTTTTCTACAAATTTGTCTACTAGGTCTCCCCATGTTCTTATGCCAGTTGGTAAATGTGCAAACCACTCAAGTGCTTGCCCTGCAAGACTTTGTGGGAATAGTATCATTAGATATGTTAGTTCGTATGCAATGTTTATGCAAGCGATGTAAAAATTTCTTACATGTTAGATAGGATTGCCCATCCCTCTATACTTAGGCAAGTTAGGTGTGGCATATCCATGTGTGAAGGGTGGCATGTATAGAGATTGGATATGGACATAAGTATTTTGTAGAGTAGGTCTTCTTATTAGACACTCACATGCTCTCTATTTGTTGTTTTAGGGAAATCATTTGAGTTTGTTGGACATCCACTTGGGTTAATGACGTGTCTTGTGTATTTTTGGCATACTATAATCCAATATTATATGATGGATTTTGACTAGGTATGTGTGTGTATGATGATTTTTGGTTTTGCATGTATGTATATGACTTGTTTTAGTTTTAAGTGTTTTGATTGGGAGTGAGAATGTGAGTATTGTGGGGAGGATTGGATTGTGTATGCCATGAAAAGGTGTGACCATGTAGATTTTTGTTTTCATATTGTGGGAAGGGTCCTTGGTTTCCATGTTGTGTGTTGTGTTCAATAGACCCTTGGGTATTGTGTTGTGTATGTGTATGAGAAGTATGCCCTTGTTGTGATGAGGTGTTATGTTGAAAAGTACCCTGGTTTGGTATGGCATTTGTTTTGGGAGTCTTTTTTATGAAAATATTTGGTATTTTACTTGAGGTATTGGTGTCAAGTGAACTGGAAGATGATGCCCCTATGGTTTTTGATGTAGATAATATATTGGATGAAGTACCAAAGGGTTGTGACATAGATTGCATCATGGTTGGTGTTGTTCCTTGAGTCATATTTTGGGTTCCAAATGATGAGGTGCGGATTGTCATTGCGTCTTGTGTGGATCCTCCTAATGGTAAATATGTGTTGACTTGTGCGAAAGAACCACTAGAAGTAGGTGTATTGTGTCCTTGACTTTGTGTATTTGGTGTGGGTGTTACTTGTAATGTATTGATATAAAAAATATGAGGTAATGTGGCTCCTTTTGACAATAGTTTAGCTAAACAACCTTGGGGGTCTAATGCCACAATTTCATCCACAAAAGAGGCTACTTCAAGACATTTTGCAACAAAATCTACTTATTCTACCATTGGTCTTCCTTGTTTGTCTCTAATGATGAATTTTTCAACTGGGTTTAAAAATGATCTGTGTGGTCTAAGTGTCTCATGGGAGGAATTGGAAAATGGGTTGACAAACTCATCATCTTGTGGGAAGGCCATTTATTTTTGTTTCCTTTGCAACCTTGTTTTGACCATAAACAACTTGCAAGATGTCTAAGGTGACTATGTAAAGGTATGGTTATGCCTACATGTGACCAACATATGACTAACACTAACTCATTTGATTGCAAAATCTGATGAAAACTTTCGACAATAGCAATCTAATCAGATGTATCATCGAGCACTTGTACAAATTTTCATTTTTTTAAAATTTTAGCCTCGACGGTCATCGGAATTTCGATGAACCTTATTTTTCGTCTTTGTTTCGATGAAGATATCTCACCAAAATTTTGACGGACTTGCAAAGTTAAATTGTGGTGGACATAAATAAAAATGAGCTCGACTATTTATTGCGATAGTGTTTTGCTCGACAAGTTTCTTGGGTCGAAAATCATAAAAAACTCAAGAAGATATCGCTAGGTTGAGGGTAATCATTGTCTTTTTCCAGAATTCATTTGTGAAGTCAGATTTGTACTTCCAGGTTTGAAAATCGTATTTTAAAGTAACATCTCATCAGATTTCATTTTTAGTCTTGTGCATTTTCAGAATTTCATTTCTAGATTTTAGACTTGACTTCACAAATTCTTTATAAGGGAGTTGTTTATAACTAATGGAAAATTCTTGATGGATTTGGACAGAGATTATATTTGCAAGGTTTCAATTTTAACCCTAATGATCAATTTTCAATAGATTTGGGAGCCATAACTAGATAATATCAAAGGTGTTGGTTGTTTTTTACTATAACCAAGTTTATCTTCTAGACACATAGCATATAAAATCTCAGATAATACTGCCTTACAATAAAATCAATCTATATTGTATCCCAATACTACTTATCAAATCCTTATATGAGCATATTCACTTATAAGTTATAACCTCACTCAAGCATTTTAATAAATTCCTTGAATTAAAGCCAAAATGAGAATTACACACACCATAACAGTGAGATGAACATAATAACCCTTGATCATTTTATTCAGGATAATATTATATTTATACAATGGAGAGACATGAGCTTGAAATGAGTGATTTTCATTCAGATGCTAGTATTGTCTTGAAAATTAAGTATCCCTGAAACTAAAACCTACAACAAAATGAAAGCAAACCTAAGAATAGTATCTTCACTATAATATCAAGCTCTTTACAAATTTTCTCTGCAACTTCGCTTAGACTCAACCTAAAGATATCTAACTTGCTAACCCGTATTTCTAGTCTTGAAATCCTTCTTATAGGGAAAATGAAGGAGCAACAAGCATCAGACCAGAAATACACCTGTCACTGGTCACTTGGACCGCCTTATGACATTTCAAAAATTGGTTACAATAGGTAAGTCTCTGGAGAATCTTCTTGTTCATCCCTTCCACTGGAGAATAACTGTTGCATTTGCAAAACTTCGAAAACTTGCACCAAAAATGCCACCAAGACATAACCAAAAAAATTTATAACCATAACTATTGAGCTCTTAACTGCTAGTTGTGGGCTCTGTCCTATTCTTCTTCAGTTAAGTACTTGTCTACCCATCCTTGATATTCCTCATCCATTGGCCAATTAAAATTTACCACCTCATTTACCTTGGCACTATAAGGTGTATACTTTACTACTACTTGATTTGCCTCCCTTTCAAAAGATTCCAAAAATGTGCCAGTGTTAATGAGATATTTAGAGCAACAAACTAAAAAATGAAAAAATGAAGGTCAAGGCCTTGTTGGTTGTTTGTACTATAACTAGGTTTATCTTCTATTCTACCTGTAGAATTTCCAATTCTAATCGAGGGCAATTTGAAGGACCTAGACCAACTGATGAGGATTTTAACAATAAACCTCCTACACTTCGGGCTCTACAAAACCCAAGAGGGTGGTCCCTATAATGTGTTTATAATCTTTGCACTGAACTTATAAACAATCATTAACAATTAGCAGATAATCCCATTTAATAGATCAATAGAATAGGATAATACTGAATTGAATTGGCTTTCAATCAGAAATACCAACTACTTGGAGCATGAGATAATTACAACAATATTTCACAACTTAAGATAGTCATTTAATTTTGAAATTTGGTAGCAAGATCTAAGCAAAGAAAAATAGACACAGAACCTTATACATGCATATTATTTAAACCAGTGCCATATACCATTGAGGATTCAAGTTCACAAACATTTAAAATCCCATGACAGGTTCAAACACATATCATATAAAACCTATGACAACAATTGCCTTACAACATCATCAATTTATATTCTAACCCAATACTTCTTACCAAATCCATTTATAAACACATCCATCTATAACTCCAATCAAGCATTTTAATTAATTATGTGAATTAAAGCCAAAATGGAAGTCATACACACCACAACAATGAGATGAATGCAATAAACCTTGATTATATTATTCAAAATTATGATATGCTTATACAAAGGAGAGACATGAGCTTGAAATGAATCATGATAACTCAAACGCTAGTAATGTTATGAAACATCAAACCTTCATAAACCCAAAACCCGACTACAGAATGAGACAAAACCTAAATTGAATTTACACTAGAACAATCGGGAATTACAACTTGCTCTGCAACTATGCTTAGACTTGACCTCAAAATATCTAACTTGCCAACCCTTATTTCTAGCCTTGAAATCCTTCTAATAGAGAATGAAGGAGAAAACAATCATCGGACCAAAAAATACACATGTCATCGGTCAATTGGACCGCCTTGTGACCTTTCAAAAATATGATTACAATCACCAAGTCCCAGAGCATCTTCTTGTTAATTCCATTCATTAGGGAATAATTGTTGCATTTGCCAAATCTCAAAACCTGTGCCAAAAAGTTGCCATGGAGATAAAACTATAATTAGTTACAACTATAACCATTGAGTTGTTAGTCACCGGTAGTAAACCCCATTTTAATCCTCTTCAATTAAATAATTTTCCACCCATTTCTGATACTCTTCATCCATTGGCCAATCAAAATTCACCCCCTCATTCACCTTAGTATTGTAAGGTGTAAATTTCATTGCAACCTGATTGGCTTCTCTTTCAAAATATTCTAAAAATGTGTTGGTACTAATTATTTTATCCATGCTAGTTACCAACAAATCAAAATCAGAATCATCATAAATCAATTTTATTTGTGCATTAATAACTTCTGCCCTTTTCTACCATTGCTGCAATGTTTTAACATTTCCTTGTGCATCAGTGATGTCTGGAAAAAATGTATCATTCTAGTCATCAAATCTCTTTACTAGCTCCCTAATTCTTCTACTCAAATCATTAGGTAGGGCATGGAATCCCTTCAATAATTTCACAAAGATTTGAGTAGGCTTCAATAACTAGGGCCTATTGTCTACATCAAACCTAGAAGCCTTATACATAACATCTAGATCGTTGGCCCTAGGGATCCACTTCTCAGCCAATGGAAAAACTATTTCCCGATCCCTATTGATATTTTTTATTCCATCCAAAAATAAAGAGTACAAATAATGTATAGATGGTAATCTACCATCCATCCTCTCATTTAAATGCCTCAAAACTATTTCCACCACCTCATTTTGTTTAGCAGTTGCATCATCCTGAATTGCCTTTAAGGCAACTTGTAATTTTGTGATCTTATTTAACATTTGCTTCTTGGTGGGATCCATAGAATACTCCACTTCTTCTTCAACTGGCCTTGGTGTAGGACTAAGAGCAAGTGTCTGGATGGGGTATCCTAGAGTAGAAACAATTGGAATAGTAGGGGGAACTGATCCTAAAGTAGGAAGTAATGCTCTCATACTAGGAGCACTGGAGGATTCTCCCACCTGCCCATAATTCAGCCTATCTACTTCATATTGCAGCTCAACATTCCTTTGTTGCATCCTACTATATTCTCCAATTATTATGTTGTACTTCTCCATCAGACTCTTCTTTTTAGCCTCTTCTCCCTCAACTATCTTTTGGGCCAATTTGGCCACATTAACTATCAGGATTGTAGCTTCTGTTGTTGAAGTTTCATAAGCTCTCTTAATAATTATCCCTCCCCTTAGGTTTGGACTAATATCTGTTACATTTGGTTTTCTTCCCTGGGGTGCCAACGCCCATATGGCCAGAGTTTCATACTCCTCACTAAAGGAAAAATCTTTCAAAGCTTCCTTAACCTCTTCTTCATTGTTTTGCATAGGATGCTTGGACTGTATGATAACAGTGAATACTATAGCATCGACTATGTCCCACTCAGGCAAAATTAGGACACCAGCCTAGGTCACAAGTCTCCTTCCTTCCTTAAGAGTGATGTTTTTGAATTCCTCCATCAATTCGGCCTTGACCTCATCATCATTCTCCTTCTCAAACCTATCAAGTATTGATTATCTCCTTCCCTTGCATTTATCTTGGTATTCCTCTAGTTTCATCCTCTAAATTATTTACAAGAATACATGAGTCTTCAAAAAGGCATCATCATCTAAGAATGTCTTACAGGCCTCCATCCTGGCATCTTGTACACACTACCCCTTTATATCCATATCAGACAACACCAATTTTGTTGATCTAGGAGGGGAAGGGATACCAACCTGCGTGTCTTGATCAGTCACAATTATCTCATCCATCAGAACCTTTTGTGTTTCCTCAATATTTTACCTCTTAGGGCTTGGCTCGATTGTCAGCACTATAGGATCACTTCTTAGTGGTGAATCTAAATCCAAAATCCTTATCCCTCCAGGTGCTCTGATCCTTGGGGTTGGCTATGATGATGCTTTCACTATTTGTTTTCCCTTCCTATCCCCCTCATCCTCCTCACTGCTATCATTCATCTTTCTCTTGTATAGAGGTTTGTCAACTGGGGACTGATAAGTTAACCTTGTTTCCTTAGGCCTCTCCTCTAGTCTTTGAATTCCAAATTCCATTAACAAATTGACCTTCTTGGTCATCAAGGTGCCCATGATTCCTTTAAAATTATCCAACAAGAAATAAATTCTCTTGTGGGATGGAGTAAACCCCATTAATTGTTCATATTTTGGATCCATTCTATGGACCATGGACAACAGCTTCTCATAGGCAATCCATTTTTCTTTATTCAATTCCTACCTATTCAAATCAAACTCTGAAATATTTCGAGCCAAATTTTTCAAATTTTCAATAACAGTCAGCAAAGCAACACACATTCGTTAGGGTTAGCACTTAAACCAAAACGATGCGGAATTCAACTCTAACCAAGAATGCGTTGGATGACGATGAGCATATGGTCAGAGGATCTCAAAGCAATGTTGAATAAATAACTCTAACCAAGAATGCGCTGGATGACGACGAGCATATGGTCAGAGGATCCCTATCTTCTATTATGCTGAAAGTAAACTCAACACCCAGAATGTGCTTTCAAACCCGGAGTGGGAATGGAGCTACCATAGGGCGGAGATGTAAGATATTACAATGCAAATCAAAGTAAATAGGTGGAATGCTAGCCTCTTCCACTTATCCAGCGGGTATTACAATGAAATAACAGAGAAAAAGTAAGATTGCTGACAGTACTACTGTTCAGCTTACAATAATTAGAGATTTTCCTACCAAATACATAGCATAAGAAAGTCTAACCATGCTGCAATACAGTATAATGTCTCCTCAATGATCACAAAGACTTTCAACCCAAACCCAACTCAAAAGAGAGACTTTACGCAAGCTGATATGACAGAACAACAACTTAATATGCATAACTAGCAACCCTAGAATCTACTAAAATGCTCACAACTCACTCAATAATTGCCAGAATGACATGAGACTTGATGCAAACGAAAGCTAGGTTGATGACAATGAAGACTAGACAAAGAAATAGCTGAAAAATTGAAGTATTTTTTTTTTCTAAACACTTGCTAGGCAAAACAAAATGGTACAGCCTCAAGAAATGTTCTACCAACAAGATAAAATCCAAGACACCTCTAAAAAATCTGTAACTTGGCATAGAGGGGCGCCCAAGGCTAGCAAATGCATGGGTAAACTACCCAAAACCAAAATAAATTCGCCCAAAGACTTATGAATATAAACTTCAATCTGCAATACAAAAATCAGCAACTCTAGATTTGATTAAAATGCAAGAAACCGAACTACAAATGCAAAACAACTTCTACAATGCAAAATCTCACTACAAATCTCACTCAACTACAATCTAACTCTCCACTAGTTGTTGTCTTTCAAGCAAGAAGTCGAGCCAAGGCTAGGAGGCATTCATTCCTCGAAGCAATCTAGCACCATTTCGGCAGCATAACAATATTCCAAACATAAGATAATCCAAATGAGGACCCAAGACCTCCTTTTATAACTTTGTGAAGACTCTCCAGAAGCTTCTAGAAACCCTAACTTTTCAATTTTGAAGTAACTCCTTTCCCTCCAAAGATGGCATCCCATTTTCCAAGCAATATTTGACTTTAATTTTAAATTAATCCCCTCCTCAAAGAAGGCGTCCAACTCAAGCATGAAATAGACCTTTGAATAATAATAAATTTCCTTCAATGAAGCGCCCACCCTTGAATAACACCTTTTAAGAACAACTTGAAGTGATGTAGCTAGGCCAAGGGGGGAGTCAACAATAAAATATAACATTAACATAACATTATTTAAATAAAATGAACTTATCTCTCCAAAATGCATCCCAAGGCCAAAATTGATCAAACCAACTGAGCTGACTGAAGATGAGAGCCATCCGTGCTGAAACCAACAGGACTACTTGCAGAAATAGAATTTACTAAAAATAGTAAATTCCAAAAGGTTGTCCAGATCAAAGTGCATGTGATACCAATGCGAAGCTTTCTGAAAACCCAGAAAGAATCCGCAATCCAAAATCCCAAACTCTAGGATGTAGCCGTCGTAACTTACTAAAAATAGTAAGTCTAGAAAGGTTGCCCGACGTAGTTGCAAGTCATACCTCTACGAAGCTCTCTGAAAACTTAGGAGGAATCCAAAATCCAAACAACCAAACTCCAACAAGCAAAACCCTGAATCATCAAGAGAACCCACCAAGCAGCCGAAAACCCTAATTCTGCCATTGACTAGCCAACAACACATTGGGAATAGGCTACCAATCACTGAAAAGTGGACTGTTAAAAATGGGGACATTACAGTCCGCCCTTCCCAAAATTGCTTGTCCTCAAGCAATACCACCATAACTCCAAAAAAATTAAGACTGGTCCATACCAAAACAAGTATGATCCCAGGTTCCCAAAACCATCTTAGGAAGGACCCACCCTACCACTGCTGCACCACTCTAATCACATCAGTGAAAACATCATGCCAATGTTGCACTAACCTCCCTTGTAACTCCAAAGTGTTACCATCCATGATACTCAAACTGAAAGATCTTAAAGGACTGAGATCAATATCATGCAACATCTCATGTCCACAATGCCCCGAATTAACAGTATCAACCATACTACTATCAATCACTATTCTAAGCAATAGGAAAGATAGTCTACTCAACTCAAAATCGAACTCCTCAGTATACCTCCACATGGTAACAAACAGAACCATGACTCCAAATGTGACATCTTCAAATCTTCTTGCAAAGAGGAAGGCAATCCTTTGCAAGAGCGCAACAAATTCATACTCATGACTCCCCATGAATTCCCTATGCCTCAACTGAATTATCATGGCACAACTACGAAGTCTGAAGAAGTTTTTCACAATTCCAACCCCAAGAGTCTCCAAAGTGGCTGAAAAACATGCTAGAGCCATCTCCATCAAAAAACTACCACTTCTTTGATCGGGAGTGAGGAACCAACTCTCCTGAATGAAAGTAACTCCATAAGTAAGATGGTTGGTCTGCCTCCAACCAGCAAGCTTGTGTCTTAGAATCTGCTTTTGTCTGAGTTGAAACTCACTCCCAAGAACTACCGATCGTTGAACTCTCCAACCCATATTCAAAATTTCTCTCCAATCCATTTGTTGATGAACAAACGGAACCATCAAGTAGCTGGAAAAGAAGGGAACAACTTCAAAAAATCTAGAAATTTGATCCTTATCCCTCCAAAAGTTCTTCTTTCCACAAGCAATAGGCTCGATCAACCCATGTTGAGGATCCCAAGCATGGATACCCAACTAAAAATATTTTCAACACATTGCCAAGAAATCTCAATGCATCTCCAAGTGCTAGTGAGAACCAAGTGCATTCTCATGAAACTGGTGTCCCCTTGAAGCTCAACCATGAAAGCTTCAACCACATTGGAGTATGTAACATAGAATGACTTCAGATTCAATTCCCAAAATTGACTAGTATGAGCCCAAACATCATTCCAACTGAGGGATATATTGTCATGAGTGCCAACACCGGTTTTAGATCTACTCTTCCTCCATTCCTCATGAGTAGTCGATCTGAAATCATCACTGCTTGCTGCTTTAATGAAGTTACCGGCAGCTACCACAACTTGTCTCATCAACATCTTGATGTCATAGATGTTGAAATTACCTTGCTTCGACACATCCCATATGGTATCTTCACCCTTGAGCCCACTTATGCATTCATTACTTATCAACGGACGTGGCACTTCCTCATGGAGTGATATCAAAGCATCCAAGCACTAGAAACCATGCTCAGTCTCATTCTATGTTTCATCTTCCATCTCATAGAGAGGATTGTCATAATCTTCCTCATCACTTTCTTCAAAGAGAGGATTGTCAAAAACTTGAAATTTATTCCATCTATCTTGTTGATCCAAATCTGCAATTGTAACTTCAGTCCTTCTTGTGAGACCTTCAAGGTCAAACTCTTCTCGAAGACTATCAAGCTCACAAATTATTTGCCTGATTTCTTCGGCTTTATGTGCATTCTCTTGCTTTGTGAAAATTTTGAAATCAGCAAACTGATTTCCTACCTCCATTAATGCCATTTGAGTTTCTTCCAGCATAGCTCTTGTTGATTCAAACTCTAGATAAAGTTCATCAAACTTCCTCTCTCTATCTTGAAAAGCACAAATGGTCTTCTTTGCAACTTCAAGGGCATGATCACAATCTTCAACCAAGTGCATGTACTCGGACTTCAAGGTTACCAAAGAGCTTATGATAAATTGCAGATTGGGAAGAGCAACTTCATCTTTCACTCCTCTTTGTCTCTCTTCAGGCTGAGCCTTCCAGTACAACCCTTCAACCAAGCTAAGTGTGTGATCAAATAGGGATAGAGCTTGCACTTCCTTGTCAACAGACACCTTCAATTGTCTGTCCCAATCATGAGAATTCAAAGATGATGAACTGTTGATAGGCTGCAACTGAAAATCAGAACCTTGTCCCTTGTCTTGGCTGCCCTCATTGCTGCTACAACATTCATGAACTCCACCATTGACTAGAGGAGAATGCTTATTGTCATAAAAAGCATCATACTTCATAGATTCTTTGACCCCAAGTTTGCAATCAGCTTCTTGAATTGGTAAATCAGCCTTGTGTTCTAAAACCATTTTAAACCTTTCTTCTTCAAGAGCCATAAGGTCTTCTAGATCTTCATCCACCTCTCCATCTTCTTGATCAAAGGCTATGACAGCCCCTAACTTGAATGAAGAATCATTGAATTTTGTTTTGAAAGTTTCAGAAGTAACAACATCCTCCTTGGTGGCTGCAACCAACTTGACGAGGTCACCATGGAACCTTTCAGAGCGAGCTACTTCATCAAAGACAACTTTCCCTTTTGTGCCCTCCTTATGGCTTGCAATGCAAATGAAACTTTGGTCTTCATCAGGGTCAAAGGGAAATTCATCCCACAACGGTTCTCTTTCATTTCTTAGTGCCAACACACCCGGATCCCAAATGCTAGTGGGTTGATTAGGATGATCAACCGTAAAAAACTTATCATGCTCCCTTTGTAGTGATGACTCTTTGAATAAGTCAAGTCCCAAATCACTTAAGCTGATATCATCAAAAATATTTCTTTCCCATGGTTCGGTTTGCTGGTCAAACCCAAGTCCAATAACACCACCATGGAAATGGAGTGAAGAACCTTCTATACTTGCTGTTTTGAAAACTTCACCATCCCTATCTTCTTCAGGACCTTCATGGAAAAGTATGTCGCCAAATTCTTCATGTGGAACTTCTTGGGAAGTTGGGTCAGCAACAAGAAGAGAATCCTTCTTCATCAAATCTTCAAAATGAGTATGCATGAACTCATGGGATTCGCTTCCAATATCATTAATATGTCCTTCCTTTTCTTCAATGAACTCATCGCAAACAATAGTCCTACCAAGCTAATCTTCATTACTTCCTATTACATGCAAGTCAAGGGAAGTATTATGGGACTCTACCCTTAACTCTTCACTTGCCAAGGTATCCTTATCAAACTCACATTCATTTTGATGTGATATGTGCACCTTGCTTGTGTCATCTTCACTAATAGATGGCTGATTTTTCTCTTCAACTTGCATATTTGTGGGTTGCAATTCACAAATAGGCTCTTCATCTTCTTCCTTCTTTGATTCTTCAACCAAAGCTTGTTATGCTTCCCTTTTTAACATTTTCCTAATGTGGTCCACCATCTCTGACTTTTCGGGCTTCAGAAACGCCACATAATTCAAATGGGCATCAAATGAAACATTGTACTTATAATCATGTGGCATGTTTTGATATTGCTCACGGAGTTTGGTAGCCTCATGTTCACATTGTATTTTATACTGTTTAGCATATTCAATGAAATCCCTCATGGCAAAACTAACCTTTCCTTCCTTAGATACCATAGTTGAATCTGACTTCTCACGATCCCTAGACCTTAGAAAACGCAACATCTTTGAAACTTTTGAAAGCTAAAATGAACTTTGTTCTGACCTCAAGTGTAGAAACTAATTTCTCTGTCATTCAACTGTCAACTGAACCTTGATGGGCATAGGATGCCAGGATCTTGGCTCTGATACCACTGAAATATTTCGAGCCAAATTTTTCAAATTTTCAATAACAGTAAGCAAAGCAACACACATCCATTAGGGTTAGCACTTAAACCGAAATGATGTGGAATTCAACTCTAACCAAGAATGCGTTGGATGACGATGAGCATATGGTCAGAGGATCTCAAAGCAATTCTAAATAAATAACTCTAACCAAGAATGCGCCAGATGATGACGAGCATATGGTCACAGGATCCCTATCTTCTATTATGCTGAAAGTAAACTCAACACCCAGAATGTGCTTTCAAACCTGGAGTGGGAATGGAGCTACCATAGGGCGGAGATGTAAGATATTACAATGCAAATCAAAGTAAATAGGTGGAATGCTAGCCTCTTCCACTTATCCAGTGGGTATTACAATGAAATAACAGAGAAAAAGTAAGATTGCTAACAGTACTACTGTTCAGCTTACAATAATTAGAGATTTTCCTACCAAATACATAGCATAAGAAAGTCTAACCATGCTGCAATACAGTATAATGTCTCCTCAATGATCACAAAGACTTTCAACCCAAACCCAACTCAAAAGATAGACTTTACGCAAGCTGATATGACAGAACAACAACTTAATATGCATAACTAGCAACCCTAGAATCCACTAAAATGCTCACAACTCACTCAATACTTGCCAGAATGACATGAGACTTGATGCAAACGAAAGCTAGGTTGATGACAATGAAGACTAGACAAAGAAACAGCTGAAAAATTGAAGTATTTTTTTTCTAAACACTTGCCAAGGAAAACAGAATGGTACAGCCTCAAGAAATGTTCTACCAACAAGATAAAATCCAAGACACCTCTAAAAAATCTGCAACTTGGCATAGAGGGGCACCCAAGGCTAGCAAATGCATGGGTAAACTACCCAGAACCAAAATAAATTCGCCCAAAGACTTATGAGTATAAACTTCAATCTGCAATACAAAAATCAGCAACTCTAGATTTGATTAAAATGCAAGAAACCGAACTACAAATGCAAAACAACTTCTACAATGCAAAATCTCACTACAAATCTCACTCAACTATAATCTAACTCTCCACTAGTTGTTGTCTTTCAAGCAAGAAGTCGAGCCAAGGCTAGGAGGCATTCATTCCTCGAAGCAATCCAGCACCATTTCGGCAGCAAAACAATATTCCAAGCATAAGATAATCCAAATGAGGACCCAAGACCTCCTTTTATAACTTTGTGAAGACTCTCCAAAAGCTTCTAGAAACCCTAACTTTTCAATTTTGAAATAACTCCTTTCCCTCCAAAGATGGCGTCTCATTTTCCAAGCAATATTTGACTTTAATTTTAAATTAATCCCCTCCTCAAATAAGGCGTCCAACTCAAGCATGAAATAGACCTTTGAATAATAATAAATTTCCTTCAATGAAGCGCCCACCCTTGAAGAACACCTTTTAAGAACAACTTGAAGTGATGTAGCTAGGCCAAGGGGGGAGTCAACATTAAAATATAGCATTAACATAACATTATTTAAATAAAATGAACTTATCTCTCCAAAATGCATCCCAAGGCCAAAATTGATCAAACCAATTGAGCTGACTGAAGATGAGAGCCATCTGTGCCGAAACCAATAGGACCACTGCCAGAAAAAGAATTTACTAAAAATAGTAAATTCTAAAAGGTTGCCTGGATCAAAGTGCATGCGATACCAATGTGAAGCTTTCTGAAAACCCAGAAAGAATCCACAATCCAAAATCCCAAACTCCAGGATGTAGCCATCGTAACCTACTAAAAATAGTAAGTCCGGAAAGGTTGCCCGACGCAGTTGCAAGTCATACCTCTGCGAAGCTCTCTGAAAACTCAGAAGGAATCCAAAATCCAAACAACCAAACTCCAACAAGCAAAACCCTGAATCATCAAGAGAACCCACCAAGTAGCCGGAAACCCTTATTCTACCATTGACTAGCCGACAGCACACTGGGAATAGGCTACCAATCACTGAAAAGTGGAGTGCTAAAAACGGGGACATTACAAACTCATTTTTTATTAGGTCCTTAGGAAAATTGAATTCATGTACAAATATTCCACATTAATTCATTGTCTGAACAAGGCAAAGAATCACTTAGGGTCTGGTTGCCTCCTAGATCCACTCTTCAAATGATAGTCATAAAAAAACCTTCCAAAGTGGACCCATCCTCCCTTGGAAAAGACAAAATTTGAAACAACAGTATAATTAGGGAACAAAGTCCCTTTTCCTCTCCTTGTCAGGTTTTCTTCATGAATACAACCTAGCTGCCACATGACCTTGGAAAATCCCATCCTTAAGGGTACATTATATGGGAGAATGTGAGGGGCTCCCTGGAAACCAAACACCCTTAGGATAGTGCTCATGGGGTAAAAAATGATGTCACCCCAATTGTGGCAGACCTTTAAATCAGGCTTCCTCACCTTTGGTCAGAGGAAGTAATGCATATCTTCAAGAACTCTTGGCACATTTACAACCAACCTAGCTCTGAGTCTAGAGGCAAAGCAGTTATCAAACTACACAAAGCTGGCACCTCCCCTATTGTAAGATAAATTTGCACTCCAGAGCTATACTGGTAACCTTTCTCCATTCACCTCTTGCCTCAACTCCATCTTCTCTGAGAAGAATTCGACATTCCTATACAAGAACATATGCATTAAAACGGAGTACCAAAAGAAAGGAGTGTTGACATCACCCACAAGTAACTTCAGCAAACCATCATGTATCTTTTTTGCAAGAAAAGATGCATTGTCATGCACCATGGAGAAATTGGGATGCTGAATTTGAGCCCCCATAAACATATATGCAATGGATATCACTATATTTGGGCTGAATCCCAAAATCTAGCACAATGAATTAAATGTTTCCAAAAAGTGATTGGCAAAACAGCTTAGCCTGAAAGGCTCTTGGTCATTTGGGCTGATGTGAATCGTTAAACTTCCTACCCTGGCCAGGTGAAGAGGAAGTAACTTTAATCTGAAAAGAGGCTTTGACCTCGTATATTCCTACCTCATTTCCTCAAAATCAATTTTGACCAAGAATGAGCTAGACTCACTCAAATCAAAAACCTGTTGAATTTCAATTGCACTTATGCTCAACAGAATCCCACCATCATTATCCCTAATTACCCTTGTAACTGGGTCACAACGTGCAACCATTGCTTTGAGTAGGTCCACGTTAGGAAACACATTTGACACTGCTAGTTTCCCCATGTCGTATCTCTAGCCATTTTGAAAAAGGGTGGGGTAGGTTTCTCTATCCATACCATAGCCTGAACATTTCCAAACCTGTCATTGGAACCCTAGCATCTGCAATATTATAGTTTTTGCACACTAGTCCCTCGCCCAAGGTTCTTCCATTCATTAAAACCAAACCCCTTCTTCTGTCATTTGTCGATAGTGGGAGTTCATCCAAAAAATCATCATATAAATTCCTTTGCAAATAATCAACATCGCCAAAGTGCTGCTTTCGTGGCACCATATCGAACAACTAGGGCTTTCTTAAAATTCAAATTCTTGAACAAACTAGGGCTACCTAGAAAATGAAATTACAACACAACTATGCAATTTCCAACAATTCAAATGAACCAATAACCCTATAACAATAATCAAAAATCCCCAAACCAACACACTACAAATTTTCACAAGAATCCTAGTCAAAATAAACCAGTGATACAAAAAATAACTCACGGGATTTCGCGCCTTGCAAAGAACCAAACCTTCGTTGTGATTGCTTGAAAAAATTTATCTCTGGCTCTAAACCAGTTCGAAAACACTTGAATTCTTTTGTGGTGAAGATAGAATGAAATCAAATACTTTATGTCGATTGAATTTAGCTAGTAGACGTCTCATCCACCATTAAAGTCCATTTGCAAGTCACGCCAATGACTCCAATCGTATTTGATGTGAATTTAAACTTCAGTTGTCGATATTTTATTTTTTTCAGATCATCGAACAACCACCTTCAAAAATCTTGATGTAATCTCCATGTCAACGTCGAGGGCCCACCACAATGCATAGCTCCAAAGGGATACACGTGGCACCCGCCTATGATATCAAAATCACTAAACACCCTGCATCTTTGGATCACACGATGGTGGGCGACCATTGATTCCCACCACCCATGATTGTGTTCACTCACAACAATCAGCAGCACCAAATATAAACATCGAGCAACTTTTCATTAAGATTAAAACACCATCATCGATCTTGAGCATGTGCATCTCACAACTCTTTTAGTAACCCACCTTTTAACATATTAAATTTTGATACAAATATTAAACACTTTATTAATCCTTCTTCGACATCGGCAACTAAGACACATGGTGCCTACCCGTGATCTCACAATTAGTTGAAACCTAGTGGTGATGTCATCACGAGATCGTGGGGAACGGTCAAGGTCAACCGTAGGATGATCGACGGTCATTAAAATACACTCCTTGAAAAATAAGATAATTATTAGAAGGGGGAAAGGGGACATCGCCTAGGCCAATGAAAATCGATGGCATAAAGTTGTTCTCAAAGCACGAGGCATAGGCTGACCTAGACTTAGGAAATAATAAAGTCGAGGTGAAATATTAACACAATGTATTAAAGGGGCCCAGCCTAGATGAGTCAATGGGGCATAAGTCATTTTAAAACCTCCCCTAAAAGGTAACGATGAAATAGATCCAACCTAGGGTTTAAGATAGAACATTAGGATTTCATGAAGGTAAAAATAAAACCCCAACCTTAGGCTCCTTCAGAATAGCATGACAAACCAATAATGTGGCAAAAAACTAATGGAACTCAAAGAATGAAATTTGAGGCTCCATCAGGCCTCTCTATTTTTCTCAGTTCATTTTAAAATTTTAGATGCTGCCAAACATCTAGCAATCTATAACTATCATGTAGATTATATGATTTCTATTTGTTTCATACTTTGGAACAATTTAGAAGATGAAATCGTCTCATCATGTAGAAGTATAAGCTGCCATATTCCTTCAGAAGTTGGTACAGGAATCAAAAGATGAACCTGTCAAATTGGAAACCAAACTTTTTGTGGTAAGAAGAATTGGTTTTGACATAAATGGCATGTTGTAACAAATTTATTAAGTAATACAATTTATTTAGTTATTTGACAATTTGGTGATTTGTGTGTAGATATGCCACCATATGAAACTAAGTGGAAAAGAGAACTCCTTACATTATCAAGTAATATCCAGGTAAGATGTTATAAAAAATAACTTGTACTTTTAGTGAAGCTGGTCAAACTACTCATGCTTTTGCATGCTTAATTTTTTCCTTTAGGATTGAGTTACTTATGATAAATTTTTAACTTTCCTTGCAAACTGTATATTACCCTCTCAAGTTTTTAACTGGTTTAAAGAAATCTCTTATAAAGGATATAAAATTCCTTAGTACTTTAGATTGTCCTTTATGTTAAGGGAGGCATCTGGCTATTGTTTATATAATTCAACTTTATTTGAGAGTAAGCATATTTAATCTCTATGTGGTAGATTCAGACACTAAAACTATATCATCCTTATTCAACCATACACTATTTTTTTGTCAGATGGATGTAATCATTAAGGAAGACGCTTTCATTATTCCCTTAATGGATTGAACTTTCAAGGAGGCCATCTAATAGTGTTTCCTATTGATATCCAAAGAAAGGATGTGAATAAGACTGATGATTATGCAGGCTATATTGTAGATAAAATTCATAGATCTTTTAACTTTATCAAGACATATAATAGGGTGGTCCACTTCAAATGAAACTCTTTATTATGTCATACTATTTTATCTCCAGAATTCATTTGTGAAGTTAGATTTGTACTTCCAAGTTTGAAAATCGTATTTTAAAGCAATATATCATCAGATTTCATTTTTAGACTTGTGCATTTTGAGAATTTCACTTCCAGATTTTGTTGTGCAAGTTCAATATTATGATTTCAGGAGTCTAATAGTTGGAAATCATAGTAAAATCAGAATTTAATAATTTTTGGAATTAGCATTTTAAAGTGTTTAGGGGTCATTAACTTCAGACTATCTTCTCTTTTGCAGGGGTGGTTGCATGCCTAATTTTTTTGGTGTAAAATATCATAATTATTAGATTTTGTTACCTGTCTATGATTAAAAATTATTGGAGTGTGAGTTTGATATTTTTTGAAGATCTAAATATTCAAGCTTGGTAAAGAAAAATCATGTCAGATAATATTAGTCCAGAACAAAATGAAGAGTCACTTGATAGATTGTGGGCTAGATTGAAAAGAAAGGGTGATGGGAAATGTTATTGTCCTTGGAATAATTGCAAGGGCTTAAATATGAGAAGACTTTTAATCACAACATCTAAGAAACATTGTAGGTAGCATGGTCGTGTTGAAGGGGGGCATGGTTTTCATCCACTGGTAAGTTGTTCATTGTATGTGTTTATATTGATTGAATTTGTAAATGTTTATATTGTTTTAACATTTGATATATATATATATATAAAATCACTTGATCATGATCATGGTTTATTTTTTTCTGTCATTATTATAAAGGTGGGGTGCCCTAGGGCACATGATATGGATTATCACAGCCCAGAGAATGTGGTTTTGCAAGTGGAGGAACATGGAGCTATGAATATCGAAGATAAAGTTAATGATCCTATGGAAGAAGATGATCATGCACAAGAAAACACAGTTGAAGATGATGGTACAAATACATTGATCCATGACATATGTAGTGGCACAACTGATCATGTTGATCGAGATGACTTTGATGATGTTCATGATTTACCTGTACTTGAGAAGGCATATGAGCCCCTTTATGAAGGCTCCCAAACAACTCTTATCTTTGATGTATTTTTGTCAGTGAACTTTAAGGTTATGAATGGTTTATCCAACATAGAAATCTCACAGATGTTAAGGTATGTCATATATATCATCTTTTTTCATCTATTTTAATTGTTGTTAGTTCATCGCTAGTAAATAAATGATGAAGTATGTACCATTAATATTCTTTATATTAACAAATTATTTTTTGTTGTAGATTGATTGGTGAATTATGGTTACCACCATCAAATATTGTACCTCGCTCATACCAAGATTTATTTGGCATTATGAAAAATATTGGATTGGAGTATAAAGTAATAGATGCATGCCCTAATGATCATATTATATATCATAAACAACATGAATTTGCAATAGAATGCTCAGAATGTCATATCAGTAGATATCGAATAGATCAACTAACAAAAAAGGTGCCTCACAAGGTTTTTCGTTATATTCCCATTATTCCACATATGCAACAATTATTTAGGTGCGAAAGCTTAGCGCAATTTATGGATTACCATGCATGGAATAGAAGTGGAGATGACATTCTTCGAATACCTGCAGATGGTTCTGCATTTAGGGACATGGAGGAAAAATGGCAACACTTTAAAGAAGAACCTCGTAATCTCAAGCTTTCATTGGCAGCGAATAGTGTCAATTGATTTGGAGAGTTGAGATCTATTTACTCGGTGTGGCCTGTTTTTGCTATCAACAATAACATTCCTCCATGGATGTCAATGAAGAGGGAGCACATAATGTTGGCAATGATTATTTCAGGTATTTGTTTACATCAATTTTCTTTAACGTAATGGCATCTAATTTGACTTATTTGTTGCATAATGACTTATATATTTTTTTATTTAATAGTCATGTAGATTAATTTATATATATTGCAGTAAAATGGTAATAATAATTATGTAATGTTTATGTTCATTCAACTAGGTAAGTACCAAGTTAAAGATATGAATGTATATATTGAGCCTCTTATCGATGAGTTACTAAATTTATGGAATGGCGTGACTATATATGTCTTATCTAGATCAATAGGACAAAGACAATTTGAATTCCATGTAATTCTTGTATGGACAATTCATGATGCCCCAAGGCTAACACATTTTTCTAGTATGTTATAACATTTGATTGCATCACTTTAACGATATTTAATTTTATGAAGTAGATATCATGCATGTTTTTTAAATAATTTATTCATTATATATATTTATAAAAATTGACATATTTAATCCAATTATATATGATTTTCAGGTCTTCAAACAAAGGGAAAATTTGCATGTCCAATTTGTGGTCCAAAGATGAAATCTCGTCGTTCAACAAGTTTAGGAAAGTAGGTGTTTGATGAGTATAGGCACTTCCTCCACATAAATCATAAGTATCGAACTACTGAAAAAAATCTTTTCATTGGGAAAGAAGAGACTACATCAAAACCATGAAGAATGACACCTCGCCTATGAAAGTTGGAATATAATAGAATTAATCATCAAGGTTATACATTGGATCAAATTGTTTATCTATCATTTATGATATGTTTTGAATGTATATTTTATATTGTTTTGTGTTTACTCATGTTGTAATTGACAATGATTTTCGTTGTTAATTTGTTTAACTTATATGCTTCATGAAGGTCGTCAAGGCATTAATGGCCGGCTTCCACAAGGACTGAAAAGTTATCCGAAACAATTTAGTAGGTTGCCCTACTATGAGCAGCTACAAATTGTGCATTTTTTTGATAAAATGCATATTGGAAAGAATATGACAAAAACGTTATGTAAAATATTGGATGGAAGGCATGACAAATAAAAAATTGTCAAAATTTGTAGTGGTATTCAGGAAGCCAGTCATGCAATGAAAAATGCCATTCAATTAAATAGTGATGGAGACCAAATTAATATAAGTGTCCTTCCTTGGTTATTAACGAAGCAGCAAAGCAATGCTATAAAAGAAGTCATACGAAAAATTTGATGTGAACATAAACAATATCATAACAAAGAAAGGTGAATTTGGGTCAGGGATGAAAATGCATGATTGGCATACCTTCATTAAGGTAATTATTCTAATATATTATATATATATTTGTATATTGCATGTACTTTTCAGTGTATTATGCTTACTACTTTTGGAAAAATATTAATGAGAAGATCATTTTATAATTGTTGGAGTACGTTCTACCTCTATCTCTCCCAGACAACTTCGACAACAATGTCAAGCAAGTTATATATGATCTTGGAAAATACATGAGGTAAGTAGCGATATTTTTTCAATTCGTTGTATATTTTTGTTAAATCTCGTTAATATATTTGTGCCTTGAATCACTTGTAGACGGTTGTCATCTAAAGAAATCCATAAAGAAGATATAAATTATTGGAAGAGAAAAATTCCTCGTCTAATGTGTAAAATACAAAAGTGTCTACCTTCAACATTTTTCAATGCACAAGAACACTACCTCATACACCAAGTTGAGGATATTGAATTGTGTGGACCTGTACACACAAGCTCAATGTGGATGGTTGAGCGGCACTTGAAATTTTTGAAGGATTTGGTTAAACAAAGAGCACATCCTGAGGGTTCTATGGTCGAGGGATATATGGTATACCAGACCATGGTGTACATTACTAAATATCTTCCTAAGTTTTCAGCAAAGATCCATGTAGATCGCATTTGGGATCCCAACTCCATTAAAAAATTTGAAGGGGAGTACCTAATGGGGAAAGGTAGATTGAGGAAAGTGACAGGTAATTATAAGATGGTCATGGAGATTAATTAGAATAAATTTTACATTTGGTTTTTATGTATATATTGTACTTATTTAATTATTAATCTTCAATATTCATCAATTATAAATTAAGGTCGTATACCGTGGTAATTAATTAATTATACGTTGTTTGTGAATTTCAATTTTTTTTTATATAGTTGGTTGAGAGTAGGATGCACTATATTTGTACATCGCAAACAATCTTGATTGGATAACAGTATGGATTGAATGATGTCAACAATTTAGTCGCGCATTAACATGGGAAGGTGTGGCTTCATTGGTTAAAGAAGCTCATCGTAATGGAGATTCCAATGTTACACCAAGGGAAATTGATTTGGCATAAGGTTTAAGAGATAAATAGGTACGTATAAATATATTAATCGCCCATATTATTTAATTATTTTCAATTATATTGATGTATAAATATGTTGAGATTTTTTTCTTTGCATACATTCAGCCAAAAATAAATATGTTTATCAACTGACGATATTGCAATAAGTTTTACATGTTTGACATATTGTAGGTGAAATAGCACAAGGCTATGTGGTGCAATGGTCATAAATTTCAAATCAAAAATTTGGATAACATGAAAAAAACTTGTGATTCTGGGATAACAGCAGTCTTCTAGGTGACTAATGTTTCATCTTGAAGCAACATACATCCAAAAGCCTCAGAAAATCAATACTATGGGATTTTGGATGATATACTTGAGTCTGACTTTAAGTCCTTCAAATTAGTTATGTTCGTCATCCTATGCTATAGGCTATGATTGAATAAAAATAATCCTGAGAGAACTGTTATTGAACATGATAATGGATTTACCATGGTTAATACAAGGTATTTTGAGCGAGCTGGAAATGAGCCCTATGTTATTCCAAGCCAATGTGAGTAGGTATTTTACTCAGAGGCTCCAGGTAAAGCGGTTTGGTCATATGTTGTTAGACATGATCCAAGAGGAATACCGATAAAGTATAATATGGTGGAAGAAGAAGATACTGAAGAAATAGAAGATGATGTAGATGATGATCAGGATCAGCAATTAGTTGATGATGTGGATGACAAAGATGTTGAAGAGGAAGAACTAGATCATGATGATGTAGGATTTAATATTCATAAAGATGATATCCGTGTGGATGATGACATTATCAAAACTGATATCAATGACGATGATGATGATATGACCAATCCTTAACATGCTGAATATAAATCGGATGATACAGACAAAGAGTTGGATGAAGAAGAAGATCAATGACATTGAAATGTATGATTTATGTGATTGTATTATCTATTTGATATTAATTTATTGATAGAATTATATTTGACTTATGTGGTTACATAATTAATTTATGATGTTTTTAATTTTAATTATATTTAAATTATATTAGAATATGTTCAGTTAATAGATGCAAAAAATAAAATGGATAAACTAAAAGATGAAAGCATGAGACCAGTGCCTTGTTGGTTGTATGGAGTCTAATGAAGATCTATAAAAGTGTAATCTATGATGGCAATAATTCAAACTATTTGGAACATAGATGTAGTTAATAACTTGTATAAATGTGCAAGTAAATGATTGAAAAACTCTACTTGAGATAGAATGACAATCCTAGTTATGTGATTCTTCTTATTGATCCAATTAATACTCTTCAGTTACTATGATTGACTAGAAGGGTTTAATCTTTACTTGAAAGAACCAAATAATCACATCACATAAATACAACAAATATGTATCAATAAACTGAATATATATATGTTGGATATATCAATTTAAACGATAAAAAAGCATCAAAATGGAGACAACCAGATAACTGTATAATTCCACAAACAGTTGATACCAAGATTAAGCCACAAGTTCAGACATCTTCATTAACTTCATCAAAATTCATACATGCATCTGAGTATTTTAAAGGAAATTTTCATTGCAAACTATCTACTATATCTTTCTCCTATCCGCCTATATATGTTTTACATTATGAAACAGATATAAATATATCAAAATTGTGAAAGGGCGCGTCCTTTCAAAAATATATTTTGCTTAACAACAATAACAAACTAGAAATTATGCTCTATTAAGCCATAAATAGATTTTTGACAGATAATCTCAGTAAGTTGGTCGCTTGTGTGTATCAACATCCTTCAGCGCATTCCTTATGACTATCTCCATTTAGAACATCTTCTCATTTTGTTCACATGCCCCATCCATTGTTAAATCATTTCTTGTGGCTCTCTCTAGAATTTTTTGCATCATCGTCTCACATTCCTTCATCCATCTGTCTTTTCCCTTTAGTTCCCCTCCATCTTATAATAGCATTGGTACTCCCATTTTTTTGACATTGATTATCTCTTGCTCATCACCTTGCAATTCATCATAGAAGTCTTTATGTTTTTTCATAAAATGGTTTCTAGTATCAATAGTTATGTTATCATGAGAATCCCTTTGGTTTATTTCCTAGAACTTCTCTCGGATCTTGCCATCTATCCTCTTGTGTTCTTGTAGTGCAGTAAAATTGTTTGAATGTGTTCCCCAGAGCTTACTCAACCAAGTCATTAAGTTGGTCTGCCTCTTCCTTATTATTGCGGTGAGTGCATCACATTTACCTCGTGAGTACGCTTTTGATTCTTCCCACTGGTCTCTTTCCTGGGATCTTTCACCATGAGCCAATTGCTCTGTGGATCCCAACGTGATTCCCATCATGTCCTTCAAGTGATCAATTTGTCTGAGTAGTCTCTTCTTATTAATCTTATAAATTTATTTTTCCTTGATTAGCTTTTGGATTTGGTCTTTATTTAATTTGGCCAAATTAATGCCAATTTATGTTGTAGCTATTGGATCAACCTCACCAAATTTTAATGTCATTACATCTCCAAAATCCTTTTCAATATCGATTACAATAGATTTCTTGTGTGGAGGATATAGGGACCATATCATAAGTGATCCCTCATCTGGGTTATACTTAGATCCCGCATAGATCTTTGTTACCTCCTCAGGAGTGAGTTTATGTGTGGCGTTACTATTCTTCAAAAAACTATCAAAACCAAAGCAGAGTTTAAATCCAACCCATGAAAGATCATGACATGTGCATCTTCTAATAATTTCCTTCCTTTTTCAAGGGCCATCCTCTTCATTTCTTCTTCCACACTTGATTTTAAGCTATTTAGCAGTTGTTCCTCATTACTTGGTGTAATATTCTTCACTGATTCCCTTATTGATTTTCCTTTTATTTTGCACAAAAAGGTTTTAATGAATTCATCATCAACCACAAATTATTTATATGCTATTTGTCTTTTGTCATTAGTTGCACTCCCTTCACAATATGGTTCCCTGACAACATACTTGTAGTATTGAGTTCTCAATCTGGAAATTTTATCAATTGTACTACTAGGCCTACCATCACTAGATGCCTCTTCATCAGAAGATAATAGTTCTATATCTTGCAATCCCCTGTTATACTCATCAAGAACTTTTATGGCTTCATTTGCTTCCAAATTCCTAATCAGGTAATCATACAAATAGGGTATGTGATTGTATCCTCCCAAGTTCATTTTATTTTTGGAAAAATAAATATACCCTTCTGGATCAAATCCTTTTCGTAGTGGACCCTTATTCATGTTGTATTGCAGCAATTTATTGAGAACCATGTCATATCCATCCCTTGCTAATACAGTTAAATCACCGAAGCATAATGTACTAGGCATAAATGCCTACTTTCAAAAATAACTCATATTCATAACATCTAAAAACTCCAATTGCCTAGCAATCTCCAAATATGAAATCCTATCATGCACCATCTTGGGCAAAATGAAGGGTCCATCTTCAAATCCATATACTCTTATCATGGCCACATCTTCTAAATAGTACCAGTCTCCCCAATTGTGGTTGATAGGTCCATTAAAATCCTTAGGCCTTAAAAACCTTTTTATTTCATCGGTCAATGAGTATTCACAATGATGATTGTAAAATATGTACAGTGCTTTCACAAAAACCACTTCAAAATGTAGATAACAAAAATTAGCAAATCTAAAATCCCAGGTGGCAATCCAAAGTTGTATTGGTAATAAGCTTCCTTCCTTATCAAATTGTACAACCCTCAATTTTTCAGGCCACATCTGCAATTCTTGTCCATAATAAATTATCATATGCATTAGGATTGAATAAGCATCCAAGTGCAAGATAGGAGCTCCACTTTTTAATGCCATCAGTCCTGAATCAAGTACTTTAAATATGTGTGAAGCATAATCAAAACACCTTGAATTTTGACATTGGATGTCGACTGCAATTACCATGGGTACAATTGACATATTCTCAAGGGCCTCCATTCCCAGCACTTGACACACTGAAAAATATGTGTACATCATGTAGGGTTCAAACAAATCAACATGGAATGGGGGACCATCACTGTCATTCAATGGAACTGAAACACCATCTTTCTTAGACCTATGTAGTGGCAACCTCCAACCCTTGTACAAAGTATCCATCCTCCAAAATTATTTTTCCAACTCTTCAGGTATAATTGTTTCACCACACAATCCCTCTAGGTTAAAAACCTCACAGATAGCAGCTTCATATACATGTATAAACGGTTTACCTGATAGATTACAAATATCTTTACATTTTGGATTATAATTGGTAGGTAACATTTTCACCAATTCTACATTAACAAATATATTGGGGCAGACTAGTTTCCCTAGGTTTAACTTCCAAGGATTGCACACTTGTTCATATTGGTTCCTTCATTGGTAATGAAAAATAAATAGCTCATATCCCCTAATTGGGGTCCATATGTCTCGTATATGCTTGCATTTATCCTCTAACTTTTCCACTTCTACCCTAAGTTGTACAAATCGCCTGGCCTTAGGTCTTGAGCCGGGAAATTGATCAATTAAGTCCTAGTTTAACTTCCTCTCAGCTACCCCTGGTTCCTTCTTTGCTTCAATTTTTTTCTTTTTTCCTCTAGGGTTTTTACACTCACTCTATTTCCTACCTTTTGCTTTTTCTAAGCTAGTGCTTTCCATTTTTATGAATCACAAAACTAGAAATTTAATTACAGGGAACTTACAAGTTTATTTAGAATTCTTTGACCACAAGATCCTTTGGCCCTTCATTTGTTCCTCTACTGCTAACTTTACAAAATTCACCTTCAACTTTTTTTCTCAATTAAGGAAATCATCGACACATTTGGTAGTAATACTACCATTAATGTCCTAGCTTTGAAGATGAGCGTAACTGATATTCGAATTTACCCACTGTCACATCAAATGTTTTATCGGCAAGACAATTGAAACTTTGGGCGATCCTTTTATTCAGGCTTGACTAACATTGAGTAAACATTATTTTTGTTGGGGAGACATTACGTCGATATCACAAGATGAGTGTTTCGCCGATGATATTTCATCGGCAAGACAAATGCACTCAGGCTAACTCAGGGATCTTACTTTGATGTTGTTGGTCTGGCCGATACAACTCCTTGTGTTTTGATCGATGAGACAAGACAAGTTTCTTGCCGATGGAACTTCATCGGTGAGACCTATATGCTCACTATGACCTTTTCATTTCACCCTGATGGAACTTGTCTTGCCAATGATATGGATTATTTGAATACTAGATTTTGGAGGTTTTCTTGATATCAAATGGTCAAGAATGATGTGATCATATGTGACTATTGATGGAACTTCAAATTTTTGCTCTTTGAATTCCATTTTATCTTGCCTTATGTCTCTGGTCTTTCATATTGTTTGAAAAAACCTAAGGTTAGGGTTTTTGTTTATGCTAAAAGTGTTTCTAGATTAGATGTTAATTTAATATAATATATTATAAAAATATTCAATAATATAATATATTAAAAATATATTAAATTATTTTAAAAGGTAATATATTACATAATTTAAAATTAAAATGTAAAATTATAATTTTATTATTTAATATATTATATTATATATTAGATGTTATATATGTTACATAATATATTGTATATACATTATAATTATGATATGATGTTAAAATTATATATTATACATTATATATGTTACATATAGTATATATGTTAGAATATTATAATATTTTGTTAAATTAATAATATAATATATTAAAAATACATTAATTATTTGAATTTGTTATTACATTATTTTATATATTTTAATTATATTTATGTCGAAGGCGTGTCCTATTTGAGAATTCCAAAGCCAATTATGAAATCAACGGTCAAGAGTTCACTACAAGGAATGGATTACAGTTGATTTAATCTCGTCTGTAGAATCCATTTAAGTATTTTTTAATAAGTTGTTTTTCCAAATTATATTATATACAATATAATTACATTTATTATTATATAAAAAATTACATATGATATAAATTGTATAATTATAAATAAATATATTATCAAATAATAAATATACATAAATATCAAATATATAATTTTATAATATATATGCATTCTAGGATTTGATTTAATTAGATTAAGGTAATTTTTAAGTAAAATTTTTAGAAAATAATAAAGTTTCAGCAATCATTTTAGCACTCATTCCCACTTATAGGCATTAAAAATAGGAAAATTATAATAATTAAAAAAATATTAGATCAAAAATTTCCAAATTCCCATTTTACTTTACAAAATCATAAGGAATGAGCAATGTACTTTCTTCTTTCTTATATCCTTTACAAATATTTTGGAATTTTTTTTTTTTTTCATTTTTTTTTGGTTGTTAAGAAAATAACAAACTATAATCTAATACAACTTTTCAACTTAAAAAGCAATGAAATAAACCATATTTTGAATATATAGATTTTTCAAATAAAAATTACTATTATGTTATTTTTCAATATTAGATTTAACATGCTATAATATTAAATTTAATATTAGTTTGAAATGATTTTATTTTTTAAATTTATCTAAAATTAATTCTTAATAAAAATTTATAAATTATTAAAACCCTATTAATAAATTATAAGTTATTTTTCAAATAAATTCATTTTAAAAAATTACTTTTAAAGTTTAATGATATGATATTTCCAAGTTTAGATTAAAAATCTATGTTTCACATCACACAATTGCACAACCAATAAAAAAGATATGAAAAAACAAGATACATAGGAGAGTATTAAGAGAAAGATTAGACAAAAAATAGTAAACATAAAGTCTAAAAATATAATACAAATGTAACACCCTGCCACGCAACCCTAGAGGAAGTTGCAAACAACTACTTAAACAGGCTAATTTTTTTTTTGTTTAAATACAATGAATAACCAAGTTCACTAACTAAAGCCAACAACCTCTAAGGTTACAAGACAGAGGTTATATAGAACCTCAACAAAAAACATGAATTAAACCATGTCATTCAATTAATTAATAAATAAAGCACATGCATTCCAAAGGATAAATTACATCAAAGCATAAATATAAATTTCTATTTCATTAAACCATCCATTAAACAATAAGATTACAACTCTCATTCCCCGAATGAGGTAAGTCCAATAAATAAGGTTAAATTTACAACTTCAACCTTGATAACAACTGAGGGGTAAAATAACACAAGATCAATTGAAATGAAATAAAGCAAGAACTAATACTAAAACCCACAAGCTCTCCAACAGGAAGTCTCATCCACAAGAACATGAAGAAAGAACTCAACAGATTTAGGTGCACGCCACCCAACCAAGTGGAACCCAAAGGCCCACCCCCCGTGCTAGGAGATAGTAACCAGGAATCCTAGCCAAGACCATCTACCTCTAGACACAGGCTAACACAAAACTGAACCAAACTGACATACCCAACCACATGCCACACGAGTACATCCCAAGGTACAACTCAAGTACAACTCAAATACCATCCAAGTACAACACAAATACAACACTACATGGTCACATTGCTTCCAGAAATAAAGAAGATCAAGTATGTTATGAGAACCATACACACAAAATCAAATACCAACCATAGTCACATCAGGTATGTTACAGAAACCATAACCACAATAAACAAGTACCAACTATGGTCACACAAAGTGCCATCACACATCACATCATGAGTTACCCACTGCGGATCATCAAGATGGTGGCCTCAACCGATCCTTGACCCTCATACTTACTAATGCAAAATCAAATACCAACTGTTGTCCTAGACAGAGTGTCATCATACAGCTCGTCATGAGTTACCCACTGCGGATCATCAGGATGGTGGCCCAAACCAATCCCCGGGCCTCATACTTACTAATGCAGAATCAAATACCTTTCGTACAAACAAGATAGATGACTTTGCCATTACCGACCTTCTCACCCATCCCAAGCCTAACCGAGCACTTGGGTCCATGAGTGAGGCATAATTATCTTGATTAGTGAGAAGTTAGTCCTAAACTTCTAAGTATTGTTTTAGTTATCACTTGATTAAACCACTTCTGAAGGTTACCCAATCTTACCTCTTTCAGGCTCTGACCCCTACGGAAGCCACTCTTTTACTTGACAACACACACACCAACCCAAACATCAAGGTACCAAGGTGCAACAAACAAGATACCACGACCATGCCTTTCATAGGAGGTGACACAAAATGAAACTCGCCCCAACACTGGAGGTAACAAAACACATAACAAGGTCACTCCTTACAAGGAGACATGGATCCCATAATCCACTCCTAAACCAAGGAGGTTCAAAACATCCCCATTTGCGAAAACCGGGTAAACACTGACTAGACTAGGCACTACCCAAGGAACTCACAATAGGTTGTCCACCATGACACAAAAACCCACAAAATAGAAAACCCCAACTGGAAGACTTAACCCTTCTGACCATTTTCCCCAAGGCAAAAATCATAAGAGACAAGCAGTTTAATCAGAATTAACTCTACTTTGGATTTCCTAAACCCACGTCTTTCATTTGCATTCAGCACTTAATAGCCTTAAGAACACATAATTAAATGACGACTCTTACAATCGAAGAATGGAATTCAAATCAAAAGTTCAATTTCACTAATTGATCCAATAGTAAAAAGTAATCATGTATCTTTCTACGTTTCAAAATATAACGTTTAGAAATTGCAAAATATTTATTGCAAAATAAATTATTGAATAATTACGATGCTAAGCACATTCCTTGCCAAATCTATATTTAACCTTTCGAATATGCATTTAAAATTTCAACTAATAATCTGACTAGAAACTACATATTCTAATCCTCACATGTACATTTAAAACACACCATTGGTTTAAATCAATATTTTACAATATGCCATGGAGGAACAAAATATTTAAAATTATAAAATCAAATTACCCAAAAAAAATAGTTCCTCCTTATATATGTACTTCAAAGAAAATTTTCCATATATAATTATTTAAATATTAAAACTTTATTATTATAAAATATAATATTAAATATTAATATTATCATATTAATAATATAATATTATATAATATAATAATAAATATATATTATATTGATATTAATATTTACAATAAAAAAAACTAAACAATAGAAAAAGCAAAGAAAACAAGGGACTCACCTGCGGCCTAGGTACGCGCACGCGCCCCATACACACAGGGTGGTTGTGTTTACACACAGTCGACCCCCATTAATGGGGGCAACTGTGTGTAAGGGCGACTGTGTGTAAACATAGTCGTCCCATGTGGGCGCGGTTGTGGAGGGGAGAGGGGAGGCGCGCTGGGCGTGGCTTCCCCCCACTCGCCTCCCATGGGGGGCGCGGTGGGGGTAAGCCCCCAGCGACCTCCCCCATGAAATATTTTTTTTATATTATTTAAAAACCCAAAAAACGTGAATCCGTTTCTTGCGACTGCGGATTTTTTTTTTTTAAATTCGCCCAACTTAGTAAATCCGGTTTTTTTCCAATAAAATAATTTTTTTCCAGCATGTATATATATATATATATATATTCTTCAATATATGTATATATATATATATGTATATATACTCATATTGAATAAATATGATTTCTTGCAAAAATAAACAAACCAAAAAACTAATTCGACAAATGAAATTCTGGGTAGAATCATTTCAAATATATTTCAAGTTTTCCATTGCGAAGATCATTTCAAAAACAGGGTTTTAAGATTTGATATCAAAATTTACCATGGAGTTTTCTCCACAATATAGATTTTGGAATTTCCCAAATAGGATTTTCAAACAACAAAACAATATATAAATATTTTCAAAACATCTAAATTTACAAGCATGAACCTGGTTTCCTTGAGTTTGTGAGATCCATACGATGTTCAGCTTCCAAGCTCAACTCCATAGATTTTCACAGGCTCCATCTAAAACCCACAAAAATGCAACAATTCTTGCTCTCCTCCATTTTTAATTTTCCAAAAACTTCATAATCCAAAATTGAGAACAGAAATTCAACCTTAAGGATAAAACCCTAAATTTTCAACAACCACCCTCATAAATTTCAGAAAATAGAAAATATAAAATATCTCAATTTCTTCAATTTTTTGAATTCAAACTTTCTAATTTGACTTTTAAATCATTTTTCTTATATTTAAATTTCAACAAATAACACAATAACTTCAACATAAATAAATTAAATTCTTTCAACATCAGAAATTTAATTAATTAATAAATAGATTTAATCAACGATTAAATTATTTATTAATTAAATTAAATTAATAATAAAATAAATTACATTTCAACATAATCTTAGAACGAATTAATCCACAACTTAAATACATTAAGCCATTTAATTACCCTTTTCTAACTTGCAATTAAATAACGAAGAGAGGGCACATTATTCAAAGCACCCAACCCGACAACACCTGATGACATACTAGGACTAGGGTGACGACTTGGCACGAAAACCTAGCTACTATCTCCCAATCGAATACCGTTGGGCATTGAACACACTCCAACCTGTGAAACTAGGTGGAGTCGATGTCCTACACCTGTCAACCTGTAAATCAAGTAAACAACAACATATAATATGAATAACATAAAATATACACCGTGAAGAGGGAATCACGGGATCGCAGGGTGCTTGCAAGCGAGTGATGTGATACCGTCCCCTTCACCAATACAATGCAACTAACTGACAATTCTAACATACTAATATAATTCAAAGCATAAAACATCTGTAATTCGAACATCCATAATGCTAATCCAAAACGTGGAATAAGATAACATTTGAATACAGTATCATCACATCAAAATACATCACCAAAACATGATAAAGATAGAGATCAAACAGTAACCAAGTACCAAAGTCAAGGTACTTACAGAAAGCACACAAACAAGGCATCTGAAAACCCAGAAACACATCAAAGCAACATACCCACACAGGGACATACTGTCCAACCAGAAGACAAAACGGAAGGGTATTACAACAATAAAAGAGTATAAAAAAAAAGGTAAAAAAAAAATAATAATAATAATGTGGGAGGTGATTTAAGGGAAAAATAGTAAGAAAAAAATAATTTAAAAAATTAGAATAATATTAAAATAAGAATTCAAGATTAAGATGTGAATGCTATAAAATATTATAACAATTATAAAAAATGAGTTACAATCAAGTATAATTAGGAGTAGGGAAAAAATTAAAAAGTAAAGAGAAAAATACAAGATGATATAAATAGGCTTGGATAAAAATGGATGAAACAAAATTCATAAAATGTCATAAAATAAAAGAAAATAATATCTCATATCTAGAAACTAAATACTTACCTTGACACAAACCATAACCAATGCATAGTACATGTTGTAAGCACTTTATTAAAGAAAGCATTGACCATTTTATAAAAATCTCATGTGCTACCATACATAATTAGATGTGGCAATGAATACAAATAATTACAACACAAATTTAACTAATATTGAAATTTAATCTTGTTAAATAATTATTTCTTTATTTTTGATTTTCTTGAATATTTATTAAGGTTAGGGTTATAATTAATAATTTTAGGGATACAATTAAAATAATTAATTTTAGGGTTATAGCCTTTATTTTATAATATTATGATATTATTCTTTTATTATAATTAAAAAATCATTAGAATTAAGATTAGATTTAGGGTTTGGGAGAATGTTAAGATTGAGATTTGAATTAAGGTAAGAAGTAGAGTGTGAATTATACACATAGATAAGAAAAGTTGTAATAAAGAAAAAAGTGTAATTAAAAATTAAGGAAGAAAAAAAAATGAACCCAAATTTAGATAAAAAGAGATCTAATCAAAACATACTATAACTTTAATACTATTAAATAATGATTTTGAAATATTTTAATTTCATGATTATATATCAAAGTTACTATTATAATTATTAATTTTAGAAATATAATTGAAATAATTAATTAGAACCTTAATTTAATAATAGTAATTATTAATATTATAATTTTAAACCTACTTTTTCTTTTCTTTTTTCTTTTTTTTTCTTTTTTTAATTAAATGCTATCAATGGGGATAGCATACTATGATATTGATTTCAAAATGGCAATAGTTGCCTACAATATATCTGATTGTTTCTAGACTATGTAATATCTGGCTGTATACATATCGAGCTTTATGTTGTTACATAGTTGTATACTACTGCCAGTGCATACTCTAGTTTCACTACATGCTTCATTCTCCATTTGTTGAAACAATCCTCATTTTGGACATACCTTGCAAAGGCGTTCAGGTCATTGTTGATTATGCCAGCCCGGTATACATCCCAAGCATTGCCTAAGAAGTTGCTCATAGCTTTGACATAGTACTAGGGGGGCTCGTGCCTTCCTCCCTTGCGTCAACCTCCTCTTCGTTCTCTTCTTTCGCAGACCCATTTTCCTTGAAGATATGTTTCAGGGAGCTCACCATGCCTTCCGCAGGAATTTCCAGTATTGCATTTGCCACTGCTTGAATTTTGATTACCGACATAAAACCCCCAAGTTTCTCCACCAATACTTCTCTAGCGCCCAAAACATCTATCAGTAGGCTTAAAACTACCTCATAAATTTTGTTGTGGCACTAGTGTTTTCCCTCCTGCAGGATCTCCTGAGTTATTTGTTCAATTGCTTCGATCACTTGCAGGGATCCGACTGAGAATATTCTCTTACACTGCATCCTTAGTGTCTCATTCGAACAGATGCAATTCACCCCAAACTTATACACCATTTTCTTCCTTTGAGATTGAATTTGGAGCTACGCCTTAACTCTTTCTACCCCTCGACTTCCTATAAATGCTTGAACTTTCATCATGGGTATGGCACATCCCCCAAGCACTTTGGAAAATCACTGCTCGAATATTATCTTCTATCCCATCCGACTGTCCCAGCACGCTACTTTTAGGGATTTCAGAGATCTTTCATCCGCCTAGACTATCGGTGATTAGAAGCGTTGGCAGGCCTAACCACTGCTCCATGCAGTTGTCCACTTTCACTATCAGTCATTGATTTACACTGCACTTTTCCAGGAGGTCTGCAACCTTGTTAGCTTCCCTATAAACATGTGATAGGGTATAATTGTTTAGTTTTCCAAGAAGGGATTTGATTACTCCAATCCAGTTGTCTATTTTCCAATTCAGAGTCTTCCCTGATGTAATTGCTTGAATGCAGATTTGGGAGTCGCCTTCTATTTCTACCGAATCAATTCCTTTTTGTAAGAAGACTTCCAATCCCAATGCTAGTGCCTCCATTTCTACTATATTATTTGTGCAGGTACCTAGATTCTTGGAAGCAGCCTAGACACCCTACCCTTTTGTGTTTCTAATTATACAACCTACTCCTCCCTTGTCGGGGTTGCCTTTTGCAACCCCATCAAAATTAAGTTTCCAATTTAAGCACTCTGGAAGTTTCCACCAAACTTTTTTGTTCACCTTTTTTTAAATCTTTGTTAGATCTTAGGGTATTTTTAGACTCGTCCATGTTTTCTTGATTACCTCATCCTAATGTGTGAATCTTGTGTTAGATCGCATAGTATATCGGTTATTTGTTGTTTCAACTATAGCAATTTGAATCTTTTCTATTAGTCTATGTCTTTCAAGGGATTGGTTCTTGAAGATACGTATGTTCCTTTCCTTCCAAATATGCCATAAAACTAATGACGGTGCCAATTTCCATAGATTTTGCCAATAACCATTCAGATTTAGTATCGGCCAGCTATTCATAGCTTCACAAATTTTCTGTTGTCTTGGTCCTTATATTCCGAATGCTCTGAACAACCAGTCCCAACATGTGGCTGCCATTAGACAAGATAGAAGTAGATGGTCTGCAATCTCCACTTCTTTTTTGCACAATGTGCACCTTGATAGGCCCACAATTCCTAGTCTCTTTAGTTTGTCCCATGTCAGGCACCATTTGTGTAGTGCAACCCAGAGAAATGCCCCAACTTTTGGTAGGATGTCACATTTCCAGCATAAGGTTGTCATCCAATTCTTATCCTTGCACTATAAATTTTGTATTTGGTAACCCATTTTGGTTGTATATTCCCCTGATATTGCACTGCACCAAATCACTTCATCTTCTTTTTCATTTAGCAATATTGGTCTATTACTTAACTCTACCTCTACTTCCTTGCGTAGGTGTTGGGGCATGAGATGTGCCGGTATAGCCTTCCATTGAAATTGTTCCCCTATCGTACTCCTATTGTATTGAATGTAGTCTTTCACTATTTTCCCAATTTCCATCTGTAGCCTATCCACATACTGACTCTAAATCATTTTCGACATTGTCTTTTTCTGCAAATATGTTTAAGAAATTATCTTTGTTCCATACTTTCAGCTGCTATTTTATATGTTGAAGTTTTTTAACAATTTTAAAGTTGATTGAGCCTCCCACCTTTAGCTCTTTCCACCACTTCTCCAGGAGTTTGACTAGTCCCTCATCATGCCACCACATATTCTGAAATTTGAAGCTTGCCCTTACTATTTCCAACTGGTCCGAAATAGTTATTTCTACAGGGAAACGATTTGAGGCTGAGTTTGGAAGAATTTATGTTTTATATTTTCCATCCGGAATTTCTCCAATTCTTGGTAATGAGAAACCTGTCGAGTCATTCTGCAATTGCTATAAAGTCTTTCATTCTTCTTTCATTCTATTTGTCCATGTGAACAATCCTTTCTCTGTTGGGCAATCTGTTAACCCTACTTCAGCCACGAAATTTCTAAAATCAATAGAAGTCTGATACAAAGTTTTGATACCACCACTTTTTTTCTGATGGATCCAGAATGGCATTAAAATCCCCTCCCATGATTAATTTTTCTTTGAGAAATGGTTGAGAGAATTCCAAAATCTTCCTCCATAGATCTGCCTTTTCCTCTATTTTGGTAGGGCCATATATGTTAATTATTGTGAACTGGCAATTCAAATCCAGATTATACATTTTTGCTACCATCCAATTGGCTTCCATATGAATTATTTCAGTTGAAACCAACGCTTCTTTCCATAAAATACCCAATCCACCTGCTTTTCTTTTAGATCCCTGAAAATATCCTTTCCAATCATGACAGTATTGGAGAAATTGTATTCCCTCCTCACTGGATAGTTTAGTTTCTTGAAGTAAAATTATATTGTTATTACTTTTTTTAATTTGGCGCCTTACTAGGCATATTTTGTTAGGGGCCTTTAGGCCCCTGACATTCCATGTAGTTATTTTCATTGTTTCCCAAGGGAGGATTCTCCTCCCTTGGTACTAAAGAATTTAATGATGGTGGGTAAAAAAAATTCCATAGCTTCTCCCTCCCTTAACTGCTTGTATGATTTCCTACCATGTTGCTTTCTTGTTGTGCTGAATTTGCCCAACCCTAGGTGATTGGCTGTTGATTGTGAAATAGACCTAGCTTCTATAATATCTAATGCATCATCTATTTCAATATCATTACTTGTCAACGACTCAGTATCATCCCTTCCCTATCCCCCTTGGTCAGTTGTGTGTATTATATTATCAGTATTGATTTGGAGCTCCTCACTGAAATATTATGTATTTGTATCTTTGAAGGGTTTTTCCTTACTTTCTTCTCCTTGCATATTGGTCATGACTACCAGAGCCTGTTCTTTTTTAGTTTCAGGTATGTTAATATTTTTGTGATTCGTATTCATCTGGGAATAGGTGTTGTCCTTACTCTGCTTATTGGTGGTGTATTTTTTCTCATTGTGATTCATGGCTCCACATTTTAGACAAAACCATTTCGTCTCTTCCACTTCTATTTCTTGTACCCATTCAGCCCCATTTGCAACCAGGTGGATTTTTTTGGGAATGGTGTCTATTGCCGCTATTTTTAGTCAGGCATATTAGTAGAGACCTCCATCCATAATATTTGTATCGATTTCCATTAGGTATCCTAGTGTTCTGCCAATATTTTCTAGACATTCCCCAACCCAGTATTCCATTGGGAGATTGTATAATCTTATCCACTTGGGTTGATCATATGGTCACATTTTTAATGGATTAAAATTCGGACTCCATGGTTGCATATATAGAGGCATATTTTCCATTGACCACATATCATTTTATGTTATCCTTTTTCTATCTACTTTGTTAGAAAACACAACTATAAAGAAACCCTTAGGTAAGAATCTTACCAGAACTTCTGTTTGCCAAGTCTCTTTTATCCACTCGTTGATTACTTGTCTGCTAAGATTGTCTTCGATGAATTTGTAGATAAGTGCATCCTCTTTGAGAATATCGACATTTGCTTTGATTTCCTCTGTGACATCAATGTTAATAATGTTTGAGGGTATGTCAGTATCTTGGTTGTCCCGCTACCTCATCTTTTCTATTGAGATATTTGTTTTCCAATTTTCCCTGCCTTTAGGGTTTTTACCATATGTTCGGTTTTTTTGATATCTTTCTTGGTTATTAAGCCTTTGTCGATTCTGATACCGAAGCCCTTTAGGGTTGATTTTTCTTGAAGCTTTGAATTTGGGCTTTGGGATTTCCTTCTTTCTAGATTTGAAATACGATTACGGGGTGTCGTGTCTTTCCTTTTTAGGACCCGTAGCATATTTGACCTCTTCCTTTTGATATATCTGATGGCATTTGTCCACCCAGCGGCCATTGATGAAAACCCATTGTGGCCTGTAATTTTTTGAGGTTTCATCCTCTGTTACCCTTTCGTCCAGCTTCTTCTTGGTGGTATTTCCTACTTCGCGGCCTATTATTTCCCTAGGCCTTCCGTTTCTGCTTGGTTATGATGGATTATCTCGGTTATGATTTGTCTCGCATTTCTACAGTGCTTCGCATCCCTGCCTTATCTCGCCCATTGCTAAGTCAATGACTTGATTCATGTATTTTTATCCTAGTGATTTAATTTTAAACCTACTTATTAGTATTATAATTAAACAATATTAAAATTATGGTTAGGGTTAAGGTTATGGAGAAGGTTAAGGTTGGGATTAGAAATAGGGTAAAAAGTAGAGTTACAATTATGGTTAGAATTAAGGTTAAAAAATATGGTTAAAATTAAGGTTATGGGTAGGGTTACAATTAGGGCTACAATTATAGTTAAAGTTAGGGTTGGTGTTTCAATTGGGACCAAAATTGAATTCAGATTAGGATTAGGGTACAATTAAGATTATGATTAGGGATAAATTAGGGTTAGGTATAAGGATCAATTATGGTTGCTATTAAATGTACCAAAAAACTTATGGTTGTTATTAAGATTAGGGTTAGGGTTTAATTAAGGGTTAAACTTATGGTGTCAAGATCATCAAAATTTTATCCATAAGAATCTTCAATCTTCATATTATTATTCTTTACCTTCTCATTTTGCATGTTAAATGAAAAAACTTGGTTTTACACCTTATTTAAGTCATTTAATCCTTGATTTTTGTCTCCAATAGATTTATTCAAAACTATAGACACCATCCAATTGAACTATGAGATTCCTCTCTTCTTCTATTAGGATGTAAGAAAAATCATTTGAGAGGTCTTTTTGGATCTTAGCCATTCTACTTTCAAGGAGATTCTTTCTCTGAAAAGGTTTCTAAAGATTTGGATATTCCACTCTTTTAGTCTAAGTTTTATGAATTTTAACTTTATTTTGAGCATGCACATCTTAGTGCAATGATCAACTGTTTGGGTGAGCTAGGAGTCAGTGACAACCATTTCGAAGTTTGGATTTTCCAACTACACTTTTTCAAACTTGAAACACACTCTTCTAGGGAATTTTTCCTTATCTATGAGCTAGTAATTTGAACCGACTTTTAATAGGGTTATGATTAGCATTCACATAGCTTTATGGTTAGGGTTAAGCTTCAATTTGAGTTAAGGTTCAATTTATTAAAAATAGGTGCCTTGAGAAGGATATATCTCGGTGAACTTTACATATATCTCTAAAATATAGGCATGCTAGTTGATTTGTTACAAAAGAGTTTGAATATATTTTATTTTTCAATTGTTTTTAGATGACATATTTTTTTTATTAAGAAGATTAAATTATTCATTATTAATTATAAATAAATAAGATTCATCAATAAATATGTATTAATTTTGTGATATCTTTTTTTATGAAATTAGTGTATAGTAAAATTTATCATATTTATAGTGTTTTTTAATTTTTAATTTTACTTTTAAATAATTATTTAGGATGTCTCACCCAATATTAAATTTTGAAAATGAAGAAAAACGAAGAGAATATGCTCAAAATTACATGAGACAAAGACGTGAATAAATGAATAATTTACAAAAAGAAGAATACATTGTGTACAAGAATCTAAATATGAGCAATACATATTAAGAAGATTAAAAACAAATGAGTATTTAGACCAATTTAATGAGATAGAAAAACAACAAATACAAGTATGCAACCGTGAATTAGTTGAAACGAATTATGAATCTCATGAGAATATAGAGGGTAAATTTGAAGGAATGAATTCAATTACAATAGATCGTGTGTTACAAACACCAGATAATAGAGTTCAAGATGCAATAAATGTTGAAATTGAAAATCATGAAGAAAATAATAGTCCACAATAGGATTTAACCTCTCAATTGAGAAGACAAAGATGACTGCAAAGAAGACAAAATGTAAGAGATCTAGGTACATGCAATAACAATAGAAATGCGCAAATTTATTTGAAAGATTTACAAATTATATTTCGACATGGTATGGATAAACTTGCAACACCAAGAATGTGTTGCATTTTTCAAGAAAGTTACCCTACAATGAAGGTTGTATAAGTTCCTAAAGGCCCAATTTGCAATAGATGTCAACAAGAGAAACATGAACATCAATTTTTGATATTAAATAATATGAATCTTGGTCCCACAACCATTAGAACTTGCAAACTTAACACAAATTGAGGAAATTTTGATAGGGCATGTAAATCCAATACTTAAAGTCACACATGCAATTGGAGGTCAGTACAAAAATAGACATACCATAAGTTTTCCACAAGAAGTAAGAGAAATAGCTAAAATTTTACCACATCAAATAAAATGTTTACCAATTATTATTGTTCGAAGGAAAGACCAACGCGGAACAAGTTACAATTCTACAATCAATAGAGAGAGGGTGTACATGGCATTGAAATATAGGATAGAACATGATAATTTTTGTAGAGATGTGCAAATTGATTCTTAGTGAATTCACATGTAATTCAAATGAAAACATTTTTGACAAATTATACTCTATTCATATGGAGTTTGATTCAGAGATTTAACTAAATACATGCACTACGATTCAAGTTTTATAGAGATTTAACTAAATACAAAAGGCCTGGGAAAATGCACAGGCACTACAATTCAGAGGCGAGATTGAATAAAACATCTACACCTTATAATTCATTAATATTATGCAAGAGCTTAGAAAATACCATGGCACGGTGGGCTGAGTTAGGTTTCCATTCCTCCCTCGGATTCTTCATCCTCAGAGACTTCTGATTCCACCCACTTCTTTTATGCAATGTAATATGCAATTACTGAGCAGTCTGCTCTGCAATTCTGGTGAGTTGGCCCCTTCGTTTTCTCCTTTGGGTCCCTATAATCAAGTGGTATCCATTCTTCCTCAGAGCTTAAGTCCCAGTCGACATCGTCTCCTGATGCTAACTCCTCTTCCATCCCTTCATCTTGCACATATCGTGTTACCTAGCCACGAGGTTGGTTGGTGGTTAGCTTGGCTGCTCTGAGCAGGAAGGTGATGCTACGGTCCCTTTCATCCCATAATTTTTCAAACCCTTTTGGGTCTTTTCTCCTGACCAGAGGGAATTTCATGAGCTCCTTTCCTCATATTCTCAACACATAGTAGTTATGGGGCATTGGGATGAGATTATTTTCGTCCACATTATCTAAGGTTGCATCAATGTCTCCTAGCCATGCGTGAATGAAGACTATCTGGATCAGTTTCTATGTGATTTCCTTCTGCACATCCATGTGGAGGAGCACTGCCAAAAACATTGCTGGTATTTATGTATTGGACCAGAACCTATGATATGCTTTTAGGAACTCCGGTCCTACAACCTTCTTGGTTGCCCAAAGTATTAGCAGGTGGGATGAGGCCAATAGCCCATTCAGCCTTTGGTTTGTCACTTCTCCTCAGAATGCTTGCAGTTGCTTATCGGTGTCTAGGGCTAGAGGAGTCTCCATCCCTTTATCGCCTACTTCTATCACCAAGTAAAAATCTTGAGTTTTTGCACGCACACACTATTCCTACAAAGACACTGTGTTTTAAATGACCCAGGCTGGCCGCAGTCTTCATGATTAATTTTCTATGATCCTGGCAGTTGGAGCATGTAAACTTGTGGGCTCTCTGCTGGAGGTATCGGGCGTGATTAATGCAAAGTATTTTGAGATCCACTCAATCTTGCCTTTTCCTTGAAACTTGTTCAATTTATTTGCATCTTGCCCTCTACTATTGAGCCCTATCACATCCAATTAGACCCCAAGTTTGTCTTTTCTTGTTAATATAGTAAGTTTATTTTTTACTTTTTTATTTAATTATTTTTAATAATATTTAGATTTTGATATATTTTGACTTTACATTTAGTTTCTTATATTTTAATTTTTAATTTAGATTTAAGTTTTAATAATTACAAATAATTATTAAAATAAATTTAATTTACTAATATTTGTCTTATTAAACTTTTTATTATTGTCCCTTTAATAATTGTTTTATTTTTTACAGGGAACAATTTTTTAATGACCATTGATCATCCATCAGTTGATCCTAATCATTCCCTGCAATCCCATGATGACCTCACCACTAAGTTTCGGTTGATTGTGATATCATAGGCGAGCGCCACGTGTCTCAGCCGGCAGTTGCGAAGGAATAATCAAAGTGATTTAATATTTATGTCGAGTTTTAATACATTATATGATAGGTTACTAAAGCGGTTGCGAGATGCACGTGCTCAAAATCGATGGTGATGTTATAATCTTGATGAAAAGTTGCTTGATGGTTATGTTCAGTGCTAGTGAATGCTATGAATGAACATAATTGTCGATGGTGGAGATCAACGATTGCTCACCATCGCATGATACAAAGATTCAAGGTGTTTATTGATTGCGATATCACAGGCGAGCACCACGTGTCTCAGTTGGTGATGTCGAAGGAATAATCAAAGTGCTTTAATATTTATGTCAAGTTTTAATACATTATGTGACAGGTTACTAAAGCGGTTGCGATATGCACGTGCTCAAAATCAACGGTGATGTTATAACCTTGATGAAAATTTTCTTGATGGTTATGTTCAGTGCTAGTGACTGCTATGAATGAACATGATTTCCGATGGTGGAGATCAACGGTTGCCCGCCATCGCGTCATACAAAGATGCAAGGTGTTTATTGATTGTGATATCACAGGCGAGCGCCATGTGTCTTTCCTTGGCGATGCATAATGTGGTGGGCCCTTGGTGCTGAGATGGAGATTGCATTAGCCTTTTGAAGGAAGTCATTCAATGATCTGACAAAAGGAAAGGATCGGTGGTTAAAATTTAAATTCGCATCAAGATGGATGAGACAAATGCACTTGGGCTGACTCAGGGATCTTACTCCAATGGCATTGGTCTAGCCAATACAACTCCTTGTGCTTTGATTGGTGAGACAAGACATGTTTCTTGCCGATGGAACTTCATCGGTGAGACTTATATGCTCGGTATGACCTTTTCATTTCACCCCAATGGAACTTGTCTTGCTGATGATATGGGTTATTTGAATACTAGATTTTGGAGGTTTTTCATGATATCAAATGATCAAGAATGATGTGATCATATGTGACTATGATGGATTATACTCAAGATAAGGTTTTCTTTAGGGAATCAACGAGTGCAAAATCACTGTAAAGGCTAGTTGGTTTGTGATGAATGTTCTACTGTGGGCCTCTAGCCTATCCTAGGTCTTTGTAGTAGTTTTTTTAATTCTTTGTTATTAGTTTTTCAATGTTCTATACAACGACCAAGTTTCTATATGCAATCTGCCTTAAGTTGGTCATTAAAAAGAGATATATGGTTTGTTTCCTTATAGAAATAATGCATTTATAACATTCATGTTTCTTTCATTTAAAATAATGGCATTTGGTAATAATAAGAAGGAAGTGTGAAGTTTGAAAAGTCATATTTTCAAATTTATTTTTTTTCCTTTTTTTAAACAATTAAATAAGTTTGATGCATAAGAGGATTCAATAAGTTGTTTAGAACAGTAAAATGGTGTCAATGTTTGTGATGAGGAAAAATGAATTGGAGAGTGGTTCAAAAATGGTTACAAGGTTTGAAAGGGGTGTTTAAGTTGTACTTTTTAGAGTGATAAGGTTGACATTAAACTTTTCAAATATTTTTAGTTCATATTTTTAAGATAAAGATTCTTATAAACAAAAAAAAATGTTTTAAATTTCATAATTGGAAAACAAAAATGCAAATGCAATAAATTAATAATAGAGAATCATGCACGAGAACAAAACACCACCTACAAATGAAAATAAGTTATTGGAATGACATAAAACAAATGATAAAGTCAAATACATTATTGGTCTTTCCCTTTATGACATTAAATTTTATTATATAGATTTAGATAAATCATCATAGGAAATTTGGGATAATTTCTTTAAAATATTTGGAGCAAAAATAGTTAATTTCAACTATTTAGATTCAAAATGAGAGATATAATCACTATGTCTAATCACATAAGAAATTTGAGATCTCTCATTAAACAACTGGTAGAAGTCAAGGCTCTATTAGATGATGAAGATGCTAAGGATATTTTGTTAAATATTTTGAAAATACAACAATGTTATTTCTATGCTTAGTCCAATAAGGTCTCAAACACAAGAAGATGTGATTTTGGCCCTATTAGGAGAAAAAAAAAAAGAACAATGGAAAAGATTTAAAAATTGATTCTCAACATGAGAATGTATTATACTCATGAGGTAATAATAATTAAAAAATAAAAATGAATGTTATTATTGTAAGAAAAAGGATCACATAGTGTGGACTTGTATAACTCGAGCCAATGATGTTCTTGAGGGAGAACTTAAAGAAAAATCAAATGATGTTAGCTTAGCCTATATATATTTGTTTGTTTCAATCAACATGTTTTGTTGTGAGGAATGTAAAACTTAAGAGAGGGTGTTGGAATATTAAGATTAACATTAATAAATTCACCTTACTAACTTGTTTATTTTTGTTATTAAATAATTAGTTATATTCTTATAAGATAGTAGTTCAAATGGGAAGGTATATTTGAAAGGCTTTGTAAAAGCCATATTGTAATATATTTCCAAATGAACTATATGATATAATTATTATTTCGAGTGTGTTTGTGTGCAGATATAAGTTATCTTGACTTTTCCAATATATCTTGTATGCTCTATTAGCCATGATTTCATGATTAATTTTCCACTTTCGACACTACTTCTTACTAACTTTGCCATCCAAATTTGGCTCTTAGACTAGATATTTCATAAAGGTGCATTTTAATTTTCTTACTATCACCTTTGGCTGAATTTTTAAATTGGTTCAACCATGCAAAAAGTGTGGTTACAATTTTCTAATTATTTCCACTTAAATGTTGGTTACAATTTTCTAATTTTCTTTCCATTTAGCTAGTCACAATTTCATACTAGCATTAAACCTTGAAAATGGCAATTTACTTCTACTTAAAACTTGTGGTAATTTCATTAATCTCTTGCTACCTCTGGTGTTGAATTGGACTAGTTATATCATCTAGGATTTGTTCCTCAATTTTTTTTTTAATTTTTCAAAAAAAGGTTATATGATGGTTATACTTGTCTTACCATGAATGGATATAAATTTGAGGATTTTGGGTGTTTTCATTCAATTTTTCATGTTTTCCCCTTAGCTCCTACTTTATGTGTGTTTTATATGGGAGCCTTTGGATATATTTTGGCTAATAGTATTTCATGGAACCTTATTAAAGGTGCTACTTTTCATAACTCTATAGCCCAACTATTCAATGGTCATTTTTCTAATGACTCCTTTCTCACTCTCTTGGAGGACAAACATGACATTATTTAGGATATTCAATGCCTAGACATTTTTTGGAAAGCTTTAAGGTCAAATATATAGTGGCATAAAACTCAATGTTATAGGAAATCCTTCTTAGCCAAGCCCAATTGGTTCAATTCCTATGGATAGAAGGGGGTTCCTCTTTTACCTTTTAGGTTTCTCCTTCCTCTTTAAGGAAACATATCATTTCTAGAGCTGAGAAAAAATATCATATTAAATTATGAAGCCCCTTTCTTTGGCAAGGAGATTCCATGTGTGTTCGAATATTCTTGTTGCACACATTTCCATTACTCATGTTGCTAAGAACCTTGCAAATCCTCATATTTGAAGATTGAAAAAATCCAAAGGTATATTTGATGGCCTCCCTTTAACCAAGGAAAATGGTTCCACAAAGTATCCTAGGAGTTTTATTATTTCCCTCATGACTATAATAGGCTTGGATTGCTTTGTATTAACTACTCTAAATGGCACCATAATTTTACATTTAATTAACATACTCTAAAAACTAATGAAACCAGGTTGTAGCTCGTCAAATTGGAGAAGTGAAAGGTCAATACCAGCACTGAGGAAGAGTTTGGAGGAGTAAAAACAAGGTCAATACCAACGTCGTGGAAGAGTTTGGAGCTAAAACAGGGTCAATACCAGCGTCGAGGATGAGGGAACTCAAGGAAAATCGACGAGCAAGGGATAATGAGTACTGTAAGTTTGGCACCCCCATTCTCTTTAACCTGCAATTTTCATGCCTAGTTTCCAAAGATCTTCTCGTACATTGGGCCCCCATTATCGTAAAATGGTATAAGATAAGACATAAAAAATAAAATAGCTTAGTATTTCACATTTTTATAGTGATTACTAGAGGCACATAGACCAATTATTCATAATAGAAGAATTTGATCATACTTTTCCAATGATGGCATTATGAGAAAACCTTAGGTTAAATAAATAATTCCTAGCTAAGTTCTTGAAATCATGTCCAACCGTATAAGAGAAGACCGCTGCTATGTGTACTTGGATAACATGGAGAAAGGCTCTTTGGGCTCTTTCATTAATCTACGTATTGGGCTGATGCAAGAAGTTGGGTCCACAAAAAGCTCAAAAAGTGGAAGTGTTTTTGCTGTTTTTCAGAATTTGTCACACTTGGACTGAAAATTTGAGGCACTTACACAATGAATTTTTAAAAAAGTCAGTAATATGAAATTTAGATATTTGAATCTAGTTTATAAATATGTAAATTATTCAAATACTCAGATTGTAGAAACTAAATTTTGATAAAGATCTATAAAAACCACTTTTTAAAAGTCACTGTTTTTACCATACCATGCACGTGTACGGACAACACTTTTTGAATCAAATAAAAGTATTTTACTAATTCCTTTTGAGGAAAGAGAGCTAACAACATGAAGATTGATGAGGAATTTTTTTTGTAATTTTTTGTTGAATATTGTTTTTTTATTTAATTTTTATTGGCCTTAATTGTTGTTTTTAAAAATCAACGTGTACAAACAGCATAATTTGACCTAAACTAAACTTTTTTTGAATTTTTTTTGTTTTCATTGTGTAAAGAATTGTCTAAAGATTGATGTCATATAATTTTTTTTCTAAAAAATTTAACCAAAAAAAAGTTATTAAAAAACAAAAAAAGTCTGATATTTCAAGTTTAATGACTAGTTTGCTTTGAAATTAATTAAAAATTAGAAAATATAATCCAATCTTAATAAAAATTATATATTTAAAAACTAGACATCATGTTCTGTAATGGGTTTTAATTTTATAGATTGATTCAGAAAAAAAATTCATCAACCATATTGTCAAAGTTGAACATTCTTCTTCAATCTACCTTAGTTTTTTAGTTGTAGGTCAAAGGTTGAGGCTCAGATTGCCAAAGCTTTCCCGAACCTAAAACCAAGTCTGCAGGCGGGTTGGGAAACAATTTTTTTAATAACACATATGCGTTTCATAATGCGTACGCGTTATTTTTTTACTCGTTGGGTAAAGGTAACGCGTACGCGTTATGAAACGCCTACGCGTTTCTGATATATCCATTTATCCTGGTTTGACATTTTCTGATACAATACGCTTTTCCTGCAACATTCTTTTTCTGCAGTACGGCCCGCAAGCTCGATTTTCTGTATTTTTTATTGCAAATTTGTCTTGTGCAGGGCATATTCTATTGCAAATTGGTTGAAAAGTCAAGTGCAGGTTGAATTTTCTGAAGTGGAATCAAGTACAAGAATAATTTACAAGAAGATTTAAAAAAAGAGTTTTTGGATGTATTCATGATATTTTTGTGTACTTCAAAGTTCAAAGAAGAAAGGATCTTCATAGTACAAAGTGTTATTTGAATATTTGAAGGAGATAAAAATTTGAAAATTGGTTACAAGTAAATCATTTGTTTTTTCATCAAAAAGGGTTTTGTAACCATGGGATCAAAACAAAGACAAAGAAAAAAGAGTAGAATGTCAATGACACCCGAAGAAATTCAAGCAAATAAAGATATGGAGGCAAAAAGACAAAAGGATAGAAGAGAAAGAATTCGTCAAATGAAAAAATTGGAAGCATCTATTTCAATGAATGTAGATGATGCAAATGTGGAGATGGTGAATATAGAAGAAAATACAATTATGGAGAGAAACTCAGCTATGTCTTCAACTACAACTTTGAATGATATGGAAATAGTACATATGCAAACAACTTCGGGTATGTCTTCAAATCCACCTCCCAATGATATGGAAAATGCACCTATTCAAACAATCTCTCCAGGTATTCTTTCAAACCCAATTCTTGATAATATTGATTTTGCTTGTTTAGATGAAGCTGGATACACCATTGATGATATCAATAATTATAGGGTTGAAAGAATGCAAAAACAAAAAAATGATGAAAATATATCTTATGAGAATGCAAATGCTAATCAAATCCCTCATATTGATGAAAATGAGAATGAAATCTTTTTTACATTTGAAAATGAAAATGGAACCCCTTGTGTGAATGAAAATGAAACCCCTTGTGTGAATGAAAATGAAACTCCCTGTATGGATGAAGGTGAAAATGTTTTTTTTACAATTGAAAAAGATGTGTTAGATAACCTTCATGGTAAAGTTTCTTGGAGACAAATTAGAACTTATGGAAATAAAATATATAAAATGTTTTTTTATAGAAAGAAATTAGGATTCCAATGTCAACTCATGGTGCAATTGATGAGAATGTGGAAAATGAGAAAAGTGATGAAAAAATTAGGTATTTTTGTAAAACCAAAAAAGAAAGATGATTCAATAGAACAAGTCATTTCTAGTGTTGCTAATGCTATTGATTTTATAGGTAAGAAAAGTCTATCTAAAGATAAAAATGTGGCTCATCGTGCAATAACAACTACTTTAGTTGATAAAGCAACTTCAAATAAAAGAATGTTAAGTAAGATTAGTAAATGTATAAAAGTAATCCCAAAACTTTGATTAGAGCTGCTAAAAGAAGAGAAAATATTGAAAAGGATCCAATTAATCAATGTTGGAGTTTTAGTGGTAGACTCCCAAGATCATACATGAAATTAACTAATGAAATTAAATCTTTAATCGATAAATTTTGGCATGATAATACAAGAGTATCACCTAACATTAGAGATGTCTTAAAATTAAGGGTGGGTTCCAAAATTCATGTACCTCATCCAAAGCATCTCTTAGATATGACTCAAACTGAATTATATAAAAAAAAATTAGATGCTTCAATCTTACCATTGAATATTAAAATAAGTCATAGATCATTCGAAAAGTGTAAACCTTGGTATGTTAGAATTAATAAGCAATGAATCTCTTGTTGTTGTAAGACTCATGTACAATTTTGTTATTATTATGATAGTTTTCAATATATACGATGCACTTTGCATGTTAACCAAATTATGCAGGACATTTGTGGTATTAATATGCCACCTGAAAGAATCAAAGATTTTATATCAGGTTTGTTTTGTGAACCCTCTAACGGAAACTTATTTTATTTAAAATCATGTATTTCTAGAGAATGTGATAGATGTGCTAACTTTTCATTATTAGGTGAATGTATGCATGAAAGTAGTTTAAATGAATTTGGACAACAATTAGTAGATGTAAAAAGATTTAAAAATGTTGAGTATTCTTTAAAAGATGGAAAAACTGGAAAACATTGTGAGCTAATTATGGAAAAAAATACAGTGCATGCATTTATTAAAGAATTTAAAGATAAGATTGTACCTAAAAATGTTCAACACTCTCGGTATGCTCATTGGCTTGATAATCAATTTTGTTTATGTAAAAACACATTCCCAATTGGAACTATATTGTCGGTTGTTGGTTTTGCTGAAAATTATACTCTTGCTCCACAAGAAGAAATTCAATCACAGTACTATAATTCAGTGCAAATGTCTATTTTTGTTCATATTGTTTATAGACATGCAGATGATAGTAGAGAAGATAATAGAATTTTTTTGAGAGAGTACCATTTTTATGTAAGTGATAATCGATTAAATTCATCTGAGTTTGTTCAATATTCTTTTGATATATTTTACAAAAATTTAAAAGAAAGAGGAATTCAATTGCTAGAACATCTCATATGGTCAGATAATTGCATGAGTCAATTATAAAATGCTAGGATGTTTTATTGGTTATGTAGAGTTCATAAGGAAATTAATATCCAGCACATATGGAGTTTTTTTGAAGCCGGTCATGGTAAGGGAGAACATGATGGAGCAGGTGCATGTGTGAAAAGAGCTCTTGCTAGAGAGCAACTAAAATTTGAGGATGCTGCAAAATTTAGAGATGCACATGCAATTGTAGATTGGTGCAATACCAAATTATCTACAAGAGTAAGTGAGAGCTCAATAATTCACCGCTTCTTTTGGTTAGTTGAAGAAAATGATATTTGTTCTCGACAAGATTGTGAAACAATTAATGGATCTGCAAAATGGCATTCATTTAAGAGTTCGAATGCAAACACATGGACAATATGGACAAGGGAGTTGGCATGCTTTTTTCAATTTTGTATTGCAGGTGATTGGGAGGCTTGTGAAAATATGGAATGGGTTGAACAATGGCAACAAAGAGCCTTAACACCTACATCGACACATGTTCAACATGGAACAATAATTGAAGATAATCAAGCGTTCACATCAGATGATTATGATCGTGTTTTTGATCTTGTACAAGAAGGTACATTATTTATTGAGATGAATTTTATATGTATGCATGTTTATATACATGAATTAAATATAAGTCGTGCTCTTTATTGAATTTTTTATCTATTTTTGGACATGTGTATGTTGTTGTTGCACCTAAGGGGAATGAAGAGGAGATAGAGTACTGGTTGGCTAGATGTGTTGAGAGAAAATATAAGTTGGTACATCCTAGAGTGGATGATGATAACTTTGAGTATCCAACTGGTTCAGTCGTTGTTGTTGGCACTTGGCTTCGAAAATATTTGATAAGAAAGAATGGCTTGCTTGCATTTGAAGATTATGAAAGACACAAGAAGATTATACATTATTCACATTTGATTTTGGCAACCAATATAAAACTAGTTAGATATCACGGGAGGCCTGCTAATAAATTTTTATGGACACTTTCAATGGATGATCATGAGACAATCATAGATGCATTACAAAAAAGAGAGGATGTGGATGGTACAACAGAGTAAATAAATATTGGTAAGTATATCTAGTTGTATGTATATATTTAATTGATATATATATTTGTCTTTAAATTAATTTCCTTATTAAAGTTTTATATCATTTTTTGTTTTAGGTCTCCCTTGATACTATATGTTTTACAAACAAGAGAGGAGATGCACTCTTATTACAATGGAATTCAAATCTAGAGACAAGTAACTATATATATTTGTAGATATATTTAGTTGAGAGTATAAATATAAAACTAAATTTAACTCATTGTCATTTTATAAAAAGTTTATAATTTATTTCATATCCCCTTAAGCCATCCTCGTATGTGCCATTAATCCATCCGCTTGTATCCCCTTTAAGTCTCTCTATTAATTCCCCTTAATTCATTCTATTAGGACCCCTTAATCCATATCCTTGTATATCTATCCTTAATCCATCCTCTTGCATCCCCTTAAGTCACTCTCTCAACACCCCTTAAGACATCCCCTTAAGCCATCCCCTTAGGTCATATGGTTTAGGGTTTAGGGTTTCTAGGGTTCATGAGATGCTTAGAATAACAAATTTATATGGATTAATGGTTTAGGGTTGGTCTCCTAGGATTTATGTCACATGGTTTAGGGTTTAGGGTTTCTAGGGTTCATGTGATGCTTAGAATAACAAATTTATATGGATTAATGGTTTAGGGTTGATCTCTTAGGATTTAGGTCAAGTGGTTTAGGGTTTAGGGTTTCTAGGGTTCATGTGATGCTTAGAATAACAAATTTATATGGATTAATGGTTTAGGGTTGATCTCTTAAGGTTAGGTCACATGGTTTAGGGTTTAGGTTTTAGGGTTTCTAGGGTTCATGTGATGCTTAGAATAACAAATTTATATGGATCAATGGTTTAGGGTTGATCTCCTAGGGTTTAGGTCATGTGGTTTAGGGTTTAGGGTTTCTAGGGTTCATGTGATGCTTAGAATAAAAAATTTATATGGATTAATAGTTTAGGGTTGATCTCCTAGGGTTTAGGTCACGTGGTTTAGGGTTTAGGGTTTCTAGGATTCATGTGATGCTTAAAATAGCAAATTTATATGTATTAATGGTTTAGGGTTGATCTCCTAGGATTTAGGTCACGTGGTTTAGGGTTTAGGGTTTAGGGTTTAAGGTTTAGGACCCTTAAGTCATATCCTCTTGCATCCCCTTAAGACATCCCTTTATAGGACCCTTAAGTCGTATCCTCTTACATGTACCCTTATTCCACAATCTTGCATCCCTTAAGTCACTCGCATAACTCCCCTTAAGCCATTCTCATAGGACCAATTAAGCCATACCTTAGGGTTCATGACATGCATCCCATTCATCCATCCTATGGAAAACATCATTTGAATTTTTATGAAATTTATAAGATCCAATTTTGTAACTTTTACTATATATTTACTTAAATGAATCAAAAAAATTATAGAACTACTTACAGTTTACATTAATTATTTTTGCAGGTTCTCATCAAGTCGGTCTACCATGCGATTGTCACTGAAAAATTATTTTATCAAGAGACTATGTAAATATCAATTTTTGGTCTTCACGTAAAAATTGATAAGCTAAATAATTGGATATACATGTGCACACATATATGTTTCATCATGTTGTATAGTTGTATGATTTTCAATTAACTTATTAGTAGCATTTTAAAAATATCATTCCAATTTTATAGATTATACATTTCATATAATTGTTCAAATATTTTCTAGAATTGGTAAATAGTTAAAATTACGTGAGCTCTTAATTTATTATGAATATAATCTAAACTATTTAAGGAATATTTAAATTTATCACCTTTAACCATGTGATAAAATATATATTTATGAAATTTGATTGTAGAGATAAGAATTTATATCTAGTGCATGTATTACTTGAAAATTAGATAAAATATCTAGATCTACATATACATATGAGTGCATATAATCATCAAAATGAACATAACATGATAATAATTGACTGCATATATATAATCATCACATTAAAGTCATCTGATATAAATAAACAAAAATATGTATATGTCAAGTCCAACACATAAAAGTTTAAATAAAACTAGAGATGTTTGGTCTATTTAAAATTTAAAACCATTTAACTATCAGGCTGATCAATCAAATCAAGTCTCCTCTTTGTTCCAAGTCGATTAGATGTACCTGCATCATGCTGTAAAAGAGTACAAGTAACTTGAAATTAGATTTGAATTTATTTATAAATTTTGATATAATTAAACATATTTAAACCTGAAAATATAAACTTTTGGATAAAAAAATAATAATAATTAAATATCTAGTAAATACAATAAAAATGATTTTTAAGACATGAATAATTTATCATATGTAATTATTGGAACATTTTGTTCAACGGGTAGCATAACTGTCACTTGAGAAGATCCAAATGCCTAATCTACTATATCCTGCATATTCATATAAAGCAATCAATATGTTAAAACCTCGAATATATATATTTAAAAGATCCGTAAAAATTATTTAGGATATTTAGTAAAGTTTACAACCTTGAATGATATGACCTCAAGATCACGCACCTAAGATTGCCCATGCATAAATGCTGACGATGTCTCAGGTGCACTTGCAATGGGTGTCTCATCAAATGCTTGCATATATATGTACAACAATTTGTATAGATCATTCACGCATGTGTATGTAAATGTAAAAATTAAATTAGATCTATGATGTGTATTTAATTCAAACTGAACAAACTTTTTGAAAGAACACACCTGAGCTGATGATGACTCAAGAGCGCTCACCACAACTTGTGCTTGGTCAGCACTAGGCATGCTCATCTGACCTCCCTGCATCTAGATATAATATATATCAATCACACATCATGTGTAAACATTCAAAATAAATTAGATATATATATCCACAGAAACTAAAATTAATATATATTGGTTTAAGTACCTAACCAAAAGGTGAGCCCATCTCTACAACACTCGAATAATATATTTATGTGTATGTAAATGTAAAAATTAAATTAGATCTATGATGTGTATTTAATTCAAACTTAAAAAACTTTTTGAAAGAACGCACCTGAGTTGATGATGACTCAGGAGCACTCACCACAAATTGTGCTTGGTCAGCACTAGGCATGCTCATCTGACCTCCCTGCATCTAGATATAATATATATCAATCACACATCATGTGTAAACATTCAAAATAAATTAGATATATATATCCACACAAACTAAATTTAATATATATTGGTTTAAGTACCTGACCAAAAGGTGAGCCCATATCTACAACACTCGACATATAGACATGATCATTTTGAGTTTCAGGCATTGTTTGATCATGCGCCTACACGAAACACTTATTGAATTAATATTGTATTATATATATAATTTGATGTTATTATTTAAACATGAATTTTGCACATTCCAACAAAAAAAAATTAAGTTCAAAAGATGAACATACCTGTGTAAGATGATGCTCAGAATATAGTAAATCCATAAATGAGTCTGTCTTAGATGCAGGTGGGTCACCTGAAGTGGATGCCTAGGTATTCCTATTGTTGGAGCCTCCATGCTCTCTATTGACCACTTCAGCCGCCGTGTGTGAAGTCTCTTGAAAGTGAACTCAATGCTCCTAATGTTGATAGCATGGTTTGCTGCTGAAATGCAGTAGGAACACTAGGAGAAGCAGGAGGAACAATAGGAGCAATTGGAGCATGTCACTGAGGATCAACACGTGCTCCTAATCTATGATGGGGCATGCCACGCCCAGCTCCCTGAAATGACCTCATATCAAAATAGTTTGGTTTTAAACCCAACTCAAACTTTGCCCATAACTTTCTCAAAAAGTATAGGGGCACCTCAGAACTGCCATGTGGTGGAGTATCAAACACCATCCACCATCTATCCCAAAAATGTGCAGCTATCAAGGGGTGCCTACACCATAAAATTGAAATTCATTTTTTGGTGGGTGGAATTGGTTGGCTAGTTTGGGGGTTAAAAAATACTGGCACAGGGCTTCTTTGGTAATTTTAAGGTCATTAATTTCTTTATAAGACAATCCATCTGCATAGAATTGTCTCCTCTCGTCTCTCCATTGATGGAACCTATCTAGGTCTGCATCAATAGATCGAACATAATTGACAATAGTTTGAATCGTAGATGCAAACCGTGAGAGATGGGGGGGAATTCTAGGCTCATTTTTTATCAGATCTATATTTTCTTGAATGACCGTAAGATTTTCCCTAATGCTCTCTCTCAACTGATCCTGGTCTACTATAGGGGGTGGGGGGTTAGGAGGTGGAGGGTTTGGAGGAATGGGGTTTTCTTGTGGTGGTGGGTTTGGATCTATGGGATCTACAGGAATATGTGGTTCAGGCATAAAATCCTCAATTCTAAATAGTGGATCCATGTGAATGTACAACCAAATGGCAACTGCACATGTTAAACAATTAAAATATATATATCAACAAACTAATTAAATAATGCAGACAATTTGAAAGAACTATTTAAAAATCACATTGAACGTGCACAAATCCAAAATGCAATTCATTTGAAGACCATTCGATTTATCATTAAAAAATCCATAATGTTCATTTAAAATCCATAGCATGTAAACATTAAAGTTTATAATTTAAGTTTGTACAAGTTTTGAAATTTTCAAATTTGTGGTTTACAATTTGAGTTTTGGGTAAGGGTTTGTGTTCATATTTTAGAATGTAGGGTTTAGTGTCTAGGGTTTTCTTGATTAATGATATGTGATTATGTATGGTTTGGAGTTTACATATAGTCTAAAAGATATCTAGGCTTTATGGTTTAGGGTTGATAGATAGGATTATATGGCTCATGTGATGTATACATATAATGTTGTAGACATCTATTTCAAGATTTGGGGATTTTGAAAGTTATATATGTATATTAGAATAATGTAATAACCATTAAGATCTAGAAATTAAAAAAATTGGTTATAAGGATACATTTAACATATTAAGGATACATTTAAACATATAATAATAGAAACATAGGAATCATGGTGTTTGAAAAGGGGAAATGATAATAGGAGTTACCATAGAACACAAAATATTGTTCATATGAGAGACATAAAAGGTATGAGAATTAAATATTATTTTAATAATAAATTATTAAACAATAGTATACTACATGAAACTTAAAGGATGCAAATAAATTAAAATTATAGTGATTAAAAGTAATAATTATGCAAAAAAATAAGGAATCCAAACTACCAATTCGGTAGGGTCAAATCCAAGAAAGTTTGCAACCCAATACTTCACCAATTATAGAATTTAGAGTTATACATTTTAATTTCTTGATTTTTTAAAATTTTGAGTAATAATAATGAAGGAAAATCTATAAGTTGATGTTCTAGGACCCCCTTCAAGACAAAATGGTAACAATCGACCTAGATTATGTTGAATCAAGAGTGAAGGAAATGAAAATTCAATATGTTATGACTAAAAGTCTATGGTTGTTATAAAAAATTGAGGGAAATGCATTGTCTTGTGATACCTCACAATTATCTCTACTAAAAATAAACTTTGTTGATCACACCTAAAGACCCCATTGTTAGAGAGACATAAAAGGTATGAGAATTAAATATTATTTTAATAATAAATTATTAAACAATAGTATACTACATGAAACTTAAAGGATGCAAATAAATTAAAATTATAGTGATTAAAAGTAATAATTATGCAAAAAAATAAGGAATCCAAACTACCAATTCGGTAGGGTCAAATCCAAGAAAGTTTGCAACCCAATCTTTCACCAATTATAGAATTTAGAGTTATACATTTTAATTTCTTGATTTTTTCAAATTTTGAGTAATAATAATGAAGGAAAATCTATAAGTTGATGTTCTAGGACCCCCTTCAAGACAAAATGGTAACAATCGACCTAGATTATGTATTCTAACTTGAAGTCTAACCCTAGTTGTAATTAAATCGGGTATCATAACCTTAGTTGAACACTAACCCTAAATGCATATAAACTTTTTAATCATAAACCTAATTAAATATTGATTGAATGTTTAACTCTCACCAAAATTACAACCATTTAACCCTAGACTCTTAATTTAATTTTTACCCCAACCCTAGAACCCTACACCAATTGACGAGGCTAATTCTAACTCCAACCCTATCCTACATCTTAAATTTTAATTCATAATTTCATAATCCTAACCCTAACCCTAATAAAAAATATAACCCTAACTCTAAACCTAGTTGAATACAAACCCTAACCTCAACCCTTACCTGAATATTTATCTTAGAACCCTAACCCTAGAATGAATTTTAACCCTAGAAGCAGGTAATTGAATTCTTTAATATTAAACAAGCAAACCTAATCATAACCCTAATTGTAATTTTGAAATCTAACTATATAATATATATTAAAGTTTAAGCCAAACCCTAATTGTACCCTATATTTAACCTAATTTTAACCTACAAATAGGGTTTTAGTTTACGTTTTCTAGGGTTTTAGTTTACGTTATGTTTTCTAGGGTTTTAGTTTACATTACATTTTCTAGGGTTTTAGTTTACATTTTCTAGGGTTTTAATTTACGTTTTCTAGGGTTTAGGTCCAAGGATTAACAGTCTAAGTAAATTAGTTTTTTAGAACCTACAGTTTAGGGTTTCAAATTTCAAAACTAAATGTCTCGAATTTAGGTTTTTGATTTAAAATTTTATGTTGTTTGTTTCCTTGATGTTTTCAGTTAATTATATGTAGTTTAAAAATTATTAAATATTAAATTAAAACAAACTAAACAAAAATAACTAAATAGCAATTATAAAACAAAAATAACTAAATAGCAATTATAATGCAAAAATATTGTAGAATTCAACCAACCTGGAGGTCGCTGAGGTCAAGTGTGTCGACGGGAGGAGGTGAGAGTGAAAATTTGGCAGATTTCTGCCGTCCAAACCACGTACACGATCTGCTCCTCCTTCTCCTAGCGCACTGAACTCGACTATGAAAATGACTTTCAAAATCGCTTATTTAAAAAATTAAATAGTTTTTAGAAACGCATACGCGTTTCAAAAATGCGTATACGTACGCATTGTGAAATGCGTACACATTTCATAATGCGTACGTGTTTTAGGTTCGTATCCCCGAACCATAACGTGTACGCATTACTGATTTAGGATCCCGTATGCGATACATAACGCGTATGCGTTTTGTTCGAGAAAATTTTTTTCAGCCAAAACTTCCCCTCTTCGTGGACCCAACTTCTTGTACTTACCCTATTGTTAAACTTTAACACCTAAAAGTGAGAATGAAGAATATTTCCTAGGATGGTGGCCAATTATGCTTCTCAACGCCTAGATTACAAAATCCTTTTCAATATCATTGCCATCACAATAAAACCTATTGCTTGAGATATAGTCATAGAGGTAAACAAATTGGCTTTCTTGATAGTAGATACATTCTAGACAATTCAATCCTTGCATCGAAGATTTTTGAATGGGCCTAACAAACTACTCTTGATGCCCTTACTATTAAGTTAAAAGTTTGACAATGCATATGATTGCATCAAATGTCCTTTCATTTATAAAAGGCTCAAATGAATTTATTTTTAACCCTAAATTATTATCACACATTCAAATTTACAAAATACCAGTTGAATGAAGAACCTTCATTTGAAGGTGATGTCGTCATGAACTTTGAATGAAGAACCTTCATTCAAAAATGATGTCATGTCAAGACTTTCAAATGAAGGTATTTTTTATTTTAAATATTTCATGTCCAAAATGCTTTATAAAAGGAACCTTGGCATGAAGGACCTTCAAATGAAGACCTTAATTCAAAGGTCCTTAATTATAAGATCCTTCATATGAAGGTTCCTTTAATTCCATCCCATTATAGCTCTTACAATTTTTAGAGATATTTTTGTTTCGAAGTAGAGATTGGACCATCAAATAGTGTCACCATGACTCTACCAAGATATCCATCAAATTGATAAACCCTAACTTAACAACCACAAATTCACAAGAAAATTGCCCCTGTCAATCGTAGGGCATCAATTCAATGCCAATTTTCTTGCTTTAACAGACCCCTAAATGCAATGAACTTTTCTACTTCTCCATCAAACTTTTCTTCTCAGCTTCTTCTCTTTCAGCTATCTTTTGGGCCAATTTGGCCACATTTACAGTCAAGTTTGTAGCTTTTGTAGTTGAAGTTTCAGAAGCTCTTTTGATTATTAACCCTCCCCTTAGGTTTGGGCTAATATCAGTAACATAGGGTACGGGCCAACCTAAACTTAGGAAGTAATAAATTTAGGCAAAATATTTAACTCAATTTATAAAAAGGGGCCTGACGTAGATGAAACAATGAGACATAAGTCATTTTAATACCCACTCCAAAATGTTAATGACCGAATATATCTCACCCAAGGTTTTACATGGAACATTAGGATTTTTATGAAAGCCAAGGTAAAACCCAACCTTAGGTTCCTTCCAAACAATGTAACAAGCTAAGACAAGGGAAAAACATAAATGGAATTCAAAGAACAAGATTTGAAACTCCGTCAAATCCACCATGATGCACACCAATCCACCGAGTTACAGTTCCAAGATAGTGGGTGGATTGGTGGATTTCATTTCTATTTAGCCCTCAAACCCTTACATAGGCACAATAGGGCAGTCCCTGTATTTGATTGTTTTCTCCCACAAAACAATGATTGAGAACTTCAAACAAATGCAAATGAAAGGGAACACATATATTTATCTACACCAATGATCTCAGAGCATTTCAAGCTTGTATGGATCCATACAATACAAAATAACTTCAAAAAAATTGCAAAAACATAGAAAACTGCTTCAAGAACATGGTATATGATATGAAATTTTTGTATCAACTCCTCCAACAATTGCAATGGGATGGGAATACAATATGATAGAAGTGGGATAAAAAATGCATCGTTTGAAGCATCAAACCAATATGAAAAGATGAAAGAAAGTGCTAACCCCTTAAATTGAAAAAAGTTTCTTTTAACTTTAAGTTTGTTGGGTAGCCAATTCTTTTAAGTTATCAAATCCTAACATCATACATAATCAAAATGTTGTTGTTTCAAATGACTATGAGCACTAAATTTCACTATTTTAAGATGTTGAAACCTTGTCATAGAGAATTAGAACATTGATGCGACCACTCATCCTACCTCCTAGAAATTAGACATAGGAAGATTTAAGATGACTTAAAAAAAATTTATTGCCAAAGCATAAACTTATGATGACTTTACCAGGCCTACTACACACTCCCTCCCCATTAACCACTTAGACATATGGAAATTAAATGTAAATTTTCTACTATTTTTAGTCATGTAGGTGTCCAATAAACCACTTGGTGGTGTTTCCCTTCAAGGTTATTTGCTTGAATGAAGAGCAAAAGTCCTTTGATTACAATTAGAGAATATATTTGACACCTTGGTTGTGTAACTGGTGGACCATAGTCACATTTAACACTTGTTACAAAGTTTTGGAGTTAAAATGTTAAGTAGATTTAATTTGTGATGGACACATTTGGACGGTAGTAACAATAACTTGCAATCTATCAAGACTTGATTACCTTATAACTTGTCAAATTTTAGTTATGAAATGATAGATTAATCATAATGTCACCTTCGGATCACATCACCATGAAAGAACTTCATCCAACATCCTTATGAGTGCAGGTACCACTAAATAGGCATCTGTCAAATTTGTCTTCCTCAAGCAAGGGAAATTCAGGAAGAGAAGAGGAAAGCGAGACATGTAGTAGGTCTAAAAGAGGGAGATCAACTAGAGGTCAGAAGATTAGAAGAAAATTTTGTAAATGCATGGAATTTTTTCTTGTTGAAGGGGGGTCATGCTCTTATGATGATGAGAGGATAGGCGGCATCGAGGTGCCCTTAAGGTAAAAACATCTACAGAAACAATGGGTACCCAAGGAACTTCCTCCAATAAACATTGATCTTTGTGTCAACGAGAGGATATATCGCATAGAACCATCGTCATTACATGGTTTGGGCCTATTTTGCATGGACGACATAAAGTTCTGTTATGACAAAGTTACTGAGTTGATGGAGTATGTTGGACCCTGTTACAGTTACAAATATTGGATGCAGTTGGTTCAATATACATGAAGTATGTGTAGGTATGCACTATCAGCAAATTATATACAACTAAAAGATAAGGATCAAAATAAAAGAGTGGCTAGGTACATTGATGAGAGGCCAAAAGCATCAGGTAATATTGTAGGGTTTATAAATAGTACATGACCTAGGTCAACAAATAAGCAACCCAATTGTATATTTGAGGCGCGAGAGGGAAACCATGTATTCGTATGTGCGATAAAATCAATAACTGTAGGGGAAGAGTTGCTAATCGATTACAATTTGAATCACTTAGATACAAACACAATTACTATGGAGGTGGTATGTACTATATACCATTTTACCCAACCTCCAATTAATGACTCCAATATACCATTTTATTATTTTATTTTATTTTCGTAAGTCTATTGGTTTCATTTCGGTAATGTTTTTTATATTTAATTTTTGTCACATCGGGACATTGATCATATGAGGAAGGCTCCGGCACAGAGCGCAGATTGTGATCCATCTTCAGACACTTCTATTCGATAGGTTTACCTCATTGTAATTGTACAAATTAGATACAAGCAAAATGTTTTATTATTATGTTTTTTTCATGAGTTTATTGGGTTAATTTCGATAATATTTTTAATATTCTTGTTGCAGTTGGTTGATCGGGGAAAGGCACCAGCAAGACAAGAGATCATCCATATGGAGGTGTAGTCACTATTGTGTAATGATGACATTGCATTTTCCGCAAACCCTATGGATATGATGAGGAAGGCCCAAAAAAAATGCAATGAAGAAATCCTTAAGTTGGTATTCATAGTGCATCAAATAGATGAGATAAGAGAAAGGGTTAAAATATTATCTGAGAGAGCACAAAAATTGCAAGTAAGCTATCATGAGATCTTTAATTATAACATAATTTCATTCATGGTTTTATATTTTATACTCTTTAATGTCATGAACTAAAATATGTGTTATTTTTACAGGATTATTTGCATCCTCATCATGTTGTTGGCCATGATCAAGGTATTGCAAGTGTTGCCCAGGAAGTAGGGGTCAGTACAAGTGTCAATCTTGATCTTCCTGTGCATACAACACATCATCTAACCCCATTATTTGTGCCTATATTGTCGACTGAAATGTTGACAACACATGCCATGTAGGCATTCGACAGTGCACCGTTTGGTAGCAAACACATGCCACTACATGTGTCAGTACCTATAGATACAAAGGTCGCTAGTACTGGTGATGTTTCAGCAGCATTTCCTAGATCTTCCCGTATTTACTAGTATGAGAACATTGTCGGTCAGATTTGTGGTGATCGAGGATTTCCTTCCCATAAAGATAGAGGTCCTAGGTACTTTAAAATGTTTTAATTATTATTATATATAATCCAATTGAAATTTACTTATTGATCACTCTTTATAGACTAATGATCCCATGATCATTATGTAGGAAATGATATTTTTTATAAATATCTAAGTGATCTTACATTGGAGCTCTTCGGGCCCACCATATGTACACGGTGGAATTCCCAAAATCAAGATTTAAAAGATGAGATCATTAATCATTTAGTTGTGTTGTTCGATGATAAAACATTCAATCGAACTAAGGTCCTTAAGAAAGCTAGTACCTATCTAAAGTATGTGAGGGACCAATATAGGTCACATTTATAGAAGAACATAAAGTATGAGCGTCCCCCTATGATTCTAGAGAGGGAGTGGAAGGACTTGGTGTCAGATGGAAAGGAGAAGGCTGAAAAGAAAAAAAGGAAAGACACCACCGGGCCAAGGAAGGTATGTGATACTATCAACAATTTAATTATATATTGATTACTCTTTCTTTTTACATAATCTAACGTATTTCAAATTTTCCATAGGCTGCTCGACACATTGAAGGCAACAAAAACAAGACTAAAAAAACACAGGCAACACAAAATTCACTCTAGTGGTTATATGAAATTAGCTGCATGATTTGTAAGTATCAATAAATGAAATATTGCATCCAAATAATAAATTGCAAACAATTTTGGTTTTATCACACCATAGAAGCAAAATTCATGATCGTATGCAAAAATGAAGGGTTGTGATTTCAATAGAGTGCCTACAGAAGAGGACCTGAATATTTCCTTCCACCAAGGCTATGGAGCCCTGATTGAATACCTAAGAGTCTCGACTGGGAAAACACAATCTTCCACTGCATCCAACACATAGGTAAATAAACTCAATAAATTTTATTTCAAATTGAATACTTTTGCAATCTATTCAATATTAATTTCCACCATAATACTGTGTCTATTTGTTTTACATAGATAAGCAATGATAATACTGCACATGACATTGGAATGCAGCCTGGTGAGGGTGGAGCACAACTTGTAGATAAAGGTCATGGTGTGCATCCCGGTACTTGATGTATTCATGTGCTATACAAAACGTAGTATGGATTAATATAATTAAACATCTTTAATTGCATTTGGTGTATTAATCAATGTAACCTTTTGTGTTTCAACTTTAGAGCATGTAGAGCATAATCAACATGTTGAACATGATCAGGCTAGACAAGATCAGAAACATGGTGTGGCTCCATTAGGTAATAGGATCACTCTAATGTTCTTTTAAACATATTTAATTGTAATTGGTGTATTAATTAATGTAATCTTTCATGTTTCGACTCTAGATCATGATTTAGAGAGTGTTCAACATGTTGAGCATGAGGCTATAAGACAATATCAGGAACATGATGTGGCCCAATCAGGTAAAGAGCACCACTCTGATGTTCTTTTAATTAATGAAATACGTGTAACAATAATAATAAAACATATCAATTTAACATTTATTTGTTATTGTAGCAGAGCCCCCCCTTGCAACGGCGTCCACGTTGTGAGTACACGACTAGGCATACATTAAGATCACAAGCAGAGCTCAGAACAACTGAAGGGGGGACAGATGATTTTGAAAACAATACTCCACTTCAACTTTACTCCACTTCAACTTTTTTTAGCTGCAAAAAAGAAACCAAAAAAAAAAGTGATTGTAATCATATTATGACAACCATATTTTTGATAATATGTAAAAAATGAAAAAATGAATGTTATATGTTAATGAATGAATGTGAATATGTTATATGTTAATGAATTTATGTTATATGTTATTAATGGATGAGTGAATGGATGTGAATATGTTAATGAATGAATATTATATGTTAATGAATGAATGTTATATGTTAATGAATTAATATTATATTTTATTAATGCAAGATGAATGAATGCATGTTATATGTTATTAATGGATGAATGAATAATTAATGTTATATGATCGGGTATGGGGAATTGAGAGTGATGTGAAGGGGGGGAGGGGCCAAATGAGCTTCCACCTTCATGTGGTTGGCCCTATTAAGTAGAGAATATTAAACTATTCTCAAAACAAAGAGAAGCTCAATAAGGTAAGTAATGCACTTTTCAATATAAGAAATGCATCGTTTGAAGCATCAAATCAATCTGTAAAGATGAAAGAAAGTGCTAAATTTTCACTATGAACATTGTGTTGTGTGTGGATTTGGTTTCAGACATCTATTTTTTTATTTTTTTTAGTGAACTCTAAAATTTGACTTTTGTGTATAACAGGTTAGTGGGAAATTTGACAACTTTGAAGGGTTTAGAGGCTCGATTGAGATAGATACAGAGATATTTGGATCTTGTTGTTGATGGGAGGCTTCCACTTAACCATGAAATTATGTACCATCTGCAGGTATTCTAAAATATCTCTACATACATTCATTCAACTTACTATAATACAATATTTGATAGAAATCTCATTTTCATTATACTTAGATGGATTTTCATGCCTTGTTCCAAAGCACATGTTTTAAAATAGGCAAGAAAGATGCTGGCAAGGGTTAAGGAATTTGGCTTTACACCTGCCAATTGCATAGTTTACTTCATTCATCCAACATATTGCCAATGCATTTCACAATTGTTGGAATCATATACTATAATTACAGAACTAGTAAAATTAAAATATGTAAGTTTCAAATATGGAATTATATATCTTTCTATGAATTTTTGAAAGAAAATATCAAAATAGAGAAGAATTAACAAAATAATCTGCATAATTTCTAAGAGATCAAGGAATTTTTTTGCAAAGTTATCTTGAATATATTTAAGACAAAAGTAACTTATAGAGATTGAAGCAGAATATCGGTAGTCTAAAATCACCAACCAACACATCTTAGTAGTATCTCAATTCAAGAGAACTAGGTCCACTATCCATTAGCCAGTAAAACAAATAAAATCAATTCATAAGATTATTCTATTCTAATAGGGTTGATTGGTTGCTTCTTTCTTTTTGATTGTCAGGAAGTCATCAATATACACTTGGTTTTTCGGCCTTCTCTTGCCTCATGACCAGAGAGTTTCTGCAGAAGGCATCAAAGTAACCTTCAAGATTGACAATGGAAATGAGTACAAGGTCAGTATAACTTAATGCTAATTGGGTATGATTTTATTTGTTCAAGACCAATTTAGATTCATTTTTTTCTCACACTACTTTTATTTACATTTATGTTTTGATAATATCCATTTTCCTTTACATTAATATTCTTCTACACATATTGTGTTTATAATAATGTTTTCCTTAATTTAATCTAGGGGAGAGGACCTAGTACCTGAGCAACTTTCAATGTCATGTTGTTAGGATTTACTGTGAAGCTAATCCAAAGTTTTTCATTGTTGCTCGAGGCCATATTGCAGTGCTTTCTCTAGGAAGGCCACATAATCCCCATCACATATCTTCTTTTTGTAGTCTCTAAATTTCTTAGAATAAATCAACAACCAATTTGTCTAAATGTGGCTCCTTGTTTACACATCAATATCTCTTTTGGTAGCAATGGATCAAAGTGGATTCATGGGGTCTTAAAGAGAAGGCTCTCAAACATGGAGATCAAGAGTGGGACCGGGTAAAACCATTCATAATCATGTGCATATTGTTTTATTGACTATCTAAGAGCTAAGTATCTAGGATAACATTATGTATTTTTCTATTGAATTTCCAGAGTGAATTTTTTTTTGGGTTTGCAATCCTATTTTTTAGTACACTAGATAAGTATCCAAGATGCACTGCGGGTACTCTTTCTCACCAAATTGCTCATTTTCCACAAATTTAGATTCTAGTGTGTAGTTTAATATTCACTAGTTTGATTTTTTCTTTTTTGGGCAAAATTAGAATCTAGTTCATAGGTTGTGCTTGTTGTCCATGACAGTCCCCTTGATCTCATGACTCATCATAGGCTTTATATTTTTCTCCAATTGTTGATCAACATCAAATGTGGCCATCATAATATCATCCATCGCCTCCGTATTCTATAATTATTCATTCCTCATTTCTCATACATAGTAACCAAATAATGTAGGCCTAGAGCTTGGACTGCAGATGTATGAAAAAAATGATAAATCCCTACCTCTGTAAGCCTAGTTAAACACAACAATTGACATGTTTGATATTTTAAAGTCATATGACTGTCCTTTTTCTACCTTGTAAACACTTACTCAATGCATACAATAATCTATTGAAATTCAAAGTTGAATTTCCTCTTAACTCTTGACACTAATGTCATTGCATTTGTCCAAACAAGGTTAATCATATTATGATCTAAATTTTCATAATGAAGTCTTCCAATCTGTCCTTTATATCTGAGCATTGATGACAATCCATCTTGTCTTTTACTACCCCTATTAAATGCTCATGGTCTCGGCACATCAACTTTCTCTCTTTGATTGACCTGTTCTTATGTCATGTCATATTCCCTATGGATGCACTTTGGAGCCTCGTACCACTTTTAAATATCACCGAGAGTCACCCTGATAAGTATTTCGGTCCATTTGTATCTTCATCGACAAGAGATCATATATTGCTAGGATATTCTACATTTTCCCCAAAGTGGTGAGTCTCCCCAATGATTATTCTTTCGATCTCAACTATGTCGCCAAGATTCCTGTCGATGTAATCTTATTAGCGTCACATAGAAAGTCAGGTAGACATTCAGAACTTACTCCGATGTTATATGTCTTGCCGATATGCTTCCCTCGTGCTTCATCAATGAGACAAGATGAGTATCTCATCAATGAAAATTCATCGCTGAGAGCACAAGCCAGTCCTCCTGATATATCTTCTTGGGAAATTCTGATCGTTGTAACAGTCTTGATCTTTCACCGATATGCCTACATTTGAACAAATAGCTTCTCTTTTTTTTTAATTGTATTGTTTCATCGAATTTTTGATGAACCTCCAAAAGAGTCTGACGAATTTGCAATATATCTGCTGAACTTTCGTCGTAATGACTTGCCTATTTCATCATGTGTTCGACGAACTTCTGTCATTATTTCAATATGTACTATGTCGCCAAGACTCCTGCCCATGTAATCTTATTAGCATCACATAGCGGGTCGAGTAGACATTCATAACTTACACTGATGGTATATGTCTTGCCGATATGCTTCCCTCGTGCTTCATCGATTAGACAAGATGTGTATCTCACTGACGAACCGTCATCGCTGAGACCATAATCCAGTCCTCCCGATATATCCTCTCAGGTAATTTTGATCGTTGTAACAGTCTTGATCTTTCACCAATATGCCTAAATTTCAATGAATATTTTTTTTAAAAAAATTGCATTGTTTTGTCGCATTTGCGACGAACCTCAAAAAGCGTTCGACGAATTTACAATGTATCCGATGAAATTTCGTCATAATGACTTGCCCATTTCGTCATGAGTTCGATGAACTTCTGTCGCTATTTCAATCTGAAGTATGTCGCCAAGACTCTTGTCGATGTATGCTTATCGACGTTAGATAGCGGGTCGGGTAGACATTCAGAACTTACTCTGATGGTATATGTCTTTCCGATATGCTTCCCTCGTGCTTCGTTGATGAGACAAGATTTGTACCTCACCGATGAAACTTTATCGCTGAGACCAAAGTCCAATCCTCCCAATATATCTTGTCAAGCAATTTTAATCATTGTAACAGTCTTGATCTCTCACCGATATTTGGAATATGTCGAAACTTTCTTTGTAATGGCGACGAACTTTTGTTGTTAATCTGAAGTTTTGGCAAAGGTATTCCGCTCGTGCTCCACATCCTATGCATCGTTAGATTGACGAAACTGTCATCGTGGTTTTGACGAACGTATGTCATTGCTCCAACGCTTTAGTAGAGGTACGTCACCCATGCTTCAGTCACTACTCGTTGCTCGATCGATGAAGTGGGCACTGCAGTTCCAACGAGCTTGCGTTGTCAGTGCAACATTTTACAATCTATCGAAATATAGATGAAAATTGAGTGACGATGCTGATTTCTACGATTCATCGGTCAACCGACAAAATTGCATCGAAAGTTCGACGAACAACTGTCAAAAAATTGGAGCAAAATTTAGTAGTGTAAGACCAATGTTATCCAACTATGTTTTTGAATTTTTCAAAGTATAAGTGATGTCTAAGGGTGATGTCAAGGAAAAGGACCAAAGTGACAATAGTCAAATGTCAATAGTGTCACAATGAAGTCAATAGCTTGAGTATGTCTAAGGTATGCAAGTGTGAAAGGATGATAGGTGTGAACGGTAATATGATCTAAGATGATAACTAAGCACCTTGAAGCAAATCTAAGGTAATGTTGCTTAATCAAGCTAAGATAGCCAAGGTTTAAAATTTGGTTTATCAAGACTTCAATGATGGTAATGACTGAAATGACAAATTTGAAAAATGTGGTCTCAAACTAGCTTTGTGAGTTGAGGAAGCAACCTTTAAAATGACAAAGGACTAAAATGATCCAAAAAAGTGAAGTCAAGATAAATATTATTTTGAAACTATGGGCTGCTCTAAAGTTTGACAAGTTTCCAAAGCCAATATCTACAACAAAAGTGTATGCAAGCTAAGGAATGACCTAATGCTTGACCTATGGTAAATGTGAAGTATGAAATGATGGAAGGATGGATTATAAATGATAGGTCTAGAAGCTTGCAAGTCTTTCATCAAAAGGACAAATAATGCTCAGGAATTGATCCAAAAATGGATTGTCTTAGTTTCCCCTAAAATTTTCAATGGCAGGTAATTGCATCGTTTTGAGTCTCAATTGCGGTATTTTGTGTAATATATGTGTCGTTTAGGAAATTTTAGTTTTGGTTTTCTAGTTTGCAATTATGGCAAATGACAATCAGTTGCAGCGTACAATATGTTTTGCTAGGTTTTGACTTATTTTTGTCCAATTTTGATGTGATTTTATGGAATTAATTTTGGCAAACACAAAAAATAGTCTGAAGACACTTATTTGGTTTGGTCTGAGTGTGAAAATGTGTAATTCCAATGTGTACAAAGATACTCAGATAATGCACAACTAGGCTGGAAAGAGATGCTACTTGTTGAGTCCCTACTTGGATTGCTCCAAACACTTAGACAAAGTGGACAACTAGAGATCTTGGTGACACTAGCTCCCCCTTCCAAAAAACAATCACACAAAAATATCTTACCCTTGAAGATCCTAAGATCTTGTGAGCCAATGGATTTCTTGTCTCTACAATGAATAGTGGAATGTAGGGTCGTTTCAGAGGTCTAACCTCTTGGTCTGGAAGCAAGAAAAAGGGTTTTTGGCCTCTACAATAAGTGGTTCTTAATCCATGTTTTGGGGTAATACTAGTGCCTCTACATGCATAGGTTCAATCAATTAAGAGGCCTCCCAATCCCTTTGTTAGAAAGGATTTTCACGTATCATAAGGATACTGAGGGAGACATTTGTCGGTATAGGACATCCACACCAAGTGATTGAAGACTTTCCCAATAATCACAATTATTCTATATAGCAAACCAAAACAAAGTACTGCTTGGTTCGTTCCTTCTCACAAGTTGGGAGGCAGGCCCTCTAAGGGTAAAAAAAGTGAGACAAGTATGTTATTTTTTATTTTTAAGATCGCACAAAGTGCAAGGAGAGAGCATACACAACACCTTTATCTCACACTCGCATATTGTTCATTTTAAAAAGAAAAATCTCAAAATCAAATGTGTGGGTGTTATATAAATTCCACAAGATGTTTTTGGTTCTCAAGATCACCAAATAGTGCGAGACAAGAGCATACACACCTAGAGGCAAAATGCAAACCACAAGACAATGAAGATACTAGTTCTTTTTATGCCCAAATATAAATGTGAGAAAGACACTCAATGTAAGTTTGTTGTCAAGGTTTAGTCCCCAAATGAGTGAAAATTTAAGTTCTTTTTAACCAGTGAGTGAATAAATGTAAATTGTTGAAAATTTTAAGCCTAATGACATGTAAATGCAAGGTTAATTTTAATCCCACTGAGTATGAAAATGAAACAAGATAGAAACATTATCAAGATCAAATGAAATATCTACTTTCCACCTATGCCACATGCTAGAAATCAAATTTCAATAACAAAAAACCCTAGGCTACAAGATGCAAGAGATTTAAACTAGAAATTTTGATTAAGACCCTAAATTTTAAATAAATAGGCAATTGTGTCACATAAAATAGTAGTTGCAAATAAAAAAATAGAAGCAATTACATCGCAAGAAATAAGGATTGTGGATCTTTGGATGGCAACTACATCATAGATGTGCGGTGAAGATGCAAACAACTACATCGTTTCCCCAAATAGATGCATCACAAAACCAGTAGCTGCAAAACACAATAAAAATGACCAATTTTTACCAAACCAAAGATCAAATTGATATGATAATGATATTAACTAATAAAACCCAAAACTATAAACCAGAAATAAAAGGAAAATCCAAAAATGAATGCAAACTAAAGATGCATGATGTCTCAGGAAGTTGCATCATTTCTCTAAGTAGATGCATCATAGGAACTTGTGGCTGCAAAACACAAAAGGAACCAACAAATTTGACCAAACCAGTGATAACAATGATGTTAAACTAATGTTAGATGACAAAAGTGACAAATAGTAACCAAGATCTAAACTAGAAACACAAAATAAAACAATCAAAAGTAAAATTCCTAATATTGAAGTAGTTGCGGCCTTCTAGGTATCAGTTGTGTCATATTGCCTTTCGACAGTTATGGTGTTTTAGCTTTCAATTGTGTCACAAACTTTTAAAACTAAAAATTCCAAGAATTTTTACAAAATCATGTTATGATTCACATCGGGTTCACTTATGTAATCTAGGGTAAAATTCTAGGTTAATTTAATAAAGCATAAAACTAACCTCAAACCAAAAATAGAGCACAAAGAAGCATAAATAAATAAACTTAAAACAATATCACCATGAAGTCTTCATGCCATCATTGATTGACCTCCATTGGTCTTCTGCATTTTGCTTGATATGAATAATTGCCCTCAAATTTGAATATGCAATAATAGCCCATGACAATGACTAGAAAATATTGAAGTTTTTTGTCTCACACCAATAACATGTACTTGCATTAGCTCAAGATATAGGGTGATCCCAATTTCGAGGAGATTCTATTTTTTGCTGAAATCACATATTTTTAGAAAATATAATGATTTAAGCCTTAAAAAATTTCATTTTAAGGATTCCAATTGAAGAGGGTTTGATCAAACCACCTTATATCAAACCCCCTTGGATAGAACTCTGCTAGTATTAAACCATACCTATAATGGAGTCTCCTTTACACCTATCAAAATGTTGATAAAAACCCACTTTTGATTTACCTTTTGGGGATCAAATGAATTCATTTAATTTTATTTTTTTGTAAGTATGTAGTCTTTATTATAATCTTCCCAAAAAGTATAATTTTAAATAAATTTAATTTAATTATTATATTTATTTTTTATTTTTTGTGAATGTAGGTTTTTCACCGAAAATCAAGCTCTCTGCTCTGCACATGTGGAAAAATAGAAGAATATATATATATTTTTAAAATATGAGTGCACTAGATATTGAAGTCCTTGATCCAACAAAAAAAATGAATTTTGATACAAAAAAAAATTAATGTGTTATATGGTCGGCCTATTCTGAATTGTAATTGGTTTGACTTCGAAACTTGATTAAGGAAAAAATAGTCAATAAAACACTATGAAACCAATTGAAAGCACTAGATATCGTAGTTACAAATCTAAATTTGAAAAAAATAGAATTTTATCCTTCATGGAAAAAAAGTTGTGTTATACGGTGAGCGTTACTCCTTAAAAATGGTGTTTATTGAAAAAAAACTAGTTTTCGAACGAGATGGAAAAAGAAGTGCAATCTGATTCTAAATGTTTTGAAAAAAATATATTTATAATCTACAAACAAAATGTCACAAATCACTAGTTTTCATGATCTTCAAATTCATCACGGTTTAGCTGCTATAGGTGTCTCAAAGTGAAGATTTAGTAAGGAAAAATCAATTCAGTGTCCAATTTGGCCAAAAATTGTAAACCAGTATTGTGGGATCACCCTATGTCAAAATGACAAGGACAAGGAAATTTTATAAAAAAAAGGAAAATTTGAATCAAGGGTTGAGATTCAATGTCAAAAGAAATGTTCCAATCAATGGCCAAGAATGAAAGTTGTAGTATGGAATAGGGTTAGGGCTAAATTAAGGCAAATGACAAGAATGAATGGTTAGGATTGAATTATTTATAATTCAATCGAGGGTTGGAACTAAATGAGATGTTAAGAGATAAGATTTGATGAGGAAAATATGATTGGCATGGACACAAAGGTAGGAGAAATTTAAATGAATAATTAAACAATAAAAATATTATTTAATTATAGAGGACATGCGACAAATGGACTTAAATTAAATAATAATTCAATTCAAAAATGGGAGGAAACTGACAAATTAGTAGGGAAATTTTATTTAATTTAATGATATAAAAAGCTAACGAATAATTAAATAATTAAAAAAAATATTTAATTATAGTAGAAAGTGATAAATAATTAAATAAAATTTGTCTGGTTGTAATAGAAAGGGACATTAGTGACGTAATTAAATTTATTTAAATTAATCAAAGAATAAATAAAGCTAGAAATGAATTAATTAAATAATTAAAATTATGTAATTAATAAAGGACTTATGAAGGATTTATGACATTATGAATTAGTGTTAGAAGGTCTAGGACAATTTTAAGTGTCTATATAAAGTAAAAATAAGGAAAGACATTGAATTTTTCTAATAGATTGGTTGACCATTTGAAAAGACAAGAACATTAAAGAAATTATGATAATGTTGTTTAAGTAATGGAAGCAATAATTTTCTTTCTTCAAGCACTTCATATCTATTTTGTTGAATATCCAAGATATTGAGAGGGGGGGTGATTCAGTATCTTCTTAAACTTATTGAACAAATACCATCTAATTAATCCAATGCATATGATAGTTAAGATAAGCAGAAGCATTAAAACAAAACATGAAAACACACAGCACATCAACACCAGGATTTTTACGTGGAAAACCTAGAATAGGAAAAACCACAGCAAGGGTTAACTCACAATATAGTATAACTGGTTATAAGATATTACAAAGGGTGGCTCACTATCAAGACTCACTGTCCAAAGAGAGGCTCACTGCCTAAAAAAATACGATAACAAAATTGCTTACAACCAGAGAATGAACTGATGAAGATACACCTCACAAGTGCAGATTTAGTTCCTTTGTAGCTCAAAGAATTCACATGTGAGCAGATCAATATTCACTCTTGGGTGATCCCACAATACTGGTTTACAATTTTTGGGCAAATTGGACACTGAATTGATTTTTTTAAACTAAATCTTCACTTTCGGGCTCCTATAGCGGGTAAACCATGAGAAATTTGAAGATGATACAAACTAGTGATTTCTAATGTTTTGTCTATAGATTCTATATATTTTTTATAAAAAAATTTTGGAATCAGATTGCACTTCTTTTTCTATCTCCTTCAAAAACTAGCTTTTAAAAAAAATAACATTTTTAAGGAGTGACACTCACCGTATACAACATAATTTTTTTGTATGAAAGATAAAATTCTAAATTTTTTGAATTTAGATTTGTAACTATGATATCTAGCATAATTTTCATTTGGTTTCATAGTTTTTTATTAAATATGTTTTTCTTAATCAAGTTTCGAAGTCAAACCAATTACAATTGAAACATAGGCAGACCGTATACAACATAATATTTTCTGTATGTATCAAAATTAATTAATTTTTTTTTTTAATGGATCAAGAACATCAATACCCAGCCTAAACATATTTTTTTTAATTTAATTTTGATAATCTGCTATTTTTCCACATGTGTAGAACAAAGAGCTTGATTTTCGGTGAAAACCATATGTTTAATAAAACTAAAAAAGCACATACATAATAAAATAAAATAAAATTAAAATTATATTCGTTAGATAGCTCGTTCTGAGGACTACCATGATCATTTCAAATAAATTTTAAATGAATTCGTTTGATCCCCCAAAAGGTATATGTAATACCCCTCTGTTTTGATCTATTGTGCGAACTATGTTGTTCCTCTCTATACTTTAGTTTTGCTTTGTACTTGGACTATGTACTTGATTTCAATGGATCACTGTTTTATCGTGATGTATTTTGATGTGATTATTATGACATGTTTGGAATTAACATATGTGGATATTTAATTTATGATGTTTCATGCTTTCGATTATGCTGTTATGTTAGATGCATCAGTTATAACTATTGTATTGGTGAAGAGGATGGTATCGCATCACTCACTTGCGAGTGCCCTGTGATCTCGTGATTTCCTCTTCACGGTGTGCCTTATTTATGACATATTATTGCATGTGGATATATTCGATGTTTGCAGGTTGACAGGTACAGGACATCGACTCCACCTGGTTTCTCAGGTTCGAGCGTGTCCATTGCCCAATGACATTCGATTGGGAGATAGTAGCTAGGTTTTCCGTGCCGAGTCGTCACCCTAGTTGTAGTGTATCGTCAGTCCTAGTTTGGTCCTGTTGTTCCTTTTTTTGTTCAATTTGACTAGTTTCGGTCTATTTGGGGAGTTAGAATAATGTAGGATTTGTGATTAAATTATTGAGTAATTTAAGCTAATTAATTTGATATTTAATCTTATGGTAGATTTAATTATTAAATTGATTAAGTTATTCAAGTTGAAATGATTTAAATTATTCATTTTGAAAATGCATGCAAACTTGAATTGGAATTGAAAAATTAGAAAAAATAAATTAAAAGTCAAATTTGAAATTCAAAATTCAAAACTCAACAAAACAAAGATATTTCCAATTATCTGTTTTCAAAAATTTATGAGGGTTGTTGTGGGATTTTGGAGAAATTTTGCATTATCTTGAATTTCTTCACAATTTTGAAAGAGGGAGTTTTTTGGGAAAATTGGAAAAGAGAAGAGGAAGATTGCTTGATTTTGTGGGTTTGAAAGAAAAGCTTGTGGGATCTGAAGTGCTCAAGAGGGTTTCAAGGCAACAACAGGTTCTCCAACATACTCCAAAAGTTTCAGGTTCACACCTTGTTTTATTGGGATTTTGTTGATTGAATAATTGAAGATTAGTTGCTATGGTTGACTCAATTTTATTTTGTGTCAATTGTTCTTCAATTGATTTGATGTTCTAGCCTGGTGGATTCTTTATTTTCTTGTATATAGATTCATTTTAAATAATAGGTTTGAGATTTATATTTTTACAATTTTCATATTGTAAAGTTATGTTGTCAAATTTCTTTAAAAAAAAAAAAGGGACTCTTTGTTTAGTTCTGGTTTTTTTATTACTTACTCAAAAAAAAAAAACGATAGTCATTTGTTTAAGGAAAATAAAATAGATAAAAGAAAATTAAAAATAAATAAATAAAAAAAGTAGGGAGGGCTGGGGGCTTACCCACCGCCGCCCACATGGGAGAGGAGTGGGAAGCCGCGTCAGCTCCACTAACCGCGGCCCGCACGAACTATGCAGGCAGCGGCCACCGTGGGTGGCGACACTGCTGACACCACCCCGCGCCGCACTTCCCTTCGCCGCACCCTACGCGGAATACTTCTGCCTCCCCTCCTCCTTTCGTCGGTGGCGCCGCCCTCTACGGCCACCGAAACCCTTCCGCCACCGCCTGTTAAGTCATGGCCGCTGCCATGGCCAAACCTTGACTTTGGATGCACATGGCTTGAGGGTTGGAACCTCTCCTTTAGGTTTTAGTTTTTATGGATATTAAAATGCTTTTTTTAATATTGTAATATTAGAATAATAAAATATTAATATGTATTAATATTTTATATTCTGGTATATAATATTAAAATATTCGCATAATTATTTTAAAAGTTAATTAAATAAAACTATATATATATATATAATTTTATATATATATATATTTGCTTAAGTTAGTAAATTTATTTAAGTATACAAATTTTAGTTTTATATTTATATTGAAATAGTGAATTAATTAAGGCATGATTTAATCTTATTGAGAGATATTTAAATAATGGTGAAACATTAGTGTTTTAATGTTAACATTTTAAAATGAGATGTTCAATTATTATTATTTGTTTAAATGAGAATGTTATTCTTCTAGGTTATATCGAAGAGGGGAGACAATATTTTACTTAATCATGGGATTCGATTTGTTGATGGATTGGTAATTGTTTCTCGTATTTGAATGTTAATGTGGAAATTTATGGTTAGGTTTATTTCCCCTTATTTGAAATGACATTTTGTTTAATTAAGTTTCTCTAATGCATTGATTATCGAATGCTAGTTAGGATATGGGTTTAGTGAACCCAAAGTAGAATTTGATTCTTGTTTTGGCATTGATCTATATGCATTATCATTGGGAAGTGTGGGTCTCCTTAATTACCAAGTCTTCCAATTGAGATTTCAGTTTGTGGGTTGTCGTACTGTGTAATCAACCATAGATGGCCTTGGGTAGTGCGTAACCAGTTTGTTTCCCGATTATCACGAATGGGAGTTTGTTGACTGTATTTCATGGTTAGAGATGTGATATCCTTGCGTAGCACTTGAGTACCCTTGGGTTGTGGAGTTGTTCCACGTGTCATCTTAGAGGAGTGGCTTGTAACAAGGGCCGACACACAAAGTGGTGCCAGGATAACTCGTTGTAAGTTAGTTAATCCAGTGATAACTAAAATAAATAATTAGAGTTTCATGTAGTACCAAACATTTAATAAGATAATTATGCCTCGCTCTTGATCACAAGGGCTTGTAAAGACTTGGGTCGAGACGGGAAGGCCTAGAATGGCAAGATTGTTATCTTGTCACCACGAAAGATAATTGATTCTGCATTGGTTTACATGAGGGGCCGAAAGTCATTAGAGGTTACCAGGATAACCCGAGATAGGGGCCGAGACCTAGGAAGACTCACCACGATAACCTATGTAATGATGTGATGGCACTTCTCCTAGGACGACAGTATGTTCTCATCAGTGATGCAATTGATTAAGCGATTTCTAGAAGCATTGTAACCCTGTGATTAAGTGTTGTTACTATATTTACTTCAGTATGGTTATGTTAGCCTATGTCTAGTGGTAGACGTCCTTGGTTAGAGATTTTGGTTACTATCTCCTAGCATGGGGGGTGGACCTTTGGGTTCCACTTGGTTGGGTGTAACGTGCACCTTACTCTGTTGGGTTTTCTCCTTGTTCGTATGGACGAGACTTCTAGTTGGAGAGCTCGTGATTGTTTCAGTTATAGTTCTTCTTGTTATCCTTTCCTTATTCTTGTTATTCTTACCCCTCTTGTTATCGAGGTGGAATTTGTAATTGTAACCCTATATTATTGGACTTGCCTCATTCGGGGAATGAGTGATTGTAACCTTATGGTTTATTGAATGGATTAATGAAATTGAAAGACTTATCTTATGCTTGTTGTTATTTCATCTTACTTGGAATGTATGTGTTAATTTATTAATTAAATAATTGTCATAGTTTCTATTCATGTTTTGTTGAGGTTCTATATAACCTCTGTCTCGTAACCTTAGAGGTTGTTGGCATTAGTTAATGAACTTACTCATTAATTATCCTTTTTAAAAAAAAAAATTATTCTGTTTAAGTGGTTAAATGCAACTTCCTCTAGGGTTGCGTGAACGGGGCGTTACAGTAAATTAAAAATGATTTTTTATCAGCATTTTGATAGGGGTAAAGGAGACTCCGTTGTAGGTATGGTTTAAAACTAGCAGGGTTCTATCCAAGGGGGTTTGATCTAAGTGTTTGGGATAAGGTGTTCGGTTCTATCATCAAGATAGACATCTAAGAAAAAAGTGTCTTAGTGATTTTAATTCAAAATCACAACAAAAACACGACCAACTATGCCATAAAGCGGAAATAGGCACAGTTGATCCCTCATTGATCCTCTAAGAAAAGTGAATGTAAACAAAAGATAGATTCAACATAAACACATAACCATGAAAGACAAAGCAATATTGACACACAAATATACGTGGGGAAAACCCTTTCAGGTAAAAAACCCCACCCTCCAAAACACTCAGCTCACATGTATTATTCAGTAACAAAAACGGTTACAAAACAAAATCAGAGCTATGCTCTTTAGGAGATTACATCTTGTTCATCTGGAGAAAGAATACAGGCAACACAAAAAAAAATCTTCACACAGTTACAATGTCCTCATGACATACTGTGTAGATTCCCTTCAACTCCTCACAAATGACTGTCACAACCAGCCTCATGACTAGCCTAGTCACACGGCCTCCACAGGTTCACATCTTATGAGATCCGAGAATCTAAGTGTTCATGGTTGAACCACTCGAACACTCTCAACCTCTCTCTATTACCGCTCATCTTTAGTATTGATCTGCACACAAGAATACATATATTGTGTGCCAACCTGTTCAACCCATCCCTGCCAGCAACGGTCATCAGGATAATAAATTATCCACCTGCAAGCCTTCCATTTCTGATAACGTGCACCGCTTAATCTGCAAGCATCGAGCCACACAACATTAAATCTGATCTTAGACATGTTCGTTAACCTTGCTATAATAATGTAGCTCAGTCACACATCAAAAACAAAACATCGGCCAATGGGATCACAAAGAACTTCCACATGTCACCATCTCATTTGTTGTCGCACTTTGACTGTCGATCCAGCTCAGTCAAGCTCGGTCAACCGAGCTCCGAGCCCATTTTCCTTCTACCGCGCTACCACTGCCCAAACCAACACACCTCATGGTATGGCGGTAATCCATCTAAGCTCCTTCGAGCTCTGGCCCACAAACCACCACCGCACTATCGTAGACCCATCCAGCTCACCTCGCGGTATGGCAATAACTACCTATGTTGACCGCCATCTCCACCATGCTACCACTAACCTTCCTGAGCCTCCCTGCGGTGTGGTGGTAAGCGCCCAGCAGACCATCATCGATCATACCGCGCTATCATGGAGACCGCCAGTTCTCACTACGGTAGATCAATAACTGCTCTGGAAGACCGTCAGTGGTCTTACTACGGCCACCAACCGCGGTAGGGCGATAACCGTCACCAGACCGCTGCCACCAACCATTAGTAGTTTACCACACCCACTGCGGCTTAAGAATAAGCCTCCATGGTAAGGCGGTAACCGCTTCCTTTTCCAGCACACCACCATTGCTCCATCCACTGTGTTACCTTGCCACCAATATGAGCACCCCATGGTATGGCGGTAAGCCAAACCTCCACCACTCAGTCGCTCACCCCGTAACCATGCCACCTCTAAGAGACCTCTGTGGTATAGCGATAACATCGCCCAAACGCTAGACAAAGTAAGATGGCCAGTGGTAAAGTGGTAAACCACACAACCACACCACCAAGGAAAGAACAGGCAGCGGTATAAAGGCCATAAACATGAAGAAATCGCCTAAGTCTTCAATGGAAAAGACTAGAAAGTTGAGGCAGACTTTCCCAACAATCTTCCACTTGCCGAAGACTTTTAGGCTTCCTCCAAACATCCAAACAAGGAACAAAACCATGCTTCCATGCTCCAACCAAGAACCCTACAGTGAAATCAAAAAATGTCCACCATCTCAGGCTACAACTCCAAACATCCAACACAGGAAAATGAACAAGACAAGGCGTATATGCACCAGTCTCTGGAACACAAACATCTGATCCTTTAGGGGGGAAAGGCACCGCAACAGTAGAAACAAGGCACAACACAAACACAAAAAGAGAACCATTCTCCAGAACAAGATAAACCATCAGCTAGAACAACAACCATAAAAAAGCCTGCTCTCATCCAACTGAACAAACCCACGCAGCTGAACATAGCACCCACAACTCGTGCTAATCCACCCAATCACCCATACCTCAAAGGTATAATAACCAACAACAAACTCATGGCATCATAAAACCACCTATCTCAACAACAAACAAGCACCTTGTGTCAACCAGTCAAAAAACCAAACACGTCATGATACTCCCATTGCAAGGGTATTGTCCATATGAATGCAAACAAAGCACCATCACACATGATCTAGGCATACTAAGTCCACTAATCCCTGCACATAGAAATGAGTAACCATGTAGTTCCAAGGAACATCCACACTAATATGCAACACCTGCAACCACCTGTTGTAAGAAACATTTCTCTCAATTGTCTTCCACAGTTCTTCCAAACTCCTCCAGACCTGACTGAAGAAAGAAGCACAGGCACCTTCGTGTCATCACCCAAGTGACTACACATGATCACAAACTGTGACCAACTCGGCACCACAAAGGCAACTCACATCTAAAGTCAAAAGAACAATCAAGAAGAACAAGACCAGATTAGAGAGAAACAACAAATAAATAAAACAATCCCTTCTACAAACACTTCTATATGCTAGTTGTGCCAAGAAAGATCTTCTTCACATCCCAAGAATAAAAGAAGAGATGCTCCTCCAAGATATACAAGCCACCATGACTTACCCAAGAGCATTCTCCTTCATGGTCTCTGTTGAACTTGCATTCAACCAAGGTGCAAGCTACTCAGACTTTCAGCTGTAACAACAACATTCTCAAAAGAATTTCAGCCTCACCTTATTCTCCATGCATCCATGAGCACCAACACTTGTCATCTCATGCTAACTCCAAACTACATCACTACAATAAATATGAAGTCCTCCAACATATGACCAATGTACTCAAAACAAAGAGAAACCCCAGACCACTGTCAAAGCTCCAACCAAGCTGAATAGAAACTTATCATGACACCATGATCTACACATCCCCATTAGGAGATAACATGCTTCAAGAGAATAATCAATGGTCTCAAGAGCCAATGCAGCATACCAAAACTCTAATACAAGAGCATACCATGACATAAAGCAAACAAACTCTAAACCAACATCACCTGTCAAGCACCACTAGCATCTCAGCCAAAGACTACCAAGGTCCTTCATGGCTCTAAGATGTTTCACATCTTCAAATAGTGACCATGTAGATGTGAAAAAACTCTTTTACAGCTACAGGATCTAAGAGTCCTCGAGAAACATCTGCAATACCAAAGAAAATCATTCATCACCAAGTGATGAATCCATAGTCACTGCTAAAGCTCCCATTGATCTGTGACATCGAGCTCTCCAAGCATCTGCCGATCTAAAAAAATCTTGGTACAAAACAACAACATTTCCATCAGACAACAACACCGAACAACAACAAGATTACCAGATCACACAGACCACACCATCACTGTCAAAAGCCTACACTAGCCAATGTAACAAACTCTCCATGACATCGTGATTCACATGCTTCAAGTCCCCATCACTGACTATTCAGGTACTCAAACGCCATTCCTCCTCTCATCTCAAAACAGCCATGCCAATGCATAAGTGACCACAGATAAGGTCAGCTAATAGATCTGTACCACACAGTTGGGTGATCCCACAATAGTGGTTTACAATTTTTGGCCAAACTAGACATTGCAATTATTATTTTTAACTAAATCTTCATATTCAGGACCTTATAGTGGCTAAACTGTGAGGAATTTGAAGATGATGCAAACTAGAGTCTCAGCACATTTTGTTTGTAGATTCTAAAAATATTTTTTTCAAAATTTTTGGAATCAGATTGCACTTTTTTTTCCATCTCACACGAAAACTGGTTTTTTTCAGAAAACAACATTTTTAAAAAGTGACGCTCACCGTATACAACATAAATTTTTTTTTATGAAAGATAAAATTCTAATTTTTTCAAATTTGGATTTGTAACTACGATATCTAGCACTTTCATTTGGTCTCATAATTTTTTATTGACTATTTTTTCCTTAATCAAGTTTCAAAGTCAAACCAATTGCAATTCAAACATAGTTGGACTGTATACAACATAATTTTTTTGTATGAATCGAAATTCAATTTTTATTTTTTTAATGGATAAAGGACATCAATACCCAGCCTCAACGTATTTTAAAAAAAATTATTTTGATAATCTGCTATTTTTCCACATGTGGAAAACAAAGAGCTTGATTTTCGGTGAAAAACCTACGTTTAATAAAACTAAAAAAAACATACATAATAAAACCAAAACATATAAAAATTTAATTCATTGGATAGCTCGTTCTGAAGACTACCATCTTCCAGTTGGGTTTGTGAAGTCTCCTCCATTTTCATCCTCAACCCGAGCTTCGAAAGATAGAAATCTGCTAAAATTTGGTGGAAGAGGGGGAGAAGGGCAAAAAAGGGGGGTTCGAGGGAACCTCCCTTCGAACGAACCCCCCTTCACTCGAAAAGGTGAAGGGGGGTTCACTCGAACCCCCATTTTTTTAAATTTTCCATTCATTTCTATAAAGAAACGTGACATCATAGGGTTCGAGCGAAGCCACCATGCAAAAGGGGGTTCGCTCGAACTAGGGGTTCGACCGAACCCCTCTTTTGGGTTCGTGTGAACACCCTAGCTCGAACAAACCCTTAAAAACATGAAATTTCGAATGTGTGAGCATTTTTACAAATTTTCTTCCTCATCAAAATTGTACACCACTATTATGGGTTTACCCAGTTACAACCTTGTGGATATTGACAATCCACTTCCGAGTTGTCTCACAGCAAACATGTAGGTAAGGACAACCCACAACATTGCACAACTCGTGGATGCAACCAAATGAAAACCTGCAAATCTATCATCGCACTGGAAACTGCAAAACTAAGATCATCAAAGAGAACAACCAAAGCAGAAAAGCATGACTCAAACACTAGATCAACAACATATCTGATTTGCCAGTCACGTCTACAACTCAAGCACCATAGTCTAGAAAACCAACAAACACACCACAAGAATGTTGAAAGAGAAAATCATACCAACACTCCCATGCAAAGAAGACATCACACATCCTCAAACCATGTTGAACTGCAACTATATCATCCAGTCACACCCCAAAAGTCAAGATTTGGAAAATAGTAGACAACAGCTCCACAAACCACAAGTTTTTCTTGACCATGTAAAACCTGCAAAACCACAATGTTTATAAAACACCCACGCATCTTCGTATTCACTGATCATCTGGACGACTCAGGAGTCTGCACACAACCATCATGGTTAACCAGAACAATGAAAAGAAACATGAATATGCATGATAGACTTTTTAGGAAAATCTACATAAAACCTCTAGAGCCAAAGACATGGATCTGAACCATGCAAGTGCAAAAAGCAGGCACACAAGAACAATAGGTGTATTTTAGACCAACTCCAATGCCATGGTCATGTACAAGCAAATGAGAGAGCCAGGCTATCCAGAATTTGTAGACCACCAAGGTCACTTCATAGCCTGCATGCAATCAAAGCACCAGAGAAACTGCCTTCAGTGCTAAGTCAAAAAACACCCAACACAAGCACAACTCTCCATAGTTGATCAACAACAGAAGCAAGTCCATACCGCCAGGGAGCCTCTCACACAGACAACCAGTATGAAACCATGCTTCGATGCAACAAAACCAGAAGCACATCTCACACCCTTTGCATCAAGAAAATTTATTGTGAGCCAGGAGCCTCAAACCATATTGCAACAATATGATCAACTCCAGGAAACTCCAATATCTTTCAAAATTGTGTGTTGAATCAAAGAAGCAACTTCCACTCATCGCAGGATCAATCACCAACCAATTTCTCTAGATTTCCTCAAGCTTGCCAGGCTAAGAAATCATCACAAGAGAAATACCCAGAACTTCAGTAACCAGGAGAAGGCATTGACACCACTGGTTGGTATCACTAAGCCTCGACTTCCTTCAAACATGCTCTGATACCACTTGTTGGTATCATGAGCAACAAGCTACTAGCTCTAATACAAATTTTTGGGGATAAGGAGTTCGGTTATGTCATCAAGATAGACATCTAAAAGAGCAGTGCCTTAGTGATTTCAATTCAAAATCACAACAAAGACATAGCCAACTATGCCATAAAGTGGAAACAGGCACAGTTGATCCCCCATTGATCCTCTAAGAGAAGTGAATGCAAACAAAAGACAAATTCAACATAAATAGATAACCATGAAAGACAAAGCAATATTGACACACAAATATACGTGGGAAAAACCCTTTCGGGTAAAAAACTCCACCCTCCAAAACACTCAGCTCACATGTATTATTCAGTAACAAAACAGTTACAAAACAAAACCAGAGCTATTCTCTTTAGGAGATTACTTCTTGTTCATCTGGAGAAAGAATACAGGCAACACAAAAAAGAACCTTCACACAGTTACAATGTCCTCATGACATACTATATAGATTCCCTTCAGCTCCTCACAAATGACTGGCACAACCAGCCTCATGGCTAGCCCAGCCACATGGCCTCCACAGGTTCACATCTTACCAGATTCGAGAGTCTAAGTGTTCATAGTTGAACCGCTCGAACACTCTCAGCCTCTTTCTGTTACCGCTCATCTTTAGTATCGATCTGCACACCAGAATACATATATTATGTGCCAACTTGTTCAACCTATCCCTGCCAACAATGCTCATCAGGATAATAAATTATCCACCTGCAAGCCTTCCATTTATGATAATGTGAACCACTTAATCCGCAAGCATTGAGCCGTGCAACATTAAATCCGGTCTCAGACATGTCTGTCAACCTTGCTACAATAATGCAGCTCAGTTGCACATCAAAAATAAAACATCGGCTAATGGGATCACAAAGAACTTCCACGTGTCGCCATCTCATTTGTTGTCGCACTTTGACTGTCGGTCCAACTTGGTCAAACTCGATCAACCGAGCTCCGAGCCCATTTGTCTTCTACTGTGCTATTGCTACCCAAACCAACACACCTCGCGGTATGGCAGTAAGCCATCCGACCTCCTTCGAGCTTTGGCCCACAGACCGCCACCATGCTACTATTGACCCATCTGGCTCACCTCGTGGTATGGCAATAACTGCCTGTGATGACCGCCATCTCCACCATGCTACCGCTGACCTTCCCGAGCCTCCCTATGATGTGGCGGTAACCGCCCAGCAGACCGTCAGCGGTCATACTACGCTACCGCGGAGACCACCAGGTCTCACCGCGGTAGAGCGGTAACCGCTCTAACAGACTTCCAATGGTCTTACCGTGGTCACCACGGTCACTCCGAGCATTGACCGCGGTAGGGTGGTAACCGTCACCAGACCGCTGCCACCAACCATCAACGGTTTACCGCGCCCATTGCGGCTTAAGAATAAGCCTTCGCGGTAGGGCGATAACTGCTTCCTTTGCCAGCATGCCACCACTGCTCTGTCCAGCATGTTACCTCCCCACCAACAGGAGCACCCCGTGGTATGACAGCAAGCCAAACCTTCGCCACTCAACCACTCACTGCGCAACCGTGCCACCTCCAAGAGACCTCCGCGGTATAGCGGTAGCACCACCCAACCACCAGACAGAGTACAGTGGCCAATAGTAAAGCGATAAACCACACAACTGCGCCACCAAGGAAAGAATAGGCAGCAGTATGGTGGTAAAGGCCATAAACATGAAGAAATCGCCTAAGTCTTCAATGGAAAATACCAAAAAGTTGAGGCAAACTTTCCCAACACTAAGGTGGTTCGATAAAACCCTCTTCAAATGAAATCCTTAAAATGAAACTTTTTAAGGCTTAAATCATTATATTTTATAAAAATATGTGATTTCAGCAAAAATCAGAATCTTCCAGAAATTGTAAACCAGCTTTATGGGATCACCCTCTTTTCGCATTCACATTCAATCCACCAACACACCACTATTCACACATAACACCTTTGTTTCAATCTCCAAACTATCATGTATATATATCTGACTTGACCATAAGTGCCAATTAGGTCGGCTTCAAGCAAATATAAAATCTTCTCAAAAATAATTCAAGTGCATAACACGCTACATCATGTCAGCATGGATCGCTCAAACAAAATTTAATTCATTACAACTTCAACCACTTACTAGGTTAGCCAAAGATAGACCTAATAATCAAAATGCAGAAAACAAAATGATGCCAATGTCGTACACGATCACCTGTACACATGAGGTTATGACCATGCAAGCTTCAAACAACCAAAAATAATTTTTCAAGACTGCGAGCAAAAAAGATCACTAGAGGGGAATTGCAAACCAGAATACCAGAGAACGTTTTTGCATTACTGGTTCAGAATACCAAATCAACTTGACTTTGAAATTGCAATGGTAACTCATATATCATGGTGACATCAATGACAACACAAAATCTATATCAAGAAATATGTTCTTCTTCATTCTTCCAACAAGATTTATGACATTAAGAATTAGTGTTAGCAGATCTAGGACAATTTTAAGTGTTTACAAAAAGTAAGAATAAGGAAAGACAAAATAATTTTTCCAACACATTGAATTTTTCTAATAGATTGGTTGACCATTTGAGAAGACAAGAACATTAAAGAAATTATGGTAATGTTGTTTAGGTTATGGCAACAAGAATTTTCTTTCTTCAAGCACTTCATATCTATTTTATTGATATAAATAAAAATGAGAAATATTATTGAAGGTTTATAGTTTAACTAGTGAGGATGATGGTATGTTCCTTGATTATGTCATCTACTAGATTTTAAATCTTTTAGAGGTTCAATTAGGTTACTTGTTTAATTCCTAAATGATTTAAAAAAATTGGATTTCCTATTTATAGTTCCTTAACTCGATGATGATTTCTTTAATTTAGATGTATACTTCTTTATAATGCTAAAATTTATTATGTAAAAAACAAAGATATTCATATCTATATAATCTAATAATTTTTATTAATAAATATTATAAAAGAAATGATAATTTCTAATAAAATATGAAAATCAAATTTAAGACTATTTCTAACTCATAACAATAAAGATTTTTCTAAAATAGAATCTAGAATACAATTTCTCAATGCATATGGAGTCGTTGGTTGCAGGAGCTAGGGTTTCGACAGGGCTAGGCACGTCTGATGGAAATCATTCGAAGCACTTAATCTCGAAGGTGAGTGCATAAACTAATGGACATAAGATAGCAAGACCAGGGGAAACAAAGGATATGTGTGGGGTTGAATGTCACAGAACTGAGTCCAGGGAGAAATCCGACGAATCTCAGTCGAGGAAAATAGGGAAGGCCACCTCAGCATCGATATCATTGTAGGTTGAGCTTGAAAATGAGGTAAACCATAATGTCAAATTTATTTTAGAACTAGGTTTGATTGGACGCTTCAGGGGTTTTTGGCCCCATTTGTGTGACCTTCATAAATGGATCTCTGAACATTGAGAACTTGTGGTAGATGACTGTATTCAAATCTACCCAATTTCGAGAGGTTTTTTTATTGTTTTTTTAGAAACTATGAAGGATACAAACAAAATTTTGTGTGATTAATTTTGGAGTTGGGAGGAAAAAATTGCTCTCTTTGATGCCATGGCATCCAAATTTTAATCCTGTAATAGAGAAATTTGAAAAAATGCCTTTGTGGCTGAGACTTCCAAACTTTCCTCTTCATCTTTGGTTTGAATTCTATTTGGAGGCTATAGGAAACTCCTTAGGGATTTTTTTGATGATTGATGACGATTCCTCAAATCTTATGCATTCCACATATGCCCGGATTTTAGTGGAAATGGAAGTTACAAAGACTCTTCCTAAAGAGATTTCAATTAACACCTCCAAAGGATGTTGGATGTAGCCCTTAGACTATGAAGGTGTTCCAAACTAGGCATATGGTTGCACATTGTGTAAAGCCTTGAGTGCCCAAACCAGTGACTTGGTGGAAGGATGTGTCACATCGACATTATGTGGTCGAGAAACAAGGTGAGAAGAAGGATGAGCAAGGCAAGATCTACTCACAGGTTGTGAGTAACTTAGAACCACAACAAACAAATGGGGCCTTAGAGCAAGCAGGGGTTTTGGGACATGTTGAGGGGCTTACCTCGATCGGTGCTGATGGGGTGAAAGTGGATGAAGCTTTGGCTGAAAAAATCATGGGGGTGCTAGAACCTCAGAGTGTAGGGAGAAATCAAGGTCGGTGAGGGTCCATGGAATGGAAGAGGTGAATGGCACACCAGAGGGTCAATGTGGACAATTTGTATGTGGAGATCATGGAGAGGCTGGGATACAACATGACACATCTAAGGAATGGTAGAAGAAGGTTGTAAGGATGGAGGAGGAATGGCAGGTTGTGAAGGGGAAGAGAGAAAAGAAGGGAAAGAAGGAAATTTTTGATATGGTCCTCTGATCACAGACTAAGGGAGGAACCAAAAGTAAAGGACAAGTTTGAAATGTTTGATGTCATTGATGGGGGGTTTGTGTGTTTTTGTTCCGGCTATTAGTTTTTCTATTGGTGTCATTTTTATGGGGAGATGGTGCCCCTTGTCACCATCCCTGCTTCGGGGCAGGAGAAATCTCATAATAATCTAAATAAGATATAATCTTATTACCGACCAATAAAAAAACAATAAAGAAGTTTCTATCACAAAAAACTCATATAACCTAACTGTACATAAGAAGTCTACAACTCTATGGAATGAATATACAACCTATAAGTCTATTTATTTGGGCTCTAGGAAAATTCATCGCCAACAATTCACCCACAAAATTCACTGTGCGGAAAGCATTAATATTTTTTAATATATATTTAAAAAACTTCAAATGATTTAATTAAAGAAAAATTCTCCCTCGATGAATTGCTGACGTGAATTTTCCATATGACATTTACTTGAACTTCTTTAGTAAGCCCATGATGGATATGGACTAGAAAATAATATATTAAATTGTTTTTATTTATGTTATCTTTCTTAATTATTTCCAACTTTATTTGTTTGTCCTCTTTGATTTCACTGTGTTTCTTTTGTTGTTTCTAGTATCTTCCTTAGACTTCTATGTACTTTCTTACAGAAATATATAATAATATTATTTTATTCATTATTTAAAACAATAATTGAAAGTGACACTTCATAAATGTTGGAGTCATAATAGTTTTATTATTTTGAATTTGTAAGGTGAATGTCAAATCTCAAACATGCTCACTATAACAGGTAATTGTAATTTCACCAGCTTAAAAGAAAAAGCCAGCAGCACAGGCCCATGAAAGAATGACTGATAGAGTACTTATTTGTTTTACCATTAAGTTATTATTCCCTCTACTGTTTTCTAACATGTTACACGACACCCGGCCTCATTTTCTGCCCCTCCTTGTCGTGATTTGGTGAGACCTTATCAATATTTATGGTACTGATTTATACAGCGTTAATTACAGATCGAATTTACTGAAGAATTTAAATTGCTTTGATAATGATAGAAATGGGTCCTCTTCTATATGCTTCTAACTTTGAACACCAAAGTTTTCCTCTGCTCATAATTTATAGTTTAGTGCCACTTGCCTAGGGCAACTAAGGAAGCAAATTAAGTTTTAGAGATTTAAGAAACAAAAACATGCAGCACAATGTTTTTTAATCTAGAAGAAGAAACAGCTGAGAAATAATCTGGGTTGGGTTTTGTTGAAGTTTTATAATAATTTTAGGTTGGATTTTGATATAAATATGTTGGGAAAATTGGATAATATCATTTAGAACGGGATCAACTTCAGATAAAGTAGAGTTATAATGATTAATGTAATTTGATAGTATGATTAAGACAATTTTCTTAATTAAAAATAAATTGTTTATCTTATATTTTATTTTTAAATCATATTCATAACTTTTTTTTTTTCATTTCAAATTATAATTTTATCAATTTATTATCTCCCTTCTATCTTCAAATTACATTTCCAACTCCTTCACTCTTCCTGTTGTTATTATAATTATTTTATAATTTTTTATCTTCTTCATTATAAAATTAAATCACTAAAATATAAATATTTAAATTACATTATTATTTATCATTAAATGTAAATTCCTTACTACCATAAAACATTAATTTGCATTACTTCAACTGAAAGTGAGCTTGCAGCTTTGTACGGGCTCTCACAGTCAACAATCAGGGCTGGTTGTTGCCTCGGTACTTACTGGGCTTTTTTTTTCTACATAGTGGAATTTGTATGTATATTAGAAGGAGCTTCATAAATTAATATTTTTGATATCTGCTTATTATAAACGTTAGATTAATGAATTGGATGCTTTATCAAAAAGTGCATAACAAAATGATTATTATTTCTGGTAAATGTTGTATAGAGCTCTGAGGGAAAAGATATATACAGTTAATCCATGTTGGGATTGATGATTCTGATAACTCACCAGTCATTTTAAGAAATGAATGTATTCAAGGAAATAATTTAAATATATATTTTGTAATTAGAGAATATGTTGAGATTTACAATAAGAATTTTCAATGTGGTATTCATCTTAAAGTAGATTTTTTTTAAGATTAAAGATTTATTTATGATTGTAGATTTGTCATATATTTATAAATTTATATTGTGAAATTTATAAACTTTTATTCTTCATTTTGTTTGATTCATTTTTATTTCTTTTATTTTTTCTATCTATATACTAACAATATTTATGAGTGTTAAAAGTAGGATTTTTAAATAAGAATACACAGATCAATTCATAAAAATGTTCATACAAATTTGAAAAGAAAACTCTTTGAGACATAAACTCTTTGAGACATGCATATGATTCAAGGAATGTTTGTACAAATCTAGATTACTTATAATCTTTCAATTAAAATATGTAATGTAATGTAAATGATATATCAATAATTCTTTTGTTGTTTGATGTGAAGAAGAATTCACTGACTACAAACTTAATCTAATTGAATAATGTATAATAAATAAATAAATGATATAAAATAAGAGATCAACTTTATACAAATTGACATCAAAATTGTATTGTATTCAGTGACCAGTAACCATTTCTCATTTAAAATTGTACTAAAATGCACTTAGCTAGCAATTGTTTTTCATGTGCACCACTGAAAAAAGTCCCTTTTATGTTCTATTACACGAGCAAAACATTACAGATCTCAATTATATGTTCTCGTACGGAAGCCAAGGGAGAGAAACTATTTCTGGGTTGACCGCTATAGATTCATCACAAGCTATCTGGGACGAGCTGAACCCAGGCTGTTGCCTAGAATATGAACATCTGATTGCTTTGCATGTCATATTTTCATCAAATTTATAAAGAGAATTGCAAAATGCGGCCCACAGAAACCTAATTTGGTGCGCCGAACACCAGAAAATAACCTAAACTTTTTAAAACCAAAAAGTGGCGCTTTTCGCTGGAATATAACAAACTGTTTATGAGAACGACAGAGATAATAAGTGATGGGGATGTATGTGGAGAGGACGAGAAAACAATGGTTAGTTTTTTTAAAATGGGAAAATGATGATAGCGTTCTTTCAGAAGTTTTATTACACTTTTAGGTCATTTAGTTATTTATTATTATGAGAGTAAATTTATTTAGTAAGAATATTTTTTTAAGATGTAGTTAAGGATTAAAGAATATTTATTTTTTTTGTTAAATTTGTATTATTTTATTTGTTGTATTTTTGAAATATTTGAATATTTATAAATGATTAAATTTAGGAACATATAATTTTGTAAAAATAATATAATTTTTTTAATTATATTTAGTCAATTAAATAACAATTTTTTTGGTGATAATAATATTTTTAAATTTATATTTATTAAAATATATAAGTTATTTTTGGATTTGATTGTCTTAGAGTTTTTGCATCAATGTTCCAAACACTAAATGTGATCCACTATTAAAGTAATAGAGAGTTAGATGATGGATAAAGAGTGATATGGAACTTTATAACTCTCTATTATCTTGATGATGGATCATGAAATATGATCCAAAACTTTTTAACTCTCTACTATCTTGATGATGAATTAGAAAGCCTGATCCAAAACGTTCTAATTCAATTGTGAAAATCATTCCTGAAATGTGATTTTAAATGCACTGATACAAAACTCTATAACATGATCAAATTAAAAAATAACACAAATAAATAAATTCTTTCTACCAACCGATTTTGATCCCTATTAAAATCTTTGTAAACCAATCAACTTCAAAAAGCAACCAATTCTAAATGCTGGAGCAAAATTTATATTTTTCTGGCAGGTCACCTTCTTGGTCTTTGATTGAGCGCACTGTCAGCCATCCTTTTGGGGGGTACCGCTGGATTGGGGAAACACCGTTCCGTTCTTCTCTGGGTCGGGATCAACGGCTACCTGCACTTTGCACGTGATAAGCAGAGAGGAGGTGCTACTGTTCTTTCTCTGAAAAATGTTCCCAGATCGTCATGGGCGGGGAAATCAAAGTTTTTAAGTGCAGGCGGGGGCATTTGTGGGGATGGGCTAAAACAACCTAGGCCGGATGTTACGCCACGTCAGGTTTATCCTTGGGATGATGTTGAGTGAGGTGAGTTGTCTATTTTGAGTACCTAGTTTTTGTCGGAAGAAGAAAAATCTGCAGCCAGGAACTGCTATACAGAAGAGCATTCTGTAGGCTAGTGGATGGTCTGCGAGCATGACGCTCTTCGTCTTCACCCCGGAAAAAGCGTAGAATTGGCATTGAAGCCGGAATTCGCTAATACCCAATCAAATTAATTGACCGTTTAGAAGATCTAAATGCAAATCTAGTTCGGACAAACACAATCTTATTACAATGGACAACTTAAATGCACAGGCCTATTCACTTTAGGGGGGGTACGGTGACGTGAGCTCCATGATGGTGCTCACGACGGCACACCAACCGCAGGGCGACGGCGATAACATCATGACGAAGAGATTTCCACTCGAGAACTCGTATTCCTCGTTTTATGACCTTGTCTCTGCAGCGGCCATGTTTTATCCAAACAACTTGTACCGCCAATCCAGATCGGAAATGGCCACCAAACCACCTTCTTCAGCGCTTGCTTGCCATAGCTTCTCCACCCCACTTGGATTTCATAGCGAAGAGGCTGTAAATTGTTTGGGAGAGTCCGGTAGCCAGTTAATCACATCCTTAGCGCCGCCAACCCCACTCGCAGATAGCCCTAATTTCAGTACTAATAGGATTGCTACCAACGAGGAGGAGATGGCTGCCATGAAAACTAAGATATTAGGGCATCCACAGTATCGTTGTTTGTTGGAAGCCTATATCCACTGCATAACGGTAAACCTAACTCCAACCAGAGTAAAACTCTGTTGGTCTTTTATCTCGAATGTAGATTCATTTTTTACATATGTTTTGAAGGTATTTATAAATCTCACTCATTCAACTGTGGATTCAGGTTGGGGCTCCTCCAGAATTTGTGGCCCGTTTAGACGCAGCTGTTAAAGACTACGAAAATCAGCAGGCTGAGATGAATATGATTATCGGAATGGATCCAGAACTTGATATGTTTATGGTAATTTTCAATGCATTTAATTTAGTTCTTTATGCTGATTGTAATATTTCAATGTGGCTGTTTGAAGCTGAAATTTCTGACAATGTTGCTTGTATTTTAACTCTGAGCCGAATGATCAGATGGGTCATGTGCGAATGAATATATCTGGAGTGGAACTTAACATGGAATTTGTTTTTGAGCTACCCAGTGCATAAAATTTATGGGTATTGGAAAAATGTAATTAGTATGCATTGTTTTTGGATTTGATTATGAGTTTTTTTTGGTGGACCAAACTACATAATTTATTGTCATAGAATAGAATAGAAAGAAAAAGAAAAATGATATGAAACGTCGAGAGAAAACTCACTCTATCAAATCCAATCCAGAAACAATACATACTACTGTGAAAATTATATCTCTGCAAAATGTAATTACAATCTGATGCCTCGTTTTTTTTTGTTTCTTAGGAGACTTACTGCGAGATGCTAAGTACATTCAGAGAGAAGCTTGAGAAGCCTTTCAAGGAAACCATGTCGTTTTTTAAGCAGATTGAAGCTCAACTCAACTATCTGAACAATGGAACTATCACTACTACACATTCAGGTAAAATTTTCAACGCAGGCGACTGTAATCTAGCGTTTGAGGACTAATTTCTGTTACTCTAGTTACACTATTCTGCTGTCTTAGCGTCCTGACTGAGTAAAATCCTTGAACTAAAACAAATGTCATTTAAACATAAGACATTACACCATTTTTTTCCTTTAAGATAGCAGTAAAAGTAGAATTCGAACTCTTTTACCTTACCTTCGGTACCAGAGCCCTTTATTGCCTTTCCCCCCATTGATGTGACTGAAAATTAAGTCTGCCAGTGTATGGGCATTGTTCAGTGCGTCTGACGTTTTCGAGCACTGTTCTTCATTGAGTTGAAACAAATATTATTTGAGGCAGAAGTTAAAATTTGGGCCTACTGCAAACCAACTTTCTCCTACAATGTTCTTCTTACCATGGTGAAAGGACGGATTTATCGGTCTGGGCAGACAATATCATAAAGTAAAATAACAAAACCTGTTCTTGACCAGTCCGTCAAAGGATCAGCTATTCAATCTGTACACAAATGAAATAAATGAGTATACAACGATGTAGTACTGAATTTGAAAGGCCATAAAGATTTACTATTACATAACGACACGGCGTGTAACTAATATCATAAGCTGCCTGACGCTTTCACTGCCCCGGTAAAATAGCGATTTTATAGGAAGTACTCGAGAGCCTAAACACATGCTTTAATGATATGAAATTATTCATTTCATGGCCATTGTAGAGGTATCTCGTCCTACCCAAGCAATTATTTCTGTGATCTCACAAAGGCCACTAAGTAAATTTCCAGCAACCTCGATAAGATATGAAAATTTCTGTTGGTTAAGTCCATTCCCCTATAGCATACGGCCTGCTGTACGTCTGGGGTATTAAATCAGTTTCTTTTTCTATATATTTGTTCACTAAATTTTTGCTTCTCTAATTTCGGTTTAGTCAGGGAGTAGTTGTGCGGGTTAAGTTTGGTAGTATCGTAGGATTTCTATTTTTTTAAGAAATGGAAATTAGTTTTTTATTTATTTATAATTAAGTTTTGGAGGTGTGATTCATAAGGCAATTTTCACATCAACATGTCTAGTGAGAAGTGTCCAAAACTTGTCTTTTCAAAGGTTCTATTGAAGCTTAATTATGGTATCCCTAGTAGTTGAACAAAAAAATATCATTTGTTGTTAGTAGAATATCATATTTTTATTTAAAATATATCTTATATGCAACCTAAATTGACCAAATACCTCTGTTAAGCATAAATCTTTGTTATCTCTAAATTTTATATCCAACATAAATGGACCAATAATTGAACACAACAAATTATTTGTTGTTATAAAAACAACACATTATTATTTAAAATACAACTTATATCCAACACAAATTGACCAATAGTTGAACACTAAAATTTATTGACATTCTTTCACTTTTCATTAGAAAATACAAGGTCTTCATTATATTTGTGATGGAAAAACTATTAATATGAAATACTCTAATGCATATATACATTGCTACCCCAATAGTTGCACATATAAGAATAATATTTTATCATATGACAACAATACTTGTTTTAATGAGCATCATGTTTTATAAATGACACACTTATACTAGATAGTTATGATATGTTATTTGAAACAAAAAATTATTTATTCCACTTGTTAATGAATGTATTTATGTTCTTTATATATAAGATTCATAGATTCACATGTGTTCAAATATGGGTCCATCTTGATCAACATTTGATTATTTTTTGATTTACTAGTGGACAAATTATTTGCAATATGTAGTATAAATATATGACAAGATTAAATATTATAAGTACAAATGCTATAACGACAATTAGATCCTGCAAACCCCTCTCCCCTACGTCAAATAATCTAAATTCATGACTAGATAGTGTAGAATACATAAAATATGTCTTTAATATATATATGTCTAAAGACATAAATTTCTTTTTTCTTTTGAATATGTGATATACTTTACTACATTGAGGGTGAATATTAATATGATAGCTTCTTATTTGTGATCAATATTATTACCATGGATGCCTGATTTGTTCTAGAACAAGTACAAAATTAATAAAAGGTATTGTTAATAGTCTTGAACTTTTGTGTACAAAAATCCCTTCCTCCTTGAAATTGCTTATTGGAGAAGTCCTAAAATTCTAAATATTTTTATATTTTTTCGGTAAACATCATTAGAATCCACCATGTGATTTTGGCATATTAGTTAGGATCTCATTTGAGAGGTTTTAATTATGTGACTCCTAGAACTTTTGATCATATAAATTGTTTTATTCATGTAATAGTTAATGCTACAGATTTAGATCATTAATCATTATTTGTGTCTTTTAATAACTTAATCTTTGTCTATATGCTGTGAATTTTTTGGCATATAATATTTAGCACATGAATATGTACTTATATCTTATATTAAGAATATATTAAAGTCTAAATTGGAAGGTCTTTTGTTATAATTATAAAGTACCCTCTTTGATTGTAAATACAATTTGTATTAACTTCAAATATTTGTTTTGTAAGAGAAACATTAAGAATAATATATAATATATTTAACTTTTATAATTTGTAGTATCTAAACATAGAAAGGTCTTATTTACAGAAAAAAAATAAAAATAATACATCTTTAGAGTAAGCACCTATAGAATTAAAGGGGTGATGAAATAATATGTATAATAAAAAAATTAGGTTATTAAACTAAGTGAATTATTGAAAAATACAAACCTATATATTTGAAAAGAAATTAAATGATACTTCAATTATTTTTTTAAATATAATAAATAATAACAAGTTTATTATAATTTAAGATGTTGAGATATAAATCATTATATATTAAATAAATAAATAAAAAGGATTAGGATATTTAGTTTTGTTTGAGATAGAAAGATTTTTTGTTGTAATTTACATTGAGCGATCCATTTCTATTTTCTATTATTTGACATGAGACTTCACTTTGATTAGGTTCAATCTTCTACATTTGGTTTTCATTTGTACACCTAAAATTTTGACCCATTTTCTATAGTAGTGACCTTAACTTACAATTATAAGTTTAGCATTCCTAATTTACTATGTTGCAATCGGTTCTTGTTTTGGTACCTAATTGGGTCGGGCTCGAGGGTGGTGACAAAGACATCATTGCATAATTTCAAGTGCTCCTAAATTCCCCTACAAGTAGAAAATAAAACGCCCAAAAAATTGATTTAAGAAATAATTTTTAAATAGTAAAACATAAAGAAAAATCCTAAAAAACACCTTAAATCCTAAATGTGCCCTTATGTTTTTTTGTTTGACAAACACAACTCTATTTTGCACAAACTCATTCTAGCTATGCCATTTTTTTCATTTTGAAAGGTAGCTTCTTTTTTTATTGGAGAACAATCACAAACTATCTAACTTCACCATTAAGTGATAAAATTGTGAAAATGGTGTGCGCCAACAAGGTTTGTGTGGTTTCAAAGGTCATAATTTGGGCTGAGAGGCGAGGGCTCTACCCCTCAACCTTGCCCTACATCACAACAAGAAACACGTGAGGGGTGAGCCCTACATCACAACAAGAACTCAACCTTGCCCTACATCACAACAAGAAACATGTGAGGGGTGTTGCCCTTGGACCCCACGAGGGGAATTGCCTCTAGACCCTCATGAGTGGTTCTACCCCTCAACCTCATTGGGGTCTTAACTCCTAGCCCCCCACTAGTTATTAGGATCTCTTGTCATGTAAAAAACTTGATTACAATGAGGAGGTTTGGAAGTGAAGACCAACATTGACAGAATAGACAATTATCTTTATGAGTATCATAATATCATTGATCAATGATGAAGCATCATATTATCAAAGATTCAAATGACATTATTATTATAAAATATAATACTATGATATATCCAATTTATTTACAATTCCTTATAAAAAATTTGCACATACACATATATTAGCCACATTCTACCTAAGGAATTTATTTTTTACTAGATACTTATATACGAGAAATTTGTAGCCGCTCCATACCATAATTCACAACTTAGCTAATTTATATAAATTTGTTCATCTAGCCTATTTAAAAATGGTGGTGCTTAGAGATACTATTAGAAGTTGTGCTAGAAGAGGAATGCATCTAGCTTCTCATCTTTTGTCCTAGTCAGGTTTTTAAATTGTAAGGATTTAGAGCAAGTTGGAAGACATGCTAAGAAAAAATGTAAATGCTTTTATTTATCGTTATAATCTTTTAACTATTGATGCAATGCTTTTTAGACGGTTCTCTAATGATATGCGAATACAATCTTGTGGTATTGTATTCTCTAAAATGAATTATTGTTTATCTCTTATACAACAATCTAGAACCATTAGTTAGAAGTTAGTTTGGGCCCATAATTAATTTTGAATTTGAAAATAATGGGGTTTAAAATAGAACATAAATATTTTTGAATAAAGTTTATAATTGTAAATACTATTTTAAATTATGGTAGAGAACAATAGATATGAAAGTTAGGTTTGAACCTTTAAGAAACAAAAACTCAATTAAAATTATATTAGTTGTTTCAAATAGTTATGTATTCTCTATATTATTAGTTGTCTTTGATGTGATTTATGAAAGTAACTATTTTATCCATTTTTAAGTACAAACATTAATAAATTATTTTTTTCTTAACAAATAATAAATAGAAATAGAAGCCACCACTTGTTACGGAGTTGGTTGGGGCTTGGGGTTTGCATTCCTCGAGGTCACAGGTTCGACTCCAATTCGTAGTGGGTAAGGTGTGGGTTTCTTGCTCCATTGACTCGGGGTATGTATCACTATACTTGGTGTCAAAATGCACTCATCTACCAAATGATCTCCTCTAATTAATACCTACTTTATATGTTAATACGAAGATTCCATTTTTCTTGAAAATTATATAGTATTTATTTCATTAGAATTTCTATGTTAAAAATAAGATCAATAGGTCTAACAAAACGATACTTGCTCTAGATGACTTACAATAAATGACTACAAATAGTTTACAAATAAGAATTAGAAGTAAAAAATTATTAATATGCAACATTATAATCACTATTAAAATGTACCCATTTACTAAATCCTCTCCTCTAATCAACACCTACTTTATATTAATATGAAAATTATATTTTTCTCCAATACTATACAATACTTTTTTCTTGAAAACTTTTATATTGAAAAAAGAGAATTATAATTTCAATTGAAAAAAAATGTTCTAAATAACTTACAATAACATTCATAAATTATGATTACCTCTATAACAAAACATTAATGTATGCTCATTAATTAACAAACTTAATTTGACTTTACATTATTCTTTAATTATAATTTAAGATTTAAAAAATATTATTATTAAGATTTAAAAATAAAAATTTCCTTTTTAAGTTAAATTTGATTTAAATGTTGCACTAATTTATCATTCTTAGATAAGAAAACTTCTCAACTATCCATGAACCCTTGTAAATCTACGAAATTGATGTCCCATAGGACTAATATAGGTGGTAATTCCTATTAGGATAATTTGGCAACATTTTAGGAAACGAAGCTTAAACCTTTAATGGGTTATTTGCCCTTTTTTCCTTTTTAACACGTCATTTTGTTAAGATGTTTTGAGGATAAGACATCAAAGAGGGCAACTTGGTGATTATTTTGATGTTGTCATTGATATTCAGTTTGACAAAGCAATGGTTGCATAATCGATAAAATATTGGATTAAAGGAGTGAAAAGGAGTATTTTTAAATGAGTAATATGAAATGTTTACATTTAAATTTTGAAGGTGATAAAAGAATAAGAATTATAGTATTTTAGATTTAATTTTTAAATAATTAATTTTTAAGAATATAGTTCAAATTAAGTGGGTTAAACATTAAATGCATATAAAAATATCTTATTTTTATCAATGAAATATAATATTTTTTTTTTAAACAATTAGGGGAAAGATAGTTAAGAATATTTATTATATATCATATATTTTATTGAATATTTAATTTTTTTGGTAGTTGATGCACACTAAAAAATTGCTCACTAAATATGTATGTTATCTAAGTTTCATAAAAATAATTAAAGATATATATTTTTTAAAATTAGATGAATAGATTAAAAAACATTGAAAAAAATTATTGCATATAATAAAAATGAGGCATATGAATACATGATCAAGAGAATATAAAACTAAATACCTTAATATTTAAATTTTAAAATTAAATTAAATGATTAGAAAACTAAGAAGTAGCTTGACATTTTGATAGTGGTTTAAGAGAGCTTTGTTATAAAATATGGAAAATTAACAAGAATAAAATTAAAAAATATGCTATTTATGTGCAAAAACATGGATTTGGGAGCCAAAATAGAGGTTCAACCCTCATGCTTGAGAATCTAAGCCTAATGGGTAGGGTTTTCATAAATTTTAATTAGAGCATGTATATTGTGTTTGTGTTATATAACACATGTATTATTTAGAATACAAAAGAAAGTCAAAATTTCAATATAATATGTATGCACTTTAGAACTTTAAACACATTACAACATAAACAAATATTTGGTCACTCTTTGGCCCTCCTCTTTGTGAACTTACCCTTAAGATCCACATTCTCTGACTTTCAAGATGTATCTAGCAAACACATTAAATAAATAGCAATTGGCTCACCTCTTTCTCCCCAATGATAGCCAACCTCATGGAACATTTTGAAAAAATCAAACTAAATTACTTTCAATTAAAACCAAAGTGGTAGAATAGATACATAAAATATCCAAATTTGAAATTACATATGTGAAGAGAAGCTTGAATTTTTTAGAGCACATGTCACTAGTATACATGAAAACCTTGAGTTCACCAAGGATTTAGAGTTTAACATTGTCTCTTGATCTTAGATATCATCCTAAAATGAAAATAGGGTAATTGCCTTTCTCAACATTTTAAAAGAGGACACACAAGGTTTTTTTATTTTCAAGCCTCATAACACATTTTAGAGGAAGTGGGTGAGGCTCTTGGTGATTTTTTGTTGGTGGATGATGCATTTTTTGATATGTTTCACTCTACCTTTGCTCGCATATTGGTTGAAATGGATATTTCAAAAGGGTTGCCTATCGAAATTTTACTTACAACTTCTAAGAGTTCTCGGGTCCAAGCTTTGGACTATGAAGGGATTCCCTTTTGTAGAAGATGTTTCAAAACAGGTCATGTTGTTGCACAATGTGGTTTTGAAAAAAAAGCCATGAAGGCTACGTTGTGGAAAAATGCTTCTCCACAACACCATACGATTTTGAAGACAGTTGAGCAACCAAGGAGTTTTTCTGAGGTGGTTGCTCAGGTTACACAGGGCCTTGAGGTTTCCTCTCCGATTGTCTCTGATGGCGAGATTGTTGATGCTTTGCAAGACAACAATGTTGTTCCCCCTTTTGAGATAGAGAGTGGGCCTATGGCTACCACTATTGGTGACAATGCTTTGGCTATCTTTTCGGGTGGATCTCCTGATTTGGCCATGCCTGTTGAGAGGAATACAGATCAAATCTCAAAGACAACGGTTGTTGGCTTTCCTCTTCAGGATAATAGTGCGCTGGCTTGGCTTGATAAGGCAGCGCAAGTGGAAGATGGCTGGATCACTATAAAGGGCAATAAATATAAGTCCTCTAAACCTCTTTTCGACATGACTCTCCGCTCCCAGAAGAGTAATTCTAAATGTAAATCTTGATGGTTTTTGTTTGGGGGTTGGTTTTTGGCCGGTTGTTGGCTGTTTTGTGGCTTTGTAGTCGGTTGTGGCTCTTGGCCTTGGTTGCCTTTTTATTCTTGGTTGTTTGTGCTCTCATGTCTTTTAGCTTTGACAACCTTTTGGTTGGGGGTTCTAAATCCATTCAAAATCTGCTTGTAAAGGGTTTCAGAGTCCCTTCAAAACCTGTTTTTATCTTAATCAAAAACACATTTACTTTGCTAAAAAAGAAGGGTTTTGTAAACATTAGCCACTATATGATCCTTATATTGGAGGGGTTTCAAACAATATCGCAAGAATCATGATATGCCAAAATATGAAGACATTGATCATTCCTCTTAACAACATTAAACAAGCTTCAAATACTCGAAAGATAATTTAGTGCCTAAACTAAAAGTGTAGGTTGCAATGTGATGATAGTAAGAATTAGGAGATCTGAAGATAAAATAACTAACACAAGTGAACAATGCAAATATTGTATTTAGTCGAGCCAAATGTAAAAATGAGGAAGCCTTGCATATTTAGGCAAGGAAGGGGCAATCCACCTATCATGTAGATTGACAAGTGCCCCATGATGTGGCACAAATGAGTAGACAAGCGGCTATGGTTGTCAATCTATCGATCGCTAAGAATGTGCAAATCAACAACCTATTTGACCAAGTCATCAACCTTGATGCCAAGTGCTAAGTGATCTTTGAGGTGAGATGGAAAGTCTTCCAACTTCAAAAGGTATGTACATAAGGTTTACCAAACAACTTGGTAACCTCAAGGCCTAAAAGGTTGCACATTTAGTTAGACAAGATGTTGTCTAACCTCACCAACCTAAGTACACTTAAGTATAGTGAATAGATAAATTATTCACTCTAACACCCCCCTTAAGTGATAATTGGGGAGATCACAAAAGTGCAAATAGTTAGAAATGGGTCTCGCCTACGATGCCATGTTAGGTATCCATGTATAATGCATTCTCTCACAAATGAAGAAAAAGGAGAAAACCTAGTGGGAACAAAACTCCCCTCTAAAAAAGAGAAAGAGAAGGATTTAAGACCTTCTGAAAATATGTCCCATGATGATAGGAACATCATGATGAAGAACTACTGAAGCATGTTGAAGATGTAAACTCTACCAAAGATGAACTGGTGTTTGCTGAAATCAACGAACCTCCAAGAAATGTAGATCAAGATGAGAGATACAAAAAACTACATGAGTGAACATATGAACACTACTCAACCATAAATACACTTATGCCTGTGAAGTTGAAAATACAGATAGTACTATGATTCTAGAGTAATGCATGAGTGACATGTGTACACTACTAAAATGTGCATCATTGTGCTCTCCATAAATACTAGAATCTAACAAAATATGATCTACTAAAATAATCCACCATATGACACCTCAAGATAGAAGGTTTATGGGATCTCCCGAAGAGAATATTCCTCCACTGCTTCATTGAAAGAAGCATTAGCATAGCACTGTCATAATCCCCCCTTAATGCTAAGAGATATATGCAGACCAACTGAAATCGGGCACAAGAGTGTGCAAGGAATTTAGACCCAGAATTAGGTTCAAAAGATGTATGAGAAATTGAAAAATGGTGTGCATCAAGGCACACACACATGAGGCAAGAATCACAAGGATCTAAATTGTTGTGATGGCAAATCAAGGCAACACACACCATGTGGTGAGAATAATGAGGATCTATAATTGTGAAGGCTAATCAAGGCTCTACACAACCCCCCATTACACTTTATAATTCATTGTAAGTACAAAATTCCCAAATTCCCTTCCTAAGGAACACATTTAGTTTTTGTGACACTTTATATGAGTGCATTTACAAACTTATTTGATGTTGAGTTTTTACAAGTTTTATGTCATTTATGTCATGAGGTAGATAATGAAGGTATAGATTAAATATGTCTTTCAAACCTCAAAAAATGACAAGCTCCCCCCCCCCCTTCCCCCCCACGCTTGCAAAAATCTCCTCCCTTACAAAATTCAACTATTAATACAAAAAATGGCAAGCTCCCCCTTGCAAATTATTGCATAACGAGAAAAAAAATAAAAATCTCCTCCCTTTCAAAATTCAACTATTAATACAAAGTTAATGAGTAACAATAAATAGAGGGACTACAAATATGCCTATGATTAGGCAGCGTGGTGATTGACTGAGTCAATGAGAACTAGTAGCCGTTGTAATTGCAAAGAGGAGACTTGAGTCGACCAAGTCAAAGGGGAGGACGGCGTTGTAGGAGGTCATTGTGGGCTTGAAATTCACATCGTCCCAGCCAATGCATCCTGAGTTTTTAGAAAAATTGTGGCCAAATTAATGAGAATGGGCGTTGTGCACAACCACTGCGGGTGTCTGAGCAGTGAATGAGGGTCTTCGCGTGGGTCTATGGACCTGCATATTCCTGCAGATGTCTTCTCCATGTGGCTTGCTGATGGTTTGCTTCTCGCCTTCGGCGTGGGCCTCTGCGTGAGACGTGAGCCATGGCCTTAGCGTGAGGATGAGTGTTGGCTACGTGAAGCAACGTCCAAACACCCATCGGTTGCGATTAATCTGCCACTCCCGCGGCCTCATATTCCCAACGCCAAATGAACAAATCCAGCTGAGTGCGTGATGGGGTCTGCTCCGCCGTTGTCTTCTCTTCAAATTGCCGTTGTCTTGTGGATTTCCACGTAGATTCAATGCTACTCCCAAGCAGATTCAAGGCCACTCCAAATTTGAATCGCCAAATTTGACGCGGTCTGAGTAAAAAAAATTCAAGCACACAAATCGTTGATAAAAGCATCTCAAATTTGCCAGACCCCCACAAATTTGTCCCGAACTCATCAGTTCAAGGTTGTGGACACTGGTGTGAGCTCTCTAGAAGGAGAAGAGGAAATTAAAGAGATAAACAACAACAAGACTAACTAGATACAATCGAATTGGATCACCTTACGTTTGCAACTATCTCCCCCTATGCTCTTATAACATGTAAGAATTAGGAGATCTAGAGATAAAATAACAAGCACAAGTGAACAATGCAAATATCGTATTTAGTCAACTTAAATGTATAAATGAGGAAGCCTTGTATATATAGGCAAGGAAGAGGGAATCCATCTATCCTATGGATTGACAAGTGCCCCGTGATGTGGCACAAATGAGTAAACAAGTGTCCTATATGTGTTGACCTATCCAGATCACTAGGAATGTGCAAACTAACAACCTATTTGACCAAGTCATCAATCTTGATGCCAAGTGTTGAGTGACCTTTGAGGTGAGATGGAAAGTCTTTCAGCCTCAAAAGGTATGTACATGAAGTTTACCAAACGACTTGGTAACCTCAAGAGGCTTAAAAGGTTGTACATTCAGTTAGACAAGATGTTGTATAACCTCAGCAACCTAAGTACACTTAAGTATAGTGAATAGATAAACTATTCACTCTAACAATGATTGTGTAGTTACTTATACAATGAAATTGTTAGGATTAGTTTTTCATAGATAAAATAATGCAGTGTAAAAAAACCTTGAGGTGAAGGTATCCATAATTAAGTGATTTGTGAGTCCCATACATGGTGGTTGGTTGGGTATCTTTTTCTATCATGGTTGTTTGCAAGCCCACCCACATTTTCTTGGGTGAGATTAGCATCCTTTATGATGAGGTTAATGACTACATGGTATTTAAACATGTTAGCATATTCACATCTTTAAATATTGAGAAAGGTTTTAGCTTTCCTCAATCTTAAACTCTTCATTTTTCTTGTTGTGAAAGACCTAATTATAAAGGAGAATTGTATGTAGTGTCATGACAAATTGGGTTAACCATCACATGCAATTGTGCATGGATTCGAATGTGATGCAATCCAAGGCGATGGTTAGTTTGTGCATCCATGATAGGCCTTTGGTTCCAAAAGTTTAAAGAGACTCAAGAGTGTCCAGATGATCGACAATGTGAGTATTTTAGGCCTTTGGTTTTTGCTTTTCTTAATATTGAACAATGAATAATTATCATGACATTTGAGTTTGACTAATTGTTCTTAAAGTAGTATTTTAATTTTTATGGTGGTTTTGTTTATTATATGATGCTATATGATATTATGAAATTAATTTCTTTTTTGAGGCTACACATGTGTATATCTTTTTGATATTTATACTTTTTTATACAAACAAATCCTAAACAAACTCAAACCCAATTTTTTTTGTTGAATCTTTGTATTGAACCTATGAATTTGAACATGAATCAACTACTTAGGAAAGTAAGTACTATTTATTTATATTGCTTTGTTTAAAAAAGCTTATCTTTTATAATTTTGATGCTTTTAGTGTTGAAATAGGATGGTATAGTCACATGAATATAATGAAGCAAGTAAATAATAAACAACACATTAAAAGTGAACCAACACAAGGTTCTTTGTCCTAAAGAATTTACATGTGGGAAAATTATGAAACAGCCTATGATTCCGACTCATAGATTCCCCAAGGGTGGGGCTATCAAAATCTTATTATTTGTTGACAATAAAAATTGGTGATACGACTAATATAATATAACTCACATTTGCATGAAACACAACCTCCTTCACTTGATCCCTTACATTGTCTTGGACTCCCTCCCTATTAGTTCGCTTTTGTATCATGATCACAAGTTGCAAGGGCTCTTGCAACTCAACTTAAGAAGTAAATTTGCAATATAAAGTATGAAGCAAGCTAGGTTGAATTTGGTTCGAGGAATTTCTTCTTTGTAAAGGACTAAAGAAATGCCAAGTGTGTGTGGAAGTTGCAAAACTACACCTAAACCTCCCTTTCATTTCTGATAATGTTTTTCACCTATTGATTTTTACCAATGTTATCGATTTTGTCCCCTTGGCTTGTTGATTCAGGTTTGGTCCAACCCTACTACGAGTCCAGATACGATTTGCCTTGGGGCCCATATCTAGGGTCTCATTGGAGACACTTGGATCTTTTTGGCACGAATCTATGCATACTTTTAACAATTTTTGTAAGGAGTGACACCTAAATGACAAAATTTATTGGTTTTATTTAAGTTTTTTTGGCTTCTATGTTTCCCTGAAAAGCCAAAAATTGCCTCCCAAACCCTAAATCGTGGATTCCAATGCATTTTATAGACAAAAACAAAGTCATTAAAAAAAACTATATATTTGATTGTGAATGCAAAATTATGTGGCCGTGAAGGTTTGTGTGATTTTGAAGGTCTTAATTTGGGCTTGGTGTCAAGGGATATTCCCCTCGTCCTCACCTTGTATTGCGATAGTGAAATTGCTAGGGGTGTTGATCCTAAACCCCCGCAAGGGGCATTGCCCCTCGACCTTGTTGGGGTGTTGCCCCCAAACCCCCATTGAAATCATTTGACTTTCCAAGTACTCTCCAAGTTTGAGTTTGTTATCTATGCTTCCAAGTTTCCTATATGGCTTCATTTACAATAGTGTCATCAGATTGGACAATCTTCCCTAATGTTACTTGATGCTTACTTGTTTTCCTTGTCATGTAGAAGATGACTTAGATGACTTTTTCTTTAGGGGGGGATGATGTAGTTAGTATATAATGCCTATTAATATGTTTCAATAATATGGATGGTGATGATATTTTTGATGATCCATAGGATGATGCTTGATCAGTAGTGGCTGATTGTTGATGCTTGAAATTATTATTTTTAATTTTAATATATAATGTATATCATGATGTTTGAATTTAACTAATTGACATTGTAATATTTTTTATGTTTATGGTGGTTTTGTTTATTATACAATATATGATGCTATGTGTGGTATTTTGAACATAATTATTGCTGCAAATATGTATATATTTCTGATTTTAGAATGGACAAACCTAAAACAAACCTAAACCTAAATATTTTCATACCAAACTTGCCAATCGAATCCATGATCTTGAACTAGTATTATGAACGATTACATAGAATCTTACCAAATATTTAAATGCATCATTCACAACATGCACTTAACAAGAGACATTCCATAGATTGAGTCAATTATTATTTTTACATTGATTACGTATTATGCATCAATAGTCATCCACAACTTTGTTGTTTGTAAATTGATCAAATTTACCTAAGGTCCATCTTTACATGAAACTGATGTTAATGGATAGGTGTCGTCTAATATCCATCCACTCATCTATGATGATGTTATATAACCATGTGGTTTTCATCTCCACCATAAACAAATTCATTCTAGAATAACTTTTATTCAAGATGGTGCTCTTCAATTTTTTCTCCGAGGAAGAAGATAAGAAGTAGATGCTTTGGCTACCTTAGCCATAGCCTCCTTTAGATGAGGGAAGTGAGCAACATTGAATGAGATGTCATTTTCAAGAAAGGGGTTTTAGAATGGCATTTTTTTCTAGATTGAAGTCCGTGCATTATATATAATTAGCTCTAGGGCTTGAAGTTGCAAAGATAGAGGGTTTTTATAGAAAGGGTGGAGAAATTTCCTTGAAACAATTTGATAAATTTGGCCCATTTGCCAAGTTTGCAATTCTTACAAATCCTACACCCTTTGCAAATAATATGAAGAAAATGTCCATTAATTATGGTAATGTCAACTTTCCACATAACAAAGCAATTATTGCACATCCAATGTATATACACCCCTCAAATTTCATGTTTTCTTTTAATTGAGGATGGTTGAAACTTTCACAAGAAAATCCTTTTGTTAAATGATCATTTGACCAATCATGAAAGAACAATCTAACTTGTAACACTCACAATATAAATTTCAATTTGTATTATCTCTTCCCATTCTCCAACCTTTTTATTTGTACTACCTATTTTCCTAATTACCTATTAATCCTCACCACTATAACTCATGTTGCCACACAAAATAAAACAACAATATTGAAAAATACATATTAATTTTACAACAAACAAAATGAAGAAGAGCTTGGTGTAGATAGAGTGGGGATATTTCTTTGAACAATTTAACAAATTTGATTGTTTGATAAGTGTGAGATTCTCACAAACCTTTAACTCTTTGCTAGTGATATGGAGAAATGTGCCTTCACCTTGGTAATACTCCCTTCCCATTCATCATATCAGACATTGCTCTTTTGATGTTGATAACTCCGTAATTTTTCTTTTTTTTTATTATTATTAATGGATGCAATTCTCACAAAGCGTTATTTTTTTTGTTAACTGTTCCTTTGGCCCATAGGCAAATATCTTGGAAGGGCAATCGAATTTTGTGTGACATTTTCAATAAAACTTTTAGATTGTGTTGCATCTTCTCATTCTTCTCTAACTTCATCATTTGCGTTACACATTTTCTCCATTACCTTGAAATCCTTATCATTGTAACTACTGTTGGCATTACAATAACAACATAAAATAACTACTCTTTTACTGCTAACCTCTTCATTTCTAACAACTATTTCTGTCATTACCTTGTAATCTTTATCATTGTAATTCAAGTTGTTTGTTTAGAAACAAACACCAATCTAAATGAACAAAAAAATGGCATGCTTAGTGCATTTAAAATACAAAAATATTTTGCCCATTCATTTAAAATGTTGAAAATCAGATTGAATTCGAAACCAACTTTAAAAAATAAAATAAAAATAATGAATGTATTAGTGTACATGTTTGGTTTTGGAAGACCACCTTCCTCTTTCTCTTTCTTTATCTCCTTTTCTCTTCTTCTCTTTTGGTGGTTCAAAATAATAATGAACCTGGGTTTTAAATGTCCGTATAGGTTGGGGACTGCCTTGGTGGGCTCCTTGTTTATGCTTTTTAGGTGTTTTTGAATAAATGTCCGTATAGGTTGGGGACTGCCTTGGTGGGCTCCTTGTTTATGCTTTTTAGGTGTTTTTGAACTGATAATCTCAGGGATGCTCTAGTTTTCTCATGATGGCCAACAAACATCATGATGTTGACCATACTTAAAACAAAGGAGACATCTCGTGAGAAAGGTGCTTTCTAAAATATTTAGGAAAAATGGGGCATGAGGGGGCTGGAACGTTAGGTCTCTCCTGTTGTCCCCATGTCTGAGATAGGGGTTTTGAGTTAACATTGGCTTTTGCTGTCAAGAGCCTCAAAATGTCGATCAGTCTTTGTATTTTTCTTAAAGGAAATTGGTAGACGTTGTTAGTCTGTCTTTTTCCTTAGGAGGGATTTTCGAAAATTCAATTAGATTTGTTGTTACACTAAAATCTGTAGGTATTAGTAAATTTTTAAATCTGTTATTTTCACTTTTCTACTGTGGAAGTTAATTCATTAAATCAATTTTTTGAAATGCGGCAATTAGCTCAACACCTCCCTTCAATGTAAGTCAGGGAATTGAACTTGGGTTGAGACTTTGATATCACATACAGATTTGTCGCTACATCAAAATCGATTGGTGTTAATAATCTTTCAAATCTGACATCTATTCCTAGAAATGCGACAATAAATCCAACAACCAACAAAAGCTAATTTATACTAACTGAAATTTAAAAACCAAACACTTGTTAATTTAAGCTCACTTGCAAAGCCTTCTTTTCATTAATACCAATCAAAAGCCTGTAAAATTGCTCCCATAACTTTTTTTTTTCCGAAAACTTGAGAGATTTCTTGAGAATAATCTAGTGGTTTAATGCTTTGAAAGCAGCAGGAAAATAAAATAGAGAAGATATGATGCAAATGCTACAGTAAATAAACACAATTTTTATTCATCACAAAACATTTACAATGTCTCTCTATTTATAGAGGACTTCAAACATACAATCTCAACTCAAATGAGGAGATAAAAGAAAAATAGGTAACTACAACATAACGTGGAGAAAAGAGTAGGAGATGTGGAAACAATTATAACAGGATTATAGGCAACGTGTGAATCTGTTTGAGATGTGGAGAAAAGAAGAGGAAACGTGGCAGATGGACTCAGCAAATAGTTTCAACCGATGGACAACAAACTGGAGTTCAGTTTCAACTGATTGAACACGTTGGAGATGGCAATGCAGATGTGTTGGAGCTAGAAATTAGACTCTTTCAACACTCCCCCTTAATTTCCACCATTGACAACTTCAACATCAATTATTCCCAAATTTTCTCGTAGATACTCAAAGTTCTCCTTCGGTAATGCCTTTGTCAAGATATCTGCTAACTAATCTTCAAATTTGCAAAATTCCAAATGAATTTCTCCATTATTCACCAGTGCTTTGATGAAATGGTATTTTGTATCAATGTGCTTGCTCTTTTTGTGAAAACATGATTCTTTGATAACACAATCGCTGAATTGTTGTCACAAAAGATTGGTGTTGACTCATCTTGTGCTTGCAAGAAGTCTATTGATACTTTTCTCATCCAAACCATTTGGCATGCTGCTGATGTGGCTACTACATACTCTGCTTCAGTTGACGAAAGAGTTACTATTGGATACTTCTTTGATGCCCATGAGATTGCTCCTGTCCCACAATGAAAGACATATCCATAAGTTCTCTTCCTATCATCCATGCTACTTGCAAAATCATTGTCAATATAACCAATCAAACAAAAACCATTATATTTGGAATACAAGATTCCATATCTTGTTGTTCCTACCACATATGTCAATAGCCTCTTTCCAACTTGCCAATGCGAGTCTTTTGGTGACTCCATGAATCTTGAGATTAGACTAACACCATACATGATGTCTGGCCTTGTAGCTGTGAGATACATCAAACTTCCAACTAATCTTTTGAAGATTGTATAATCAACATTAGGCCCTTTGTCTTCTTTGCTAACTTTAGTGCCTGATGCAACTGGTGTAGATGTTGGATTATAATTCAACATCCTAAACCTTTTCAGCACATCCTTTGCATATTTGGATTGACCAATGAAAATTCCTTTATCTGATTGAACAACTTCAATACCCAAAAAATATTTCATCAAACCCAAATATGTCATCTCAAATTCTTTCATCATTTCTGATTTAAATATGTCTATAGACAAATTTCCAATGAAAATTAAATCGTTAATATATAAACACACTATCAAAATCTGACCTTCTTTATTGATATTTGTGTACAATGTGGGCTCACTCTTGCTTCCCTTGAATCCATTGCTTTGCATGTATGAATCAATCCTACTATAACATGCTCTTGGTGCTTGTTTAAGACCATAGAGAGCCTTCTTCAATTTATAGACCATATCTTCGTGTCCATGAACTTCATAACTTGGTGGTTGTTTGACTTATAATTCTTCTTCTAGAAAACCATTCAAAAAAACTGACTTGACATCCATTTGAAAAACTTTCCAATCATTTTGTGCAGCTATTGCTAAAACCATTCTGACAGTATCGAGTCTAGCAACTGGGGCAAATGTCTCATTATAATCAACTCCATATTGTTGTGAAAAACCTTTTGCAACTGATCTTGCTTTATGCTTTACAATTTTACCTTCAGCATTGAACTTAGTCTTGTAGACCCATTTGACTCGAATGAAATCTTTACCTTTAGGTAGATCCACTAATTCCCATGTTTGATTCTTTTCAATAGAATCCATTTCTTCATCCATCGCCTTGATCCAATTATCTTCTTTCACCACTTCTTCAAAATATATAGGATCACAAGAGAATAAAGAAAAATTTGAGCACAAATCCAAATTTTCTTCTCCTTGACCATATATCTCTTTTAAACTCCTCATTTTCTTACCTTTCAATGAGGCAAGTGTAAGACTTGACTCATTACTTACAATTGAATTAGGAGTAGGATGCTCTGCCCGACCTGATGATTGGCCTTGCACATGATTTCTTGATGGAGTGGCTTAGTTCTACTTGATTTGATTGGCCATCTTGACTTTCTTGTTCTTCCTCACTATGAGGTATTGGTGCTCTTGTTTATACTGCACTATCAACACTTCCATCCCATGATTCTTCCTCCTTATATTTGACATCTCTGCTAGTAATCATTTTCTTTGAAATGGGGTTATACAATCTGTAAGCTTTTGATTGTTCACTATAACCAATAAAGATACATTTCTCACTTTCATCATCCAATTTTCTTCTTAATTTAGATGGCACTAAAGGATATGCAACACAACCAAAAATTCTAAGATGAGAAACACAATGTTTCTTACCGCTCCATGCTTCTTGTGGAATTTTGTCTTTAACACTCTTTGTAGGACTTTTGTTCAAAATGTAAATTGCACACGCTACAACTTTTGCCCAAAAATCATTAGACAAGTTTTTGGCCTTAAACATACTCCTTGCCATTTCCATTATGGTTTTGTTCTTTCTCTTTGCTACACCATTCTGTTGTGGTGTGTACCTTGTTGTAAACCGTTTCTTGATCCCATGATCTCTACAAAACTCTAGAAACTCATTAGAACTAAATTTACCACCCCTATCAGATTAGAGTATCTTAATAAATAGTCCACTTTGCTTTTCCACCATGGCTTTGAACTCCTTGAATTTATCAAAGGCTTCAGACTTCTGCTTGAGAAAGTATATCAAAGCTTTCTGCCAAAATCATCAATGAATGTTAGAAAATATATACTTCCTCCTAAGGATGGAGTTTGCATTGGTCCACATATATCAGTGTGAACTAATTCCAATGGAGTCCTTGCTCTATTTGAACTTCCTACATGAAAACTTTCTCTATGTTGCTTCGCTAATAAACAACTCTCACATGAACTGGCTGGTTGCATGATGGTTGGTAATCCTCTTACCATATTTTTCTTTTGCAAGAAACTCAAACCATCAAAATGAAGGTGACCATACCTCAAATGCCATAGCCATGTCTGGTCCAAGTATACTATCTTGAAATTAACTTCTTTTTTTCCTTGAATACATTTCATCTGAAGGGGGAACATTCGATTCCTAGTCATCTCAACCCTCGCAAATAATTTGTCACTAGGATTTCTATCCATAATTGTACAAGCATCATTGTTAAAGAAAACTTTGTACCCATTTTGCATTAGTTGTCCCATACTCATTAGATTATGTTTTAATCCAGGCACAAAGTAAACATTAGGGATATATCTCTTTTCTCCACTTTTAGTAAAAACATTTATAACACCTTTCCCCATTACAGATACTTTACTATCATTTCCCAATTTCACTTCAGATTTCATAAAATCATCAAGACTAGCAAATAACTCTCTATTCCCAGTCACGTGATTGCTACAACCACTATCTAAAAACCACACATCCTTAGAACTTTCCTGAGCTACATTGCAAGTAATAAATAAACTTCCTGAATTATTATCAGATACATTTGAATAATTTGCACCATTCTTGTCCACTTCTTCTTGTTTCTTTCTACACTCATTTGCAAAATGACCATATTTTTTACAGTAATAACATTGGATGTGGGATTTATCAAACTTTGGTGATTGTTCTTGAAATTGATTTCTTCCTCATCTTCTATTATTGAAATTATGATTGGACTCATTAGTCCTTTCTCCTTGATCTGAACTTCTATGACCATTTTTGCCTCTTCCTCTTCCTCTAGAGTTTGATCTTCCGCTTTCTCTATTAGATGATACTTGCGATCTAAAAGCATTCTCTGTAGAAGAATTGTTATTCCTATTCATTCTAGATTCATGAGATAATAAGGATCCCAATAGTTGAGTTAGATCTTTTGATTCTTCAACAACAACTACAATTGCATCAAATTTACTAGGAAGACTTCTAAGAACTTTTTTGACCACCATTTGATCAGTTATGTTTTCCCATGTGTCCTCATTTGATTAACAATATTCATAACTTCAGTAAAAAAATGATCTATAGAATCAGAACCACTCATATGAAGATTTTCAAAACTTCTCCTTAGTATTTGTAACTTAGCTACCTTTATTTTGGTCGTACCTTGATAAGCAATTTTTAGTGCCTCCCAAGCTTGTTTGGACCTAGTTGTTGCAGCAACCCTTGGGAACACCGAATCATCCATAGCTTGCTGTATAATAAACAAGGTTTTAGCATCCTTTTTCTTGTTGTCTTTGAGCTGGTCCTTTTCTACTTGTGATAATGCCTGAAAGGCTGCATGATCCTGCGGTTCTACAAAACTCTTCTCTACCAAATCCCATACATCTTGAGAACAAAACAATGTTTTCATCTTTATAGACCAGAAATCATAATTCTTACCAATGAATATCGGAATTTGAGGCTGAAAAATACTATTATTTGAAGCCATATCTACAAATTGAGCTTCTCAAACAGCAACAAATATCTGCAGTGATTCCTTTAGAACTGCAATAAAACAGCTTCTTAAATCTGCCTCACCGTTTATCTCAGCACAATGAACTAGAGAAATCTCCTCCGATTGCTACGAACTAGAGAAATATCCTCCTTCGATTGCTTCTTTCTGTAGACCTTCTGCACATCAGCTACGGCTGGCTCTGATACCAAATTTGAAAGCAGCAGGAAAATAAAATAGAGAAGATATGATGCAAATGCTACAGCAAATAAACGCACAATTTTTATTCATCACAAAACGTTTACAATGTCTCTCTATTTATAGAGGACTTCAAACATACAATCTCAACTCAAATGAGGAGATAAAAGAAAAATAGGTAACTGCAACATAACGTGGAGAAGAGAGTAGGAGATGTGGAAACAATTATAACAGGATTATAGGCAACGTGTGAATCTGTTTGAGACGTGGAGAAAAGAAGAGGAAACGTGGCAGATGGACTCAGCAAATAGTTTTAACCGATGGACTGCAAACTGGAGTTCAGTTTCAACTGACTGAACACGTTGGAGATGGCAATGCGGACGTGTTGGAGCTGGAAATTAGACTCTTTCAACATGCTTTAGATATTTTCTTTCACAGAAATCTGCTGATGGTATTGCAATCGGAAAATTGGTTAATCTTCTGAATTAAGCTTAGGATATTAGGACTTTTTTAACAGGGTAATTTTTCCCTGAGCAGAAGGGGAATTGAGAATTCATAAAAGAGGAGCATTTACAGTGCAGATCTTGTCTTCATGCTTCTGTTGATAAGCAAATTCTGATATCCTTGGACATGTATGGCTTATGTTGCCTTAATGCGCATTCGTGCATGTGTCTCTATTTTTTGAGAATTTTGAAGGTAAATTTATTTATCAAATCTGATTTGTGCTGCTTCAGTGTACCTTCCTACCACAATAATGTGAAACAGACAATTGTGGTCAATTTTCTGGTTGTTTGAGGTTATTAGATTGGCAAACATCTCTAAAGAAAAATTTGAGATTGGCTTTTCAAAAATCAATAAATTTGACGTGTCAGTTTAGATATTCGAAAGGGGACGAACCATAAGATTCTGACCCAATGCTCTGGTAACTTATATGAATTTACGCATAGGCATTAATGTTTAATAAGCTTTTTACAAGATTAAACAAAGGAGCCCTAAACCCTCTCTCTTCAATTTTTTGAGAAGTGACTTGGATGAATTCCTTATTCTGCCCCATCCATTGTCTCAATGCTAATTATGAATTTGTAGGTTTAAAAGGGATCTCTTGAGCACTCATGTAATTGTAAATCAAAAGCCCACTAAAATGACCACTATAGACTTGAGTTAGCTGACGTAATTATGTTTGCTTGATTAGTCAGCATGACTATCAAACATTTTAGATTGATTAGTCAGATGCTGTAGACTGAGTAACTTCAGTGTAAATTTTAAGTTTTATAACGCATGAACTAGTATCTATCTGCGCAACCACCCAGGGAACTTTTCTGTTTGGGCTCGTCTGGATTGCATAAATCAATATGCATACGAGAGTATGAAGAGAGTATTTTAGATTGAGGCTTTGTGTGAGTGGTTCAGGCTCTGCCCTTTGTGGTAATTCTTACCAATTCAATTCAAATTGACGCAAAGTTTCTTTGAGGGCCCCATCAATTCAAATTGATTCGAAGTCTGTCTCTTGTCATTCAAAAGTTGAATGTTTAGCTTCAGTGATTACAGCTTGCCTAGGGTTGTTTTTAATTTAATTTTAGTTTCATCAGTCCAGTCTGTAGGGGTTTCCACTTTCCTTCCTTATTAATCTTTCAGCGCAAGTCTTCCAATTAATCATATTTTATTTGACATGATATGATTAATGGAATTAAATAAAGCTTCTAATACAATAAAGATTAGGTCATGTGGCAATCCTCAATTGTTTTTCAAGCATATGCACTCTCTATTCAATCTGCACTAAATATAGGTGATTTTGTTTGTTAACTGTTGGTTGCATTTAATATTAATAATAATTTTTAACAAAGAGTAAATGTAGGTTTTTGAAAGGGCTCAATTTTTTTTAGAAACAAAAAACAGATATAAAAAAGAAGCCTAATCTACAATAATGAAGTTATAGAGCTTCTAGAAAATTTCAAATCTGAACCATTCCTTGTATTGAAATCCTCCATTTTTCTTTTTTACTTGAAGGTGGACTAAAAAGAAGTAGAATTGCTGATGTAAAACTAATAACATTTTCTTTTTAATGAAGACCCTCTAAACCACCTCTAACAACTTCCCTCTCCATACAAACCTCCTCTAGAACCTCAAAGAAGTTTTATCTTGGATCTCAGAACCATGAACATTATAGAAGCTTTCTTTAGAGCAACTCCTTTCTTTCGAAGGGCAAACCTCAACGCCTCTAATTTACACTTCTAAGCTACCTGCATTATCCTTTGGTGTGGGCACTAACTCTAAATTAAACTTTGAAGACAAGGTGACCATGGTTGGACGCTCCTTTTCTACATCAACATTCACACAGCAGGCGTTTCTTGAATTTGGTCACTGCATCAAAAATCTATGAGCTGGCCAAAAGAATTGGCAATCCTACCCATAACCTCATCTTCCTAGTACTGCAACGGTAAGCCTGGAAGCCTCACTCGAACTGGAACCTTGTTAATGCACTCATTCTTAAGGTCAAAATGCAATTTTCCATTTTTCTTAAAAAAACTCTGATTTGTTAAGAAACCAAGGACTGTCAAAGAGGGTTCAGACACAATCCTCATTATTTGTAAAAGAAATCAGAAAGAAGCCATGGGACACAAAGTCGAGATCTCAACTAGGCCATGCAGTTTTCATTTCCTCTCAGCCTATCTACTAGCCACATCTATGTTTGGTCTAGAACCTAGAAGCTTGCCAACAGGTAAGTTTTCTAGCCTAACAGAAGATCTTTCAACAACTGAATTAGGGACCCTTGAGACAATGCCCTTGTCTTCCATAATTGGTTCCAAATAGAGAGAGTAGGATTGGTGTTGGACTTACATTTAAGCACGTGCCAAGATTTTTTTTTTTTGTCATTCTCATGGTTCAGAGCACATTACTGGTACCCTCCGCAACATCATAAGCTGAAGGCACATCCTTGAGGCCTTGCCATCGACTTATGCCCCAGCTAGAACACTCGAAGCCTTAGGACAACCACCTTTCTCCAGACTAGCAGAAGCAGGGCAAGGGGTATGTTCATGGATTCCTCCAAGACATTCAGGCACAATAACGTCTAACAGTTGGCCTATAGGATGGGAGAAGAAAGCCCCATCATAGGCCCGTCTCAGAACAATGCTCAATCGAAGCATTCCTTCTCATAGTCACAGCAGAAGCAAACCCCTCTCGATAGACAAAATGTTGTTGGGTGGTCGGAGAGCCAGCAATAGGAACGGTGCTGAGCACGATAACATTTTGAAAACCACGATCAACACTTCCATTATAGCCTCGCCAACATTGAAAAAGTTACCCTACACAATACTATCAGGCCAAGCCAGAATCCTGAAACTCGGTCAAACACTCCTTTTAATGGGAACGAATATCCAGCTATAGAGCAATAAGTTTTTCTTGCTCTTCTTAATCCAAAGATCCTCCCCATTCATCAGCTTCCTTCTCGTCTTCATCTTGCTGATCAGCCTTGAACAGAAAGCCAGGCGAAGCCATTTTCCTACTTACAGCAATTTAAAATTGATCCCACAAGAGTTAATGCCCCCATGTGCCATCAATTTTATGCCAAAGGACTCATTTTTAACATAGTTTTGTGATCAATTATATTAACTAAAAAAAATTAGTTAGTATTTATATTAAGAAAATATAAAATAATAAACAATAAAAATTATAATTTTATTTACAGTTTGTAGTTTAATTGATTGGGTATAATTGGTGAGGATGAATGGGTACAATAGTAAGGAAATTTTGAAAGCCCTCAACCAAGTTAAGATGAGGTTCTATTCCAACTCTATTCCCCCCAAACTTGAGGCTTTTCTTAATGCTTCCCTTCCTTATATTCAAGGCATCTCCCACAAAATCTCCAAGATCCTTCTCAAAAAAGAGCTTAAAGTTGCTTTCAAGCCCATTTCTACTGTTGTTTGTTCGTGCGGCATTCCCTATATAGGCGAAACAGGTCACTCTTTTAGCACAAGAATTAAGGAGCATTGTGCTGACATCAAGCATGATCGTATCCTTAAATTTGTCCTTGTCGATCACTCCTCTTCAACCAAACACCATATTTGTTTAGAAACATGCAGATCTTATGCAAAGAAGATAATATTTTCAAAAGGAAGCTTATGGAAGCCATAGAAATTAGCAATCACTCCATCAACCTCAATTGTGATAAGGTGTGGAGTCTTAGCCCTTCATGGCAACCCTTGTTGTCCAATCTCAGAAACCGCCATCTCCATCAATCGTGACTTGGCTCCTCCCTTTGGGTGCGTTCCACTCTCCCTGCTCTTGTTCGTCCTCCTTGCTCCTCCGTGTTGATTGTTGCTTTCCAATTTTTTCCTTGTCATTGGACCCTCTCGCTTCCCCCACTCCCTTCCCCTTTGTCCCGTTTCCACCTCTCCTCTCCTTGCCTTTTAGCTTTGTGTGATTATCCCCTTCCTTATTTTTTCATTTTGCATAGGTCTAATTTTCTTCCTTTCTCTTCGTTTATATTTTAGTTGTTTTATTTATTTATTTCTCTTTTAGATTCCAAAGATTTTTGCATTTTTTTGCATTTTAGCATAGGCCTATTTTTTCTAAATAAATACTAAATTCAGCATTATTTTATATTATTGGGATCTTGGTTTTTTTTTAGCTTATCTTGGTTTTGAATTTTTTGATCTTTTCCATATTCTTTTGTGCAATCTATTCTTCTTTCTTTTTTTAATCTTGTATTCGTATTTTGTTAGCAAATTTCTTCTTATTTTATTCGCTTAGATTTAGTTAGTTTCCTCGTGAATGTGTCATTCATTTGGTTTATCTCCTTTTATAATTTCTTTCTTTTTAATTCAGTTTTCTTATTCTTGGTCTATTTTTATATTTAGACTAAATTATTATGCTTTATCTTTTTTATTAATGGTTATCTAATAGTATAGTTTATATTCTTTATAATTTTTCTTTTTATTAATCTTTTTAATTGTTACTTATATATTTTTTCTCTTCTATTTTTCCTTCTTTAAAGTATTTTAGTGTTAAATTTGTTCTTTAACATTACTTTTCTGAATTTCTCTTCTTCTAATTTGTTGTGTTAGTTTAGTTTCTTATTATTTTATTTAGACCTATTACTTCTTTTTCCTTCTTTGCTTTTTATATTTTTCATCCAACCTTTTTAGTATATAGGTTTCATTTGTTTTAAATTTTTTTCTTTATATTAATCTTTTATTATAATTATTATCTAATTATTAATTTCTTTGCATCATTATCTTACTTTTCTAATAATTATTTTTGGCATATATTTTATCTGCTCACCATGATTTAGTTAATTATTTTCTTAATTCAGATATACTATTATAATTAAGTTATATTTAGACAATTTATATATTCTTTATTATTAATATATTCTATTATTATTAAGATATACTTTTAAAATATATTATTATTTTTGTTTTCTTTATTTTATTATTAAGATATTTAGACAAATTATATATTTTGTTAATATATCATATGATTTTGTTCTCTCGGTTCTTTCTTTCTATTACGTCTTTTTTAATTTTTATTTTATTTCAGCTTAATTTTTCTTGTGCTCTAATTAATTTCTCCTCGAAGTTAGTTATTTTTTAACATTAGTCATTCCAGGTTCTCTTTTTTCTTATTTTTCTTTTATTGTCCCTTCTTTATTCCTTGAATGGTGTGCCAAATTCCTTCTTTTCCTCTCTCTACTCTTTTTAACTTACAAATCATTTCTTCTCCTCCAATTCTCTATTATTCTAATGATGGATTAAGAGTGTTAAGGAGTGTTATCAGAAGCATTGATGCAAAAACATCAACACAATCCAAACTAGAAGCAATACTTACAAACAATATGGATTGTGGAAACTTGATATCATTAAATGTTTATTGATTTCATCTTTCAAATTTCAATTTTTTTGTGATACAATATACAAGAGAGAGACTAAGATCTTGTAGAGGGTGACTTTAATGAAATAGATACCTATGCTCCATGGGGTTTCGGGGATGGCGAGTACCCGGTACGTCGGGACAAGTTTCTGGTACGGGGGTACTTTTGGGTCATTTTTTAGGGGACGGTAGGGGACGACTGATAAAAAAAATAGGGAAATTTTTAAAAATATAGAGAAATTTTAAATGTTCATAGCATAACATTGATAAAGCATTAATTCTAGACATTGTATAAGCTTATTACATATCATTAGACTTGAATTGAGATTTCACATGAGAAGCGACAAACAAATTAACAGAATTGAAATGCTTTTCATTATCAATGTGCATACATATCATATAAGAGTCTGATAATTATAACCAAAATGCCCAAAGGCTCAAAGCTCAACTATGAAATGACATGATAAACATAAAACTAAGAAAATATATCGTTGTCCAGTGTCCCTAATCAACAAAAGGTAGGTCTAAATCAGCATTGCCCTCATCATCGGAGCTTATATGACACTTACATTAGGTCAAGTGTGATGGGGCATCCCTTGTGGGCCCACCCATAGCTTTTATTTTATAAAAAAATTGACTTTAAAAAAAAAAATGTTTTTTCTTTGCTAGGCCATAAGGTACTACTAGCCATACCCGGTACAGTCGAGGTATGGCTAGGTAGTATCGGGTACTACTAGCAGTACCTGATAAGTCCCCTAAAATCTAGCCAAAAGTCCCCTGGAAGTTCCAAGTACTTGGAGGGAAAAAAGGGACGGCCAGGGTACGTTTCCTAGCCGTACCCACATCCCTGTTTCATACCCGGTACGAGAAATGGGAAAAAAGCATAGGGGATGCGTCCCCGTGGAGCATAGATAGATACCCTTCAATCCTCGACTCTCAGTTCAAAAATATCAATTCAAATTTATACTCTCAATTTCAACAAATTAAAAAACAATTTAAATTTGATATAAAATCTTTAAAAAAATTAACAGACAAATAAAAAGATGTTCATTTGAAATTCCAAGGTCTCAGTATTGGACCATCAATATTGGGTCCCATTTTTGTTTAGAACACATTGTGGCACAGTAAACTCATTATTTATAAAGTGGTGTTAAACTCATTTATATTGTTTTGATCCATATGGTAGAAAAACTAATTACTAAATCCATTGTAAATATATAAAAAATGAAACATATGGTGAAGTGAACGAACTTTGGTCGGTGGGGCGTAAATAGAGGCTGTATGGGAGTGGTTTAAATAGAGAGGCTGTATGTCCATTTTTTAAGCATTGCAAAAGAGAGCTCAACATGGAGTTAAGTGGAATTAGCTATGATGCCTTGATCCACGTTAAAATTTTATATTAAATTAAAAAATTTGAAAATGAAAATGTGTATATATATAATTGTTTTGAAAATATGTATATATATAATTTTTTTATATGCAATTTTTAAATGTTTCCGCTTCTTCTTTTGATAACACAGCTATATAGTGATCTTATAATTTATCTAGATTCTTCTCAGCTTCTTATTAACTGTATTTTTTAAGTATATCAAAACATAAATGAAAGTAATATCAATATTTATAATAAATAATCATAAAAAATTAATAAGATTGAAAATTAAATTTTAGATTAAATCAATTCAATTGTCTTTTAAAAAGTATATATATAAAAACATTATTATATAAAAGATTAAACAATTAAAATTAAATTTGAAATTTAAAATCTATATAATTGTGAACATCATAATTGTTAGTAATATTAATAGCATCAAGTTTCCACAGTCTATGATAATGTCTTGTTAAAAATTTCTGGATTGAAACTGTGTAGATTTTTGAATCCACACTTCAGATCACACTTCATGATCCATCATCAGAATTATGTGTTAAATCATTCTAATTTTAATATCTTTCATCCAATCCATGGAACACTAAATAATTAACCCATCAAACAGTTATTGTGAGCTTACTTGGCATCTGCATCTATGGTAGTGTTCATTTTCTAAAGAACAACCATAATATGACTAGCCTGCCTTCTTGGTTAATGGCAAAGCTTTCTACGAATGCTCTTCCATATACTACTTTGATGGGCATTTTCTTGTAAGCAAGTCTGATGTTTTTCAGTTGAAGTTGAAGTCTATTTGTGGAGTGATGTCAATTTTTATTTATGACTTGCATATTAATGGCAGCCGAGAGTGATGAGAGAACGGAAGGAAGTGGTTCCATGGACGAGGAAGATTTCAGCACGGGTGAAAAGGACTACCAGTTGGCGGATCAACGTTCAGAAGAAAGAGAATTGAAGGATCTTCTGCTTAGTAAGTATAGTGGATATCTAGGCCGTCTTAAAAAAGAATTTATGAAGAAGCAAAAGAGAGGCAAGCTCCCCAAGGAGGCACGCCAGAAACTGCTTCATTGGTGGAGTCTGCACGAGAAGTGGCCTTATCCTTCGGTGAATAAAACTTACTCAAGACTCTTAAAGTTTTGCTATTCACCCTCTTTATGAATGGATGATAACTTGAGGTCTTCACATGTTTTAGCATGCCTACATCCATAATGGTATCAGTGCAAATGTGTAATGCCCTGATTTTTAGTGCAGGAGACTGAAAAGATGGCCTTGGCAGAATATACTCGGCTGGATCCAAAGCAAATCAATAATTGGTTTATAAACCAAAGGAAGCGCCACTGGAAGTCTGAATCTGAAGATACAGAGTTTGCGCTAATGGACTTTCACAGGACTCAATACTGCTGAGATTTTCGTGGAGAGACATCTCATGGCTGAGGGATCTTCCTTTCATTTAGATCGATGAGAGGGCTTTTACTTTCAGCACGCTCTGAAGTTTATGTATTTTCTTAACTTTTCTGAATCAGTTTGTAAATATTGCCCAATAAGTAGAGTTTCAAGCAAACTGTCTTTGATGCTCATAATTTATTACTGATTTTGTGATCCCCATCATATAAATGTGTATTTTATACATACTGATTCTTAAAATGTTTTCTGATTCATAAATATTAACCGACATTGTGATCCATTTTTATGCAAATTGGCTCTTGAAAATTAGCCTATTTCAGATGCATCTTTTATTTTATGGTCATTTCTATTTTTTTCCCTTCTTTGAATGGCAAAATTCAACCTTTTTTAGTTTAAATTTAATGATTGAGATCACTTTTTATTCTGTCAATTCGTTGGGAGTTTGAATGGGGATTTCAAATTTGATTGTTAATATAATTTAATAAACAAAAATCTTCATCACTAAAAAAATCAGATAAAACTTACTAAGAAAAACTCAGGTTCTGGTTGATAATTTATAGGTCACAATTGCAACGTTGAAGGGCAGACGATAACAAAAATCCCCATGATAAAATATAAAATAACCAATGAACAAGCAAAGGAAGTGAAAAAGAAGTTGAATTGCAGAGAGTATTGGCGACTTACACAGATCAGATGCTAAAAAGTTATCTTTGGTTAATAATTTTTGGCTAAAGAAAATTAATTCATTATTATGAACTGTAGAAACTTGATATTGTTAAAAAGAAATCAATTCATCAAATTAAATCATGATTTACTCAGTCAGTAAAATTTAGAAGATCAACAATTCATTATTATAGATTGTGGAAACTTGACGTGGTTAAAAGAATCAATTCATGAAATTAAATCATGCTTTATCCAGCCAATAATACCCCAGGCCCAATAAATTCTGACAAGGGGACATTATTCAATGGGCACAATTTTTCAGCCATCCCACGAAAATGACGATGTTTATCCATTTAAAAAGTGAAATGGATTATTAAAGTTTGACTTCTTCAATGAGTTTTGTGGTAAGTAAGAGTTCGATCTTCTTGTCTGTGTGATATTGAAAAGCATACAAATAATAGTAATACTAAAAAAAAATACATATAAATTGAACTGTATATTGTTCATTGAAGATGATGACTTTATATAATTGTATAAAAGCACATCAAATACTAGAATAAAGAAATTAAACATTACAACAAATTGTGATTTGACATTAAACTATTGAATTTGTATACTTCTAAAAACTCCTATACCCAACAATTACTAACTCATGTTCAATTCTTTAAAATCAAGAAACACAAGCATATAGATGTTGGATATATAGAAGTACAGATAAAAGAAATTAAATTAAATTGTTAGTTAATGAAGAATTGATAATTAAAAAATCTGTATATAAAAGATGACAAGTGAAAGTTTACATACCCAATAGAAAATAATATGATATATCTAGATTAAAAAATTCGAGCACAACCAAAATATGGATCTGATAAGTCAGTAATGTAGCATCTCAATTTATGTTTTAAAATGCACATTTTTAACCTATATATTACATAAACACACTTACTGACAGACAGATTGAGAAATCACCGTTCATTAAAATGACCACGTGTATGTTCCCGCTAGTTTATTGATAACAGTGCCCTGACTCGTCTGCGTACTGTTCTTAGATATTTGACATATTTTTGTAACAGGCCTGTCGGCCACTCTGAGATTATGGTTTAGGATTTTCACTTCGTTCGCCCGCCCGCTCATGGCAAGCATGATTCTTGATCCTCTATAAAATGTAAATTGTCACTTGCCAGGGGACATTTTTATTCGTTATTTTCTTTAATTGAGACATTGGTTTCCGAAACAGTGTCTTAAAGGACTGAAAAATATGGAATATGATAGCTAGTTTAGTAAGCCATAGCGCAGCGTTCAAAATTTGAAAAAAAACGAAGACGCCATGACAAACAAATGAAGACAATATAGAAGGTGCTCAGAGAAAGATTCAAAGAGTGCACCTGCATCTAACTAAAGCTGTTCAAAGAAAATTAATCATAACAAACATTAAGAAATAAATAAATTTTAAGTATGTCATATCAATATCACAGGTTATGATATTTTTAATTTTAAGAAGTCATCCAATTCGCAGCACTACCAATTATTTTTCTGAAGGATTTTTAAAAATGAAATAAGTAGTGTATTCTCTCTGGGCTTAGCTTCCGCTGCTCTCTCAGCAGGAAAGTTGAGTCGACCCAGCTTACAAAATCTCATTTCATCGCGATAGGGATCTCCCTCCAATGATGGGATCCAATCAGAGCCGCCTAAACTTTTGGAATTTGGAGAGGAAGTTCTGGATTTTGAAGAATGGCATATGGATCATACTTTTATTCGTAGATTTCATAACTTTTGATCAACCGTGGTTGATTTGAAAGATTAAATTTCGAAAATATGGAAATCCTTTCTTTTAAGGGAACTCTTTCTTTATCTATGTACACAGGGTTTCCTCATTGTGATATTCAAATTAATGAAGAAAGAGGAATGTTGCTTCATGATGATGTAGGTGGGCAGAGGAGACAATATATGTGCAAATGTGCTACAGCGCTGAAAGATTTTATTGTCTAGTTAAATCGATTACATCTGTCTCATTATAATACAAGTCTTAAACAACTCGAGAGGTGATAAACTAAAACTAACAGCTAATCAGCAAAAGAGACATGCAAATAAAATGCAAACTAAAGTACTACTGACATGCAAAGTATAATAAAACTACATGCATTCACGACTGAAACAATGTATGAGATAGACTATAGGTCAAACATGCAAACGACATAATCTACCGGAGAAATTACATTCCAACACATGAGAAGGCTATGGTCTTGCAGTAAAACTAACCGGGGGCTAGTTGGCTAACAGCTTGTCCCACCGATCCCACCCACCTTTAGCATCCTCTTGGCCACATGACTAGAATGTGCTTGGTAGGTTTGATTATGGTAAATTTCTTTGTAGTGTTTTGACCACCTTGTCTGTTTATGAAAGTCAATCTATCAAGAAAGAAAATGAAGAGGGATTGATCATTGATTGGGAGTTTATTTTTGACGATCTAGATTTTGTTGATGTATGAGACAATTTGGATAACCATAATCCCCCTCCTTCGAGTGGTATAATTCTTGTTGTTTAGTGGCTTTGTTTTGTATTTTGATAGTTAAACATTGTCTTGTGTGAAATTAGGTGACTTCTTTCACTCATTTTTTTTTGAATTTGTGTAATACTATCTTTTTTAACAAGTAATATTAGATGCTTATTCATTTAAAATACAAGACTTTTGAAATTGCTTTAGTATAGGTTAGATTGCCTAATAACCCTTTGCAATTTTGAGGTATCTTTACCCTCTATTCATTTGATATTTCCTTTGGAAAACTCACAACAATCCCAATTGAAATTCAATTTCACTCTTGTTTTACCTTCACTTGGATTCTTGTGGAAATGGAGCTATCTAAGAAACTCCTAGAAGATATTTGGCTTAAGGTAGGTAACGTAATTTAGAAACAATAGTTGGACTATGAGGGAATTGCTTAGGCACCAAATATATTTTTTATCCTTGTCATTTGGAGGAAGCTTTTCCAAAGCTAAAATATTCCATTGTAACAAATATAATTAATTCTTATAGATGTGCAACTTGGTGGGAAGAGGCAAAACTACAACATCAATATTTTAAACTCTTGATAATCTCTCAAAAATTCTTGCAACTTTTGTTACATTGAAGAACAAAGTATTTTCTAGGGTCCCTCCTTTGGACATAAGTTATTCCCTAGTCAAGGATGAGGCAACTACTCTTGATGAGTTGATTGAACTCTCTTCACTACTAAGCTAGAGGATTATTTCCCTTAAGGGAAGATAATGTTGACTTTTAGGTAGCTAATTGGAGATAATAGTTTAAGAAAAAAATGGTAAGAGTTCAAAAGAAGAAATATTCCTTTATAAATGTTGAGAATCATTGCAAGATGACTCTATGTTCCCAAGTCAAGAAGGGATAGCATGGTTTTTGTGTAATTTTTTGGTTCCATCTCTAATAGTTTTTAACTATCTTATTTGGGAGAGGTTCATCTCTAATAGGATCGATCTAGTTAGGAGTCACTTTCTCCAATTATGAAGGGCATTTTATTTAGATAGTTCGCCTAGCTTAATAAGAAGCTTAATTTTATTAAGTTGATGATATATATATATATATATATATATATATATATACCCCTTCTATGTCTCAATTTTAAATTTTTGACAGTTTCATTTGATATAATCGACTTAAGAGCAAGGAACACATGAAAAAGTCACCCTATCTCTCTTCAAAAGAGACTTGGTTTGGGTGGATCTAAGTAAAAGTCTCTCCAGTGGACATTGTTTCAAGTTAATGGCAAATAAGCTAGATAAGTATATGATTCTTAATTCAATAACATTCATGGTTTTAATTATTGTGTTTAAAACTTATTTCCTAGGTCAATGTTTAATAAGCCACAATGTTTTAAAATATCTGAACTTATTTACCATTATCTTGAAACAACAAACATGCCACAATATTATCCTTTTAGACTTCTAACTGAACACAAAAGAAATAGGGTGCTCCACCTTTCAGGAGATGGAACACTAGGGGGACCTATTTCACTCTAGTTCATTACAAAAAATAGAGATACCTCAACTAAGAGACTCAATTGAGGGAAGGATGTGTAAAGGGGGGTGGTTTCCTTAGGTTTGATTGAAATGGGTTAACCACTAAAAAAATACTTAGAAATAAGGAAATGAATGCAATATACAAATCTAGCTATGTAACCTAAGAAATGGAACTTGAAATCAAAATAACAAACTGAGGCTAAATAGAGAAGTACCTCAAGGGCCAAAGTAGAACTTTCTATGGTTAACGAATTGAAGATGCCTGAAACAAGTTTTGTAATCCTGAAATGTTGACTTTTGATTTGAACTGGGAATCATATGTCAAACTGGGTGATTTAGTCCCATTTTAGGGTTTTTGGTTGAATCTGGGATCTGCAACTGGTAAACCAGGATATATAGAAAATGATTGAAAATTGGTATATTGGGACTCATATGCCCAGGGTGGCGATTTAGTCATAGTATCATGGTTTGGTTGAAACTTTGATATCCTCGAGTAATCTTCTGTAGCTTCTCTCCTATCTGATCTTTGAATCTGAAAGTTTGAATTTTGTCTTGTAGCCAAGTTTTCATGAAGATGACAACTTCTTTACAACTTTGACAACTTTCCTCAATCTTGCAACTTAGTCTTCAAAGGATCTTCAAGTCTTGAATCACCTCGATTTTCAATCACACATGTAGAGGAGAAAAATGTTGATTTGTTAGTGGATAGGGGTTTGCCTTGGTCAAACCTCGTTTTGGTAATCAAACCTTGAAATGAAATCAAATAACATGAAAGAATGATGAATGAACAATATGCAATGTTGCAACTCACCAAACCCTTATAACAAAGGTTGCAATATTATGTGAAATAGCTAGCATGAATGTAGATCTTGACTCTTGATTGTTGATATGAAACTTGCTCTTGAATACTTGCTTGAATCATGAAACACCTACATCACAAATGTTAGCTCAAAAACACACATGATGCATGATAACTTTGACATGATGCTTGATACTTGAATGTAGCTCCAAAATGCTTGATAATCAACTCTTGAATGCTCTTGATCATAGACTTGCTAGAATACTTGAAATTGCTAGGAGAAAATATGTCAAATAGCCTTGTATTTATTCTTGTTTATGCCAAATTTCCCAAATTACAACACTACAAGTCGACATTAGATCTAGGAGAATAAAATCCCGCCAAGAAATTGAATTCAAAATAGGTCCAAGCTAAAGCAAGACTCATACGCCAGTTGGGGCGTATGAGTCCCATTATCCTAAGCTTGGGACACAAATTTCAAGAAATGTTAAGTTCTATGCCATATTCTAGATCAGGCCCTGAAACCTGGGTGGGACCCATACGCCCAAGGTGGTGTATGAGTTCTAGATCACTAGATCCAGAACACAAAATCAAAAATCATGAATTATGATTGGCCATTAGCTAAGTGTCAGGATTATCCTCATAAAGATGCATTAAATAAGGCTTGTGGATGCAAAATAGGACCAAATAAGGCATAAAGAAGCCCACTTTTAGCAGGAAGGGCCCAAACAAGTATGAAAATGTAAAGGGATACATTTTTCTACACTACATTTAGCCCCCACTTGAGTGAGGAGGAACTTGCTTCAAACTCACACTACAATAGACAAACACACATCAAGAGGGGTTCAAATGTATCAATGCTAGTAAGATAGGTCAACAATGATCAGGAGGGTTGCACAAGCCTCCAAGATTGAGATCCTATGGCAAAAAACATAGACACAAACAAACGAAAATGAAAATGATGTACGAAACAACAAGGCACAAGCATACACTGCCAAAGACATAAAGAAAGAAAAAGAAAAAGAAGGGCAAATCAAGCCTCAACCGTTTGTCCAACGCGATGTGGATTAGATCTAATATGTTTATCCAAAAACGTTTACAAGTGGAACACAATTTCTACTATGTAAACAACGCACACTCACAAGGGCTAGTGGAACCTCATGGCGTCCACTAGGTGAGCCCCTAGAGACACATATACACACGGTCGATACATGCTCACACAGACAAGCAAGTGGCTATTGGAAGGTCACACCTAAGTTTGACTCCCATATGCTAACCATACAAAAGCTATACCTCTTGATAACTTTGATATGGTGCCACACAACACAAGTAACATGATTTGTGAGGCAAGAAAAACTTTGTATGCTTGACACCCATGAACAAACAAGATGGCTCCACAAACAAGAAAAGTGTATTATGCAAGGTGGCCATATAACAGTTATTGTAAATGCAAAAGGTACATTCAAAGGATTTTTTCTTAGTTCATGTACGGTCTTAACTTAGAAAAAATTATGACTAATGTCTCCAAGAGAGGACCAATCGAAGAATAAAAGATTCATAACTTAGGAGATGCAGTGTGTTACATCAAGCCACTAAGAGGAATATAATATGCTAAGAGAGATCACGCTCTTGAAGGAAATCACACCCAATGTCACCACAAAGCGAAAGACGCATCACATGAATTAAGAAGACTACACAATGAAACATGAGAAATGCAAAAAGAATAATGCCAATGTGCCCCCACTTTAAAGAAATTTCTAAACACCATGTTATGATCAATTACTTCAAAGTAGCAAATGATAAATGCTATTAATAAAGTGGACATGAGAGCTTATCTAGAAATCCCTATGCCAGGTCATATGTTTCCAAATGAAGCTACATCATGAAAAGGGGTTGCCCCCAAAATGAAATCCCAAAATAACACATAAGGGATCCATGGATTCGAGGTCAGTATATCTTTGCTGCAATTTTGTTATAGAGAGCTCAGAACTATCATCATTCCCCAAACACTCATGGAACAAGAATAATGACAAAAAGAGAGCGAAAACAAAGGAAAAATTTTGAGTCAACATGAAAGAGACCTAATTGTCTTGATGCCTTGCGTCATCCACAAAAAGAAAATACAAGACAAATGAAAAAGGTAAAATGAATTACGACATAGAGAAGGATGTATATACAAATAGAAGAATGTCACAAAGAGGGAGATACATCAAACAAAACAACATGAGGGATCACATTACACACATGCAATCACGTACATAACATGAAAAATAAAACAAAGACAAAAATAGTAAGTAATATGTGAGTCAACCTACTAGCAAGTTGTTCTCATCCCAATCTTGTTCATTGTATATGGAAGGCAAACAACTAGCCAAAGGGAAAACAACAAATTCCAAAACAAGGACAAGGCTATCTAATTCTTGTCCCCACTGAGTGCAAGAAAAGAATGAACCGAGGTAGGTGATGAGAAAGAGATCTTTACATTTTGAAATGATTTGCAATGAATGTAAATCATGTAATAGTGAGAATATTATGATCCTACAACTATTACATGGAAAGGAGTAGAAGAACATGCTTTAAGGGATTATTTCTATGATATCAAACTTTTTTAAATATTTGTTTTAAAGCATGACACTTATCAACACTATGTTAGAGAACTATATGATATGGACAATGTGATGTGTTTGTGTTCTTAGGATTTGGTTTTCGATTTTCTTGCATGGGTGGTAATGTAATAGGTCCTTGGCTTAGAAGTATGTGTAAGGCTCTTTCAATTGCAGACAACAAACAAGGGAATTCTACTTTCTTTAGTTTGTAAGGCCTTCATTTCTTGCTAGATTCACCAGTTTCTTGAGTTAGATGTTGAGGAGGAGGACCTCAGATGATCCTATCATCCTTATTATTGTTAGGGGGCATTGGTTGTTCTTTAGGAAGGAGGACACTTATATCGAGAGAAAAATATTTATATCCTATTCCTTTGGTATCTTTAGTTGGTATTTGCTCTAAGAGTTGATGAATTTCATGCTCACTTGTTGTATTGCATCCTTTTTTTTTAAGATTGTGGATCCTTTTACATATGTCTCTTCTAGGTTGATGGGAGTGTTGGTCGCTTTGTTAACATAGGATGGTTGAATGTTTACTTGATTAGAGGTGCTACGCTCACCACTAAGCAAATGCTTAGAAAGAAGGAAATGAATGCCATATGCAAATCTAGCTATGTAACCTAGGAAATGGAACTTGAAATCAAAATAACAAACCAAGGCTAAACAGAGAAGTACTTGAATTGAAGATGTCTGAAACAAGGTCTACAATCCTGAAATACTGACTTTTGATGTGAATTGGTACTCATATGCTAGACTGGGCAATTTAGTCCTAGTTTGGGGTTTCTGGCTGAATCTAGGATCTACAATTGGTAAACCAAGATCTATAGAAAATGATTGAAAAGTGGTATACTAGGACTCATATGCCCAAGGTGGCGATTTAGTCCCAGTATCAGGGTTTGGTTGAAAATCTAATATCCTCGAGTGATCTTCTGTATCCTCTCTCTTGTCCGATCTCTGAATCTGGAAGTTTGAATTCTGCCCTGTAGGTGAGTTTATATGAAGATGACAGCTTCTTGACAACTTTGACAACTTTCTTCAATATTGCAACTTAGTCTTCAAAGGATCTTCAAGTCTTGAATCACTTAGATTTGCAATCACACATGTAGAGGAGAAAAATGTTGATTTGTTAGTGGACAGGGGTTTGCCTTGGTCAAACCCCGTTTTGGTAATCAAACCTTCAAATGAAATAAAATAACATGAAGGAATGATGAATGAATAACATGCAATGTTGCAACTCACCAAACCCTTATGCCAAAGGTTGCAATCTTATGTGAAATGGCTAGCATGAATGTAGATCTTGACTCTTGATTGTTGATATGAAACTTTCTCTTGAATACTTTCTTGAATCATGAAACACCTACATTACAAATGTTAGCTCAAAAACACACATGATGCATGATGACTTTGAAATGATGCTTGATACTTGAATGTGGCTCCAGAATGCTTGATAATCAGCTCTTGAATGCTCTTGATCATAAACTTGCTAGAATATTTGAATACTTGAAATTTCTAGAAGGAAATATGTGAAATGACCTTGTATTTATACTTGTTTATGCCAAATTTTCCAAAATTACAACACTACAAACTAACATTAGGTCTAAGAAAATAAAATCCCACCAAGAATTGAATTCAAAATAGGTCCAACCTAAAGTGGGATTCATACACCAGTTGGGGCGTATGAGTCCCAATACCCTAAGCATGGGAAACAAATTTCAAGAAATGTTAAGTTCTATGCCATATTTCGGATCAGGCCCTGAAACTTGGGTGGGGACCCATATGCCCAAGGTTGCCTATAAGTCCTAGATCACCAAATCTGAAACACACAATCCAAAATCATGAATTATGATTGGTCATTAGTTAAGTGTCTAGACTATCCTTAGAAAGATGCATTAAATAAGGCTTGTGGATGCAAAATAGGACCAAATAAGGCATAAAGAAGCCCACTTTCAATAGGGAGGGCCTAAACAACTTTGAAAATGTAAAGGGATCTACATTTTTCTACACTACACTAATGCAAGACTAAGACTAATGCTAACTACCATCACAATTGGATTTTATCACTTACATATAAATTAGGGGGACTATTTTTTCAAGTAATAGTGGGGAACTCACAGTCCTCAAATGAAATTACTTTATTCACTTGTCTTGCAATCTTAGAAACAATGAGAAAATTAGGTTTAAGAAAGACATCAATTAAAACAATTGAAATACCAACATTTAGCAAAAAAAGGAATCAACAAAACTTGCAAGAATAGAGGAAACAATGGTTTGGGATACAATTGGTACATCTTACATTGTAGCTTCAACTTATTCTGTAGCAATATCCACTTGTAGAGTCTTAGGAACAACATCCATGAGAATTATGGAAGGTGAAATGGCCCTTGAAGAAACTTCTTCGACTTCAATTTCTTCTTATTCTAGGAAAATCTTGTAACATTCATTATCTTGTTCCTCATTTGAATGTGTTCTCTCATCAATTTGTTTGGCAACTATTTCTATATACTAACTACTCCTTTGTGGATCTTTGGATGTCTCTAAGTGGAAGTTTATCATCTAATTCATCAGGAAAAATTACTAGCATCAAGCTCCTTATACATACTCAACAATCTGTTAGCATTAAGCTTAGTGATGTTGTCCACATCATACAAACCAAACATGTTATACTTATCAGATCATATAGTTTTTAATCTTGCTTATATAATAGGCCCTTAACCTTCTATTGTGTGAGAAACTATTGAGTCCTACCATCTAAATCATAACATCTCTAGGGTGCTTGATAGAAATTGAAAAGACAAATTTATCGCCACTTTTTGGTATTGACATGAAATTATAGGTTTCTCCCATGAGTTGAAATGAAGTGATAGGGGCATTTCCAATTTTCTTTTTGATCAAAATTGAATCTATTGAATTTGACAACTAGAATCAAATATCATACTTCACAATTTTATGTTTATGCAAAATATATGGGCTAATAGGAGCACCTTCAACTATAATCAACATATGCTTGAGGTAAATCCACTAGAATTCAATAATTTCTTTACACTAAATTCAATTTCTAATAATTGATTCATCTTATCACAGTCTTCTTATACACCTTCTCATATACTTTAAAAAAATAAAAAACTTAATCACTTATCACCCAAATTTCACTTTCATACTTGTTATCATACTAACTCTTTAAAAATGATTGGAACGTAGCCTCTAGTTGATCACTTAAGCTAAAATGGCATTGAAGCGCAAATTGTATTTATGAGATGCCAAATTGTATTGATGAGATATGATATAGAAATTCCTTCCAGACTTTACTTTTGTGAGCTATTACTTGAAAGTGTAGAGATCAGATTCCCATAATTCAGAACAACTTCCTTTTAAACAATCATGTGCAACAATGGAATCTAGGATGCATTCAAATGTGTGGAATCCTTGTGCCCAAATAGTTAAAAAATCAACACTGTGGCTTCCTTGACATGTCTAGAAAAAATATGTTGATGGATTAGTCTACCAAACTGCTATATTAGGGCACATCCAATTTCGTATAGTGTCTAGCACCTCGTTCTCTTTTAGCCATTGTTTGTCAGCGACATCACCATACCATAGTGTTTGTTAGGTTTGGCAAGCAAATCATTTCTTGAAAAGTTTCTAAAATTATTTTTATGATGACTTTTTTTTTGGTCCACATTAAAAATATCTTATTCTTTAATTGAAGAATAAACAAATAAGATATTCATTAACAAGCCTCAATATAGAAAGAAGTTAAGCTTTCTTGTGGATTTATGTAAGAAGGAAGCCCTTATTCCTGACTTAAGCTTGTTTGTGGCTTTGTGTAAGAATGAAGCCCTTATTCCTGACTTAATACATTTGCTCTCCCTTCATCCTTAAGCCTATAACTGCTTAGAAGGATACTGCAAAGTATTGCCATACTATAGAGATATGGGTGCCATATTCGATTATCTTTGCAATGTTTGATTATTATCTGTGAAAATGTCTCCAATAACTCCTCATAATCTCCTCCTGTTGTAATCTAAAAACTTTGAATAATTAAAATGAAACTCACCGAAACTCTTGTAACAAAGAATGTAGGTATTAGATTCATGTTGAGATAGTTAATGCTAATTGTCATTTAAGTCTGGTCTAAACTTGAGAGATTTCCCATTAATTTGAAATCATTATCAAACTAAAACTAAGTAGATCATTCATGGATTTAGAAAGATTTTTAATATTAATGGTTCTCATTGATGATATCCATCGCTGTCATTGATGCGCGCTCCATATCCATGTGTCTTCCTCCGATTAGCTTGAGAATTAGCCTGTCACTATTCCAAATAAAATGCCTATAATAGCAACACTGGCTTTTCTTAGGTTTATTGATTTTCTCAATCTTCGAGTCTTGAGCTTTAATTAATACTTGGAATCTGTTATAGACTCGAAACTTTATAGATTGGATTGAATAGGGACAAACGGTTCTGAAAAGACTATGGACCTGAAAATCTAGCTTTGGAGATGTGGAGGGGTGACTAAATCAAGTTTTGGAAATACTTGGGATTCATTAAAATTATATGTTGCTCAATGATAGACGCGAGACATGCATGTATGCCGTTGTGAATAAAATGTTGTTTCGGATGTAAGACTGTGAGTAAAGTTGGAAAGATTTTCGAGTCTAAATCGACTAGTTTCCTTTATTAAGAACAAACATGAGATACAAAGTTAACAAAATACAATAAATGGTTCTTAGATTTGGATCTTGCTTGAAAACCAAGTATAAGAATTCTGGATGTGAAAAGCAGAATAAATGACATTCTATAATGATTTCAGGTTTGTTATTTTTTTAGTTTTTCTTTTAATTATGATTTCAGGTTTGTTATTTTATTTTTCTTTTAAAAAGAGAGAAAGTTTTTCAATTACTCCCTTAATCAGCAAGGCTATCTTAGGATTCATCTTTCGTATCTTTTGTCTAATCGGTTTAGCATTTTCAGCGAGGACTATGTTGTGTGTTATAATGTTAGGATCAATTCTCGGCATATCCGAATAAGTCCAAGCAAAAAGTTCGAGAAAGTCATGAAGTAAAGTTGCAGTATCCTCTTGTTCTTCATCATCAAGGCACTTCCCTATCTTAATCACTTTCTCGTTATTATTGATGTCCATTGTTGTATCCACTGTATCTCTTAAAGGGAGTGCACTTGGTTTTGGAAATTCAGGGTTGTATTTTTCATTACGCATGTCCTTCTCATCATTTTTGTTTTCTCCATCATTTTGTTTGGTGGTAATCATAGCACATGTAACCTTATTCTTTTGAGGAGTAGATGGTTTGTCATAAACTCCTAGCATTTGTTTCAAGGCTTCATCATCTTCAAAGTATTCCCATAATGGTTCAGAATTCATATCAAGTAATTCAAGATGCTTCAAGGTGATATTGATTTTAGGTTTACACATAATGGTGTTGATGTTTAATGAAGGTCTCTTGTTTGCTTGCGTTATTTTAGATGGACAATATCCCAAACCACTTTTTGTTTCTTGTGTGTTAGGTTCCAAAGGAACACAAATGCCTTGTTCTTTCTTTCCACATCCTTTTCTACTATAAGCAAGTTGCTTTATAAGTTCATAACCTCTCCCATAAAGTCTTTCCATTTATTTTGGGTTTGGTGGTTGTTGATAATCTATCTCATCAATTTTTGTTGTATAACTTGTGTCTACTTCAAGAGTACATGAGGTAGATGCTTGTGGGTTTTCTTCCGAGTTGTGTGTTGACATAACCATTGGTTTCTTTTGTTTTTATCCTCCTTTCTTGTGATTATGTATTCTCCCATAAACAAAGGCGTGAACTCCAAGGAGCCCCAATCATTGTCTAATAACTTTGACACTATTTATGTTTCTTGTTGTTCCTCTTTCATAGGTTCTATTTTTTTATGTTGGAATTAATGTGCTTAGAGGACTTGCCATTCCTTTTTCAACTTGTAAGCAACTTTCAGGCTTGGGGTCTATTTCAACTTGGTATACCTTCTTGTTAAAGACATATTTCATGATGTGATGAAGGGTCGAAGGTACCACATGCATCTCATGAATCCACGGTCTTCCTAAAAGAAGATTGCATGAAAGGTCATGAGGCATAACATGAATAGGAGTTTGTAAGGTAGCCTTTTTGTCTGTAATAGGTAAACTAATCACACCGAGTACTTGCTTTCCTACATTCTCAAATCCTCAGATCGATAAGGAGTCAGGTTCCATTTTCTATTTATCTACACCCAATCTATCTAAAAGTTTCACATTGCAAACATTAAGGGCTGAGCCATTATCAACAAGGGTTTTATTTATTCCCGTTCTATTGAATTTGGCTACTATCATGAAGGCATCATGTCTCTTTCTCATCTCTAAGGGAGGGAGCTCATGTTGGTGAAAGGTAATGTCTACATTAACGGTATTCATTCCCTATATTAGAACTGCCACATCGTTGGAATTTGTATTAGGAGGTATCACAACTTGTTGTAAGGCAGTTTGAAGCATTGTGTGATAGGGGAGTTTTGAATCAAATACCATAGGGATATTTTCGTTGGATTATTCATAAGATTTTCAACAGGATCACACTCCTTTTTACTACTCGAAGGTAGACTAGGGGCACTAGGCAAAATGAAGTTGGGTAAAGGTAAGGATGTTGATGTTGGTTGTTTCGGTTGTAAATTGTTTCATGTGTTATATGTGTGAGCAATGATATTATTATTTGATTGTTGCAAGGCATTGTTTCTAGGTGGGTAAAGGGTAAATTCAAGATTTTTTTGAGTTTGAGTTTTGTGTGAAGGTGGATATAAGATGAGGTTGGATCACATTAAATTCTCTTGATTTTGGTTCTTCACAACAAGCCTTAGTGGATGAACCTTGTGAGATGAAATCCTCAAGGGATTCATCTAGCATGTCAAAGTCATCACTACTAAAAGGCTTGAGGGTTAGGTTAACTTGGAAGAAGAGATTTGACATAGTCAAATAATTATACTTTCTCCAAGTGGCTTATCAGTTTATAGGTGTTTTAGGTTTTATTTTCTAATGTGTTTCAAATGTAATCTAGTCTAATTGAACTTTGTACTAATGCTGAAATTGAAAAATGCAAGAAACTACTTCTATCCACAATTGTAATGAATGTAAACTATGTTAATTTGAATGATTTGAATGTAACATAAACTATGCAAATAGAAACAAAAATATTTTAATAGCAAACATAAGCCTAAAAACAGAGTTTTAAATTCTAGAAAATATAGTGCAAAATTTGTAGTGGGACTAATTCACCCAAGATGGCGAATGAATCCCAATGAAGATTTAAAAAAAAAATTCAAAAAAATTCAAAAAAATTTAATTGATTTTTATGCTTTTTATGTTGTATGATGTAAATCCTAAGTGCAAATGAATATTTTTTTTGATTTTTCATGAAATAGGATGCAAATATGCAAACTATATGATCTTTCGCTAATGCAAAATTAGAAACCCTAGAATGTCAATTAACTAATCCAAACTCTAATGCAATGTTAATGCAAGCCCAATCTAGGATGATGATGCACTGCAAATCAGAAATTGAATGTTCTAAATGTCGGGTTCACCAAAATGAAATGATGAAAATGTGGTATGGTGCTATCATATGGTTTTAGGACATAAAGCACACCCACTTTTCCAATTTCATTCAAGGATAACCCTTGAGATCTCAATGAAAAGGAGAAATAGATCTTGCAAGAGGGTTAGCCTAGGGGATGATTGTAAACTAATGAGGGGTTTACCACCAAGTTTAGACTTGGAAAATACAATGAAATGAAAAAACCTAATATGATGCAAACTTGATTTAAATGACCTAGAAATGCAAGCGAAACAAAATATAAAGATGTAAGATGAAATGTGTGCATCTAAAAACCTGAAGATGACTGGAAGGAGGTCTGAAACATTGGAAATTTTGAATTTTTGACCTATTGGAACTCATTTGCCATTCTAGGAGAATCAGTCCTAGTTTTGTATTTTTGTATGGGAATGAGTTTTAGACAAAAGGGTATTTGAATCTGCAAAGATCTCTGGAAAACACCAACAGTGGGACTCATTCGCCACTCTTGGCGAATCAATGTCATTTCGCTTTTTCGAGAATTCAAAGTTCAAATTTGTACTTCACCATCTACTCTTTCCTTCCAACTTTGTTTTTGGATCCGAATCTATGAAAAGACCTACAAAACATAATAGACTTGATTTTTTTATGGGTGGTTTGCCTTGGTCAAATCCCTAGTTTGGTAATTAAAACTTAATAGAAATAATGAAATGTGAATGTAAATAGGACTGCAAATCCTAACCTTAAGGGTGTCTAAGATTAGGAAATCTGAAATGCAATGCAACCCTATTCTAATGTGGAAGAATAAGATGTATGAATGGAAATATGACAATGAATAACTCACTTGGAGAGATCTCTAATCTATCCAAATGAACCTCAATGATGCTTGCACCTTCCTTAGGCTGAAAGTAGACTGACAATGGAGGATGAAATCACTTAGGAAACAAGTCCTTAGGCTTGGCTTGATGGCTAGTTACATCTACCCAACCTAGAATCCATCATGATTCACCATAGACAACCATGATCAAACCTGGACAATGGTAGATCTTGAGTAAAAGTGAGCTTGAAGACCTAAAAAAATGCTTTAATATTGCTCCAAATCTTCAACTTTGTTGATTACTTGCTCTTCAATGCTCTTGTGAAGACTCTTGAATGCCTAGATCTTGAAAATCGCTCTTGAGAATACTTGTATAGATTAGATAGATGAGAAAAATGACTTAGAAACTTTCTTATATAGGAATTAACATCCAATTTATCGTTATTCATATCTCAAAGGATGAAATCCATCAAAAAATTGAATTAAAAAGGTGATTTTCCTGCTCAAAATTGAAAAAGCCCCCAAATGGGACTCATTCGCCACCCTTTGTGAATGGGTCCCACCTTAGCTTTTTGAGGTGGGTTTTTGGGATTTTTAATGTTTTGAGTGATTTTGTCGAGTTTCTAACTGAAATAAGCCTTGAGATCCGAAATAATGGGTCTTAGGGGCCTATAAATGATGATTTAAAGGGTAATTAATGCAAGGATACTAAAATAGGTATAGATTAAATGAGAAATTGTCCTATCTCCAAGAATGGGGGTCAATTTACATCATTACATCTAGCACCCACTTTAGTGCCCATATGACTCTACGTGCATATGTAAGCTAAAGGTCTCTGAACAATACACTTTATTTCATAAAAAATGATACACATATGAGTTCAATCATAGTACTAGATAATGAATCCCCCATTGTAGTTATCTGCAAAACCACAATGTCAGGAACCGCATCATGCAACACAAATTTGTTAGTTGCACAAAATTTTTCTAACTTCTTCTAGGAATCAAATTTGAGGGTAGATGTATGCCCCCCTTGATTCTGCTTGCTTTAAAGAGGTGGAATCAAGGTAGTTGTCTAACCACATCGAATAAGGTAGGTCATATCGTAGGGTATTTCCAAGTACCATATCACATAATGATAGATGTTTGATGAGAACGAGAGTAGAATCACAATTCAAATGCAACAAACAACATCGAAAACAAAGCTCTCTAGCTCCTGTTATGTTGATTTGAATGAAAGACACTTTTTAACCCTAATATAGTAAAAAACCTAATTTTAGCTTATATAAGAGTAAAAAGTGAAGTAAATTCTAACTATTTTTATATTTACCTTCTTGTAGCTTGAGTTTGGTGAAGAGTAATTGAAGATGTCGAGTCAACAAGATTACAGGCCTCCGAGATTTGATGTCCTGCGAGATCAAGTGGCCCATGGCGAACAATATGATCAAGTGAGTTGTTTTTTCTACCTTAGCTTTGTCCTTACACATTTATGTTATGATTTTACATATTTTTACGCATTATTCGGTTGATTTAGGATCTTGGAAATTTTTTTCACAAAGCGTCCATTTTTTTCGCAAAGCATCCCCTTTTTTTTTTGTAAAGTGTCCCCTTTTTTTGCAAAGTGTCCCCCTTTTTCGCAAAGTGTCCCTTTTGTTCACAAAGTGTCCCAATTTTTCGCAAAGTGTCCCATTTCTTTGCAAAGTGTCCCAAAAGGGGTCTAAAGTGTCTAGAACCTTTAGGAGAGTACACTAGAACAACTTTAGTACTCTTTTTTGGATGTTGATGTATAGATTGAAGATTGTAGAATGCTTATCGAGTAGATTTTTTTTTGTTAGATTCCTACTCATTCGTGGAAGCATTTGGGTGGTAGACAGATCAATCACCTTCGAGATCTAGCCCCCACTCTTTTAGTAAAGGAGACAAAGATCTTGTAGACTATGGAATTATACCAAGCGTACCTCATTTCCCCCATGAGGTACCACAATTCGATCTTGATGGCATTAGCAAAGCGATGGGACATAGACACATGCATATTTCATCTGCCTACCAACAAGATGACCATTACGCTAGAGGACGTACATCACATACTCCGAGTTCTGATTCAGGGTGAGAGATTACATTTCCTAGCGGAGTAGTCATTCTGGGAGATGAAATACAACATGCAATACTGCCTTGGAGGTCCAATGCATGATTCTATGGTGAGGCCATAGATCAATTTAGTGATGTTTCTATACTCACGGGGCCTATTGGTTGCATAGATTATGATGTTCACAGTATCACTAGTACTCATCCTTGACGATTGGGGAGCACATTTAGAGGGAGGAATAGTACACATGATTCAAGCAATGGTAGAGCACATGACCATGTATGCCTAGGGGCACAACATCCTAGCGCATTTGTGTTATGATCTTGGACAATTTTTATTTTGGGAGATCAACAGTATGGTACACTGTACACTGCTATAGGTGTGGTTCCTGGAGCATATCATGTGTACTACACTGATATGGTTTCCATGCGCGACAAACCTAGGGTATCCTTGAGCCTTCAACTATCCATTGCGACGACTATGGTAGTATGGTGACTTACATTTTTGGAGAGTCTGATTCGACTGATTTGATGAGGATGAGATCTTATGGAGACCCTACCAAATTTTTCTATAGTTGGAAGATGAGACTCGATAGATGAGGAGATTGCAAATGGACAAATTCTTGATAGACATACATGATTACATAGTACGGAGTATGTGCAGGATCATCATAGAAAAAATAGGACCTTAAGTGGCGATGAAATTCAAAAAATCAGAGTTAGGCAACTTGATGTAAAAATTTGAATAAGTTATCTATATTATTTAAAAAATACGTAAGAATAGAATCTATAGAAAATTGAATGTAGTTTCTAAACTACTAGCTTTATTTAAAAAAAATAAAAATCTATTAGGTGAAAATTTGAAATTTCAATGTAGTAGTACTTAAATATCAAGGAAAAAAAAGAAATAGGTGTCTGTCTGACCACCCTAACCACAATAAAATGATAATATTTTTTTATAAGATTTTAGATATAAGTAGAGGACTCATGTCCCGATGTGATGCAAAAGTTTTTGTAATTTTTTTCCAAGTAAATAATTAATTATGATTTTTTTATTACAACTTTTTAAAAATATAAAAAACTTTTATGTTTGACCACCTTAACTTGGTCAAAACTTCATGAAATTCAATTTTTTTTCTTTTAATCCTATAGTATGTGAAGCATAAAATGTGACACATGTTTCTGATTAAAAAAATGTGATATCGTTTGAAAGCTATAGATGTTTTCTAATCAGCCTATCAATCAAGACTTTAGTCATAATTCAAATAGAAAATTAATAATAATTATTTATTAAACTCAAAGTAAAACATAATTTATATTGGTGGAAAGCTGAGAATCTCATTTAAAAACCCTTTTCGTTTCATCAATTTTGGGTAAAAAAAAGGTTGTCAGCTACATGGGCCATCATGTCACTTACATATCACCACGTTTTGGGCCATCATGATTCTACACATACCCTACGACCTTTCTATTATGATCACACCATGCATCAGTTTGGTCAGGTCCAGATAGCACCCAAGGCATGACCCTTTTTCAAGAGATCAGTATAGAGTGCTTGGAGACTCGGTGATTCTAGATGGTTCACTATCGAGGATGTTGTCTACAATGACTTTGGGTTCTCAGAGCATGATATGCCTCTGATATTTGATGCTGATGACACCAGTACCATAGATGCCTATGAGGAGTGGTGGGTAGTATCATGACCGACTCTCGAATTCTTGGTGGACAAGCTGATAGGTGATGCAGGGCCACTCCCAGATCAAGGAGATGAGGAGGAGGAGACATGCTACATGGCTTCCAACATATTCATAGATGTGATAGATGAGGACTATGATGAGAATGCAGATCCTCGCTATGATGGCCATGAGGAGGAGGAAAAGGAGGAGGAGCAGTTGATGAGTGAGGGTGGGGAGGCAATAGATGAGGATCCAGTGGCCCATGAGTGGGGAGAGCCATCTCCCATTTGTGTTACTAGATCACGATCAATAGTTGCAAAGAGCACTAGCACCCACAACCATGGAGAGGCTAGCACATCCTCCATGACCCATGCACCCGACGAGGCTATCTTCACACAACCTACTGGAGAGCTAGGTGATGATATTTTATTTATTGCCATGATTTATGCTTATGCTTATCTTTTATGCTTTAATTTTATGTATACATATATATCATGATGTGTATTGATTACATTTATGATTTCTATCTTGCAGGTGTTGTGAGAGATCTCCATGATCTCTATCGGCAGGTGGTTGTAGAGATAGTGCACCTATCAGTTGACGTGGAGGCCACTGATACATACTATGTGCCCCCATCCATTGTGGAGATGAATCCAAAGTTGTTCGGGTCGTATGTCAGACTATGTGCAACATATGCGAGTCTTAGGAGGTGCATCCATTGAGCCGAGGTTTCCCAAGATGCATAGTCATCTCAAACCCCAACAAAGTTTGAGAGACTATGGTTGGAGGTACTAGACTACAGTTAGAGAGAGATTAGATAGTAGGGGAGCATCAAGAGGCCCTTGGACAAGTACAAGACTTACAGTTTTCTCTTAGTACACTTGGCGGATCATGATCACATACCATTGTCTCCCAATAGACCGACACTAGATAGATGCGAGCACCAGATCTTGAGGGATCTAATAGTCACAGACCTCATTAGCATTGTATATATTGATGACAAGTAAACAAAAATTTAATATATATATCTGAGAATTTTGATGTTTTATTACTTGTGTTCATGAGTTTAATGTTAAATGGGAATGTGATTGATTAAATAATCTTTGCAAGACTATTTAATGAATGTCTTTATGATTTAACATGTTTATGTGATCTAATTAAAACTTATTCTAGTTTCTCTTAGATGCAACATTGGGATGAAGTATGTTATGCTAAATTAAATGCACCTATGATCTAATTAAAGAACATTAAATGTATATAAGGATCTAATCTAACATAACACACAAGGTTATCTTGAACAGTATGAAACCTAAAGTAACCATCCAATAATTAATTTAATAATTGCCTTAGTATTCAAGACACAAATGATTGTTTGTCAAGAACGAAGCAATGCGATAGCACATAGATTGGCATCTACTAACTCTAACACCATTGCTTTATCATTCACACTATTCAAGTTTTTTAGACATAATACTGAGGTAGATGCACAATATTTATAGGTTCTTTGAGAGGCGTACCATGGGTGATCCCACAATAGTGGTTTGAGAGCGTTGATGTGTTGTTCATTGAGCATTTCAAGCTGATGCAATCGTTGTTCTTTATATGTATTATTGTCAATAAGTCCTTGAAGAACGATTCTTAACGAAGGAATCTCTAACTCCAGGGGCATTATTGCCCTGGTTCCATAGATAAGGTTATAAGGGGTATGTCTAGTTGATGATCTAATGTTCGTACGATAGGCCCAAAATGTGATGTTAATTGTGTATGATAATATTTTTTTTGTTTACTATTTTATTTAGAATTTTATCTAGGGTTCTATTAGTTGATTCAATTTGACCATTAGATTAAGGGTAATAAGGTGTTTAAAAGTGATGCTATATGTTGAATATTTCTAAGAATTTCCTCACATCCTCATTCTTAAATAGTGTCCTATTGTCAGATACTAAGGTGGAAGGAAGTTCGAAAAAAGGAATAATGCATTCCAATATGAAACGACATATTACATGAGTAGTTGTCAAATGAAGGGGAATTGCTTCCACCAACTTCGTGAAATAACCTGTTGCAGTGATTATGAATGTATGTCTAGCAAAGGAAGGGGGTAATTTTTTTCCAATGATATCCAAGGCCCACATCAGAAAAGGCCAAATAGGGATGTGTGTAAAGCTCAAAAGCAAGAGTGTGAATCAGTATGCTATGTTCTTGATATTTGTGACATTTCTTAACATATTCAAAGCGGTCTTGTTCCATGTTTATCCAGTAATAATCTATACGGCTTAGCTTTTGCACTAGCGATCTTCCTCCAAAATGTCCTCCACAAGCACATGAATGAGCTTCCGCAAGTGCTATTGGGATTTCCGATTTTTTAAGGCACCTAAGAAAGAGACCATTGAAGGACCTTTGATACAACACATTAACAAGAATTATATACTTGGATGCAAGTCTTCGAAGATGTTGAGTATTCCTAGATGTAGATTTAGGAAAGGTACCAGTTTTTAGATAATCAAATATTGTCACATACCATTTGTTAGAGTTTTATGTGGTGATTGCTAATATCTCATTTGTTTTATGCTCGATTGAAGGTTTCATAGTTGTGTGGATGACAAATGTGATCTTTTGAGGGATAATGAGGGGATATTATCGAAGTTGCACTTGCCATTGTATCTACATGTTTATTATCTTTTCATGGGATGTTATCAATGGTAAATGAATCAAACCTTTCTAATAGGGTCATTGTGAGATCTTTGTATTTGGACAGTTTGTCATGCTTTTCTTGATATCTGTAGGAGTTGAGAAAATACAACACCACAAACCCCGAAGATCACCTGCATGCAAATAACCTGTCACAAAAGAAGAGATGGAGACAAACAAGCAAGGGTTCTCTGAAAACTGAAAATGTATATATCAGAGAGAATGAGAGAATGAATTGATATGAAATACAATGGGATCAATCCTTATAAAAATGAGATCATGCAAACCCTAATAAAACCCTAATAGGAAAAACCCTAATAGAAGCCCTAATAGGATAACATTTAATAATTAATATAATTATTAAATGTCACTTTATGCAAACTAACGTGAAATCTTAAGAAGGGAATAAAGGTAACTTAATCAACATAATTAAGTTAAGACCTTTACTTTAACAATATCTTCCACTTATTTGTTTAATGATTAATTGTGAATCACCAAATATTTTGATATCTCGGGCTCCTAGAGTTAAAGCTATGCGTAATCCAACAATTAACGCTTCATATTTTGTGGTGTTTTTTGTGCATAGGAAATTTAATCGATATGATAAGGGAAAAGGTTTTCCTTCGGGTGGAGCTAGTATAACTCTCCCATCAGAGCCTGTTCTACACTTAGATTCATCAAAATACAATTCCCATGCATTTTCATGATTTTGAATTTTCAATACATTCTCATCAAGAAATGTTTCTTGATTAGGTAATGCTAGGAGGAAAGGGGCATCAACTAACTAGTCAGTTAAGGCTTTCCCTTTGATTTATTTTTACGAAAAAAACTTAAGGTCAAACTCAGTCAACAACATAACCCATTTAGCTAATTGTCCTAGTAAATCTATTTTAGCAAAAATATGTTTTAAAGGATCAAATCTTGTTATCACATGTATTTCAACATTTAATAAGTAATGATAGAGAAACACTTCTTGTAGTGAATACAAGGGCCGGAAATTGTTTCTCTATCATTGTGTATCACTTCTTGTAGTCTATCAGGGTTCAGCTAATGTAATAAATAGGTTGCTCTTTGTCATTTTCGTCTTGTTGAGCCAACAATGTTGCAAGAGCATGGGCTAATGCGACTGTGTAAAGAATGAACGGTTTGTTTTGCATAGCGGGTTGTAAAATAGGTGGAGTTGCAAGGTAATCCTTCAAACTCACAAAAGCCTATTTACAATCCTCATTCCAATCAAGATGCATGTCTTTTTTGAGGAGATGTGTGAATGGTAATGTTCAATCGATTAAAGATGCTACAAAATGATGGATAGCTTGAATTTTTCCTTCGAGGTGTAGAAACTTAAAAATGACCTAGGCCTACAAGCTCTATTTTACCACTTTCATCCTAGCATAGTTATGACATTTAATTATGTCCTTGGTCCACATTCGACTATTAATTAAGTAATTCATTATTATTTAATTAATTCATGTCTATTGTATTCTTCATGATTATTAAATAAATAAATTAGATTTATTTATTCAATACGTCATTAATTGTCTATTGTCTTCTTACAATTAAATAAATTTATTAATTTATTTAATTACCTTTATTCATTTATTCTTCCTGATTATTAAATAAATGAATTTTATTTGTTTATTTAATATGTCACTAATTCTCATAATTAAATTAATTTATTAAGTTATTTAATTATCAGTCATAATCCTCTAAATTAAATAATTATGTTTAATTATTTAATTACCTAATTTAACATTTCTCTCATTTTAAATAAATAAAATTATGTAAAATGATTTCGTTTTATTAACTGTCACTTCATTTTAGTAAATGATCTGAGAAAGATTATTTATAATCACATAAAATCCTTATTTTGAATTAATTTAATTCAAAATGGTAATCTTCTTCCAAAAATCATGTAATTGAGCAACTTCTTGATTTTTTAGTTCAACTCTTATCTTATTGATTTTTTGAATCTTACAAATCAAGCAGTCTTATCTTCTTGATTTTCAAAAATCTTTATCTTTTTTGACTAATTATTGTAGGAGTTGAGAAAATACAACACCACAAACCTTGAAGATCACCTGCATGCAAATAACCTGTCACAAAAGAAGAGATGGAGACAAACAAGCAAGGGTTCTCTGAAAATTGAAAATGTATATATCAGAGAGAATGAGAGAATGAATTGATATGAAATACAATAGGATCAATCCTTATAAAAAGAAGATCATGCAAACCCTAATAAAACCCTAATAAGATAAACCCTAATAGAAGCCCTAATAGGATAACTACAATGCAAACTAACGTGAAATCTTAAGAAGGGAATAAAGGAAACTTAATCAACATAATTAAGTTAAGACCTTTACTCTAACACCCCCCCTTAAGATGAGCAACAGTGCAGCTACAAACAAATGCAAGAAAGCAAAGGTAACTACAATGCAAGAAGGAAAACATGGGTCCTGAAAACTAGGCCAGATCAGGTACCCAAATACAACCTAATCTCTGTAAAATGGAGAAATAGAGAAAACTTCATGGGAAAAAGCTCTACTCCAAAAAGAGATGTAGAAAGCCAAGAAGAACATCACTGAAGCAGAAGAAGCTGCAAACAACTGTCAAAAGATGACTGCTATGGTGCTGAAGAACATCCACTGAAGATAGGAAGATCCCTTCCAAGGTAAAACCAAGGAAACATAAGCGCGAACAATATAATAACCCCCCCATAATGCTGAACTGGGAGAGCCTAATAGATCCATTGAAATGATGTGAAACACCCTATAGTGCATGAAGGAGAAGAAACAACATCTGAAACTGCACAAAAAAACACCTGCAACTGAAAAAGTGGTGTGCAAAACAAAGCACACATGCATGAGGTTGGAATCATATGGATCCATGGTCATCGTGGAGGGACACTCACCAGACAAAGGTGTGATGGAAAACAAAGACAAACTACACAACCCCCCATGGTATGGATTCACTGTCATCGTGGAGGGACACTCACCAGACAAAGGTGTGATGGAAAAACAAAGACAAACTACACAACCCCTCATGGCCTTTTATAATAACAGTGCAAGTACAAAATATGGCACAACCTTATGTGCAAGATCCCCAAAAGATGCATGTACAATAGTGTGACACTTTTTTAATGCGTTTACATAAAATATAGCTTACAAATGATGCTCAAAATACCCTCAAGGGACAAAATGCTGGAAATACATGAAGAACAACCAAAAGCAAAGCATCCCATGCAAACAAAAAGTTTTCAAGAGCAAATATGTTCAGGTAATCCACTAGAGTGTGAAAACACAAATAACTAAATAAAATATACCTGGAGTGAAATCTGGAAAAATTGCATGGATGAAATTGAATAGCTCTAAAATACGGTTCCAATGCCACTGAGATTGCGAAAAACAGAGAAACTGATCAAAAGTTATGAGCTTGAGACTAAAAATAGCCCCTTTGTCTTCAACTAGCTATAGAATGCACCAACGAAAAAAATAAGTGATGAAACCCACACCACTGGAAAGATGAGAAAACTTTCTTTTTGACGATATCTCGTTTGCCAAAAAATGATATCGTATGCCCATGTTACGACCTCCGAAATAAATCAGCTCCAAAGAGGGTAAAAAACCAGCGATGGGTTAAATTTGACGGTCATACGACCGTTGCAACAAAAACACTGGGTTAAATTTGATGGCCAAATGGCCATCACCGTAAAAGTGCAATTGGGCTAGTTTTGAAAAAAAATGGCTTTTTCTTAAATAAAAAAAATTACAATGCAGTTATTTTTTTTGATAAAAAATTTTTAAAAATTTTTTTGATGAGGGGAGGCACATGGGCCCACCCCACATCACACCTGGGCAGACTATAAGTACCACTGGTTGGCATTAAGTCGTTGGCGGTCGGTAGTACGCCGACCAGTGTACCGCAGGGCCCACAGGCCTGCGGATGCAAGTACTTGCGGGTACCCTTGTACCGGGCTGACAAGCCCTTAAACTACGGAAAAAAATAAATTTTCATTTGTTTTATTTTTAAAATTTTTTTTTAATAAAAACCAAAAAAAAATTTACAATGACAAATATTCGCAGGAAATAAATATTTTTTGATGAAAAAAAGAAAATTTACGAATTATTTTTTTTACCAGGCGGGGGACGGCCGTATTGCAAAAAAAATTTGCCTCAAATTTCGACTTTGTCCAAAATGGATGAATGAACAGTCGATTTAGGGGTTTTGGACTGTTGCGGACGCAATGGCGAAGTCCATTTGAGCTGAAAATTCTTTAAAATTGCAAGTATGCCCTGGATACATAAAACAAACCCCAAACCCTTGAAGCTCCAAAAATCTTCAAAACAAGAACATGAAGCAGCAGGTGTGGAGCTCTGATACCATGTAGGAGTTGAGAAAATACAACACCACAAACCCTGAAGATCACCTGCATGCAAATAACTTGTCACAAAAAAATAGATGGAGACAAACAAGTAAGGGTTCTCTGAAAATTGAAAATGTATATATCAGAGAGAATGAATTGATATGAAATACAATGGGATCAATCCTTATAAAAAGGAGATCATGCAAACCCTAATAAAACCCTAATAGGAAAAACCCTAATAGAAGCCCTAATAGGATAACATTTAATAATTAATATAATTATTAAATGTCACTTTATGCAAATTAACATGAAATCTTAAGAAGGGAATAAAGGTAACTTAATCAACATAATTAAGTTAAGACCTTTACTCTAACAATTATTACATTTATTCTCGACTGCCGATTTGATTTTATCAAATGACATCTCAACCACTCATTTAACAATATTGCCCTAACCCTAATTAGGGATTGTCACAAAGAATCTTGTCCACTGATTTTAGCCTTTGTCAGCTTTTAATCTCGTCCGTCCATCCAAAATTGCATTTTCTATAAAATGTCAATTTTTCTCACAATTTGGGGATGACTTCATTATTATAGACATTTTATGCTTAGATTTTACTTTGCATTTAGCTTATTTGATTACTTTTCATAGGCATAGTCTTTTGTCATTCAAAATCCTTCAAAACTTGCATAGGACATTGTCATAGTTAAATTGCTCACACACTCGATCCGAGGGCAACAATCATATGCTGCAAGCTAGAAGGTGCTATGGAGGTGAATCATGGAAGCTTCAATGAATATCTGGTATAATCATTATTTTTTACTTTATTTCTTTGTGATTCATAACTTATTTGGGTTTTTGTTTATTTAGTCTAATCCGCTAAACCTTTACCTAAGAAATAACCCATTGATACAGGAGGGTGTGTAATTGAGAGATGTTTGTAGGAGGTGGCATGTCAACTATAACATAAATTTTCTTTGTATCCACCTCGATGCCTCTGTTAGATGGGTATGTGTAGGATCATGATGGGCCAAAAAGTGGTGATATGTAAGTGATATGATGGCCCATGTGGCTGTTGACTTTTTTTTTACCCAAAATTGATGAAACGAAAAGGGTTTTTACAGGAGATTCCCAAATTTCCACCAATATAAATTATGTTTTACTTTGAATTTAATAATTAATTATTATTCATTTTCTATTTGAATTACGACTAAACTCCTAATTGATAGGCTGATTGAATTTTTTTTATAGTTTTCAAATGGTATCACCCTTTTTGAATCCAAAACATGAGTCAAATTATATGCTTTACATACTATAGGATTAAAAAAAATAAAATCATATTTCATGAAGTTTTGACCAAGTTAAGGTGGTCAGACATACGAGTTTTTTATATTTTTAAAATTTTGTAATAAAAAAATCATAATTAATTATTTATTTGGAAAAAAATTACAAAAAAATATGCATCACATCGGGACATGAGTCCCCTACTTATATCTAAAATCTTACAAAAAAATATTATCATTTTATTGTGATTAGGGTGGTCAGACAAACACCTACTTATATTTTTCTTGAAATTTAAGTACTACTGCATTGAAATTTCAAATTTTCACCAAATAGATTTAAAATAAATAAAAATAAGCCTATTAGTTTAGAAACTAAATTCAATTTGCTACAGATTCTATTCTTACATATTATTGAAATAATATAGATAAATTATTCAAATATTTACGTCAAGTTGCCTAATTCTAATTTTCTGAATTTTATTGCCACTTAAGGGTCTATTTTTTGCACGATGATCCTGCACATACCTAGATACAATAAACCCTAGAAGTTTTCCACTATCTTAACCAAAGACACTTTTTTTTGGATTTAATCTCATGTATTTTTTCATTTGCTCAAAGATTTTTCGAAGGAAATTTAAATTGTCTTGCCTTGTTAAAGGTTTGACTAGAATATCATCAACATAGTCCTCCAAAATATTATGTATGTAATCATGAAATATTAATGTCATAGCTCATTGATATGTTTCACCCACATTATTGAATCCAAAAGGAATCATGACCCAACAAAATATTCCCAAAATAGTTGTAAATGTTGTTTTGTATTGATCTTGAGGGTTGATAAAAATTTGATTGTACCCAGAAAATCCATCCATGGATGACAACAAAGCATGCCCTACAGTCAAGTCTACTATCATGTCAATATCAGGAAGGGGAAAGTCATCTTTTAAAGATGCCTTATTCAAATCATGAAAGTCTATACACATCCTAATACAATTGTTAGGTTTTGTGACTACGATGATGTTTGAGTTCTAAGGAGAATAATCTATAGGTTTTATGAAACTAACCTCCAAAAGTTTTTCAATTTCTCCCTTAACCAGCAAGGCTATCTTAGGATTCATCTTTCATATCTTTTGTCTAACCAATTTAGCATTTTCAATGAGGACTATGTCATGTGTTACAATTTTAGGATCAATTCTCGACATATCTGAATAAGTCCAAGTGAAAAGTTTAGGAAAGTCATGAAGTAAAGTTGCAATATCCTCTTGTTCTTCATCATCAAGGCACTTCGCTATCTTAATCACTTTCTCGTTATTATTGATGTCTAGTTCTATATCCACTATATCTCCTAAAGGAAGTGCACTTGGTTTTGGAAATTCAGGGTTGTATTCTTCATTACACATGTACTTCTCATCATTTTTGTTTTCTCCATCTTTTTTTTTGGTGGTAATCATAGCACATGTAACCTTTTTCTTTAGAGGAGTAGATGGTTTGTCATAAAATCCCAACATTTTTCCAAGGCTTCATCATCTTCAAAGTATTCCCATGATGGTTTAGAATTCATATCAAGCAATTCAAGATGCTTCAAGGTGAGATTGATTTTAGGTTTACACATAATGATGTTGATGTTTAATGAAGGTCTCTTGTTTGCTTGTGTTATCATAGAAGGGAAATATCCCAAACCACTTTTTGTTTCTTGTGTGTTAGCTTCCAAATGAACCCAAATGCCTTGTTCTTTCTTTCCACATCCTTTCCCACTATAAGCAAGTTGCTTCATAAGTTCGTAACCTCTCCCATAAAGTCTTTCCATTTATTTTGGGTTTGATGGTTGTTGATAATCTATCTCATCAAATTTTGTTGTATAACTTGTGTCTGCTTCAAGAGTACATGAGGTAGATGCTTGTGGGTTTTCTTCTGAGTTGTGTGTTGACATAACCATTGGTTGCTTTTGTTTTTCATCCTCCTTTCTTGTGATTATGTATTCTCCCATAAATGAAGGTGTGAAATCCAAGGAACCCCAATCGTCATCTAATAACTTTGAAATTGTTTCCATTTCTTGTTGTCCCTCTTTCATAGGTTCTATTTTTTATGTTGGAATTAATGTGCTTAGAGGATTTGTTCATTTCCAACTTGTAAGAAGCATTCAGGCTCAAGGTATATTTAAACTTGGTATACTTTTTTGTTGTAGACATATTACATGATATGATGAAGGTTCGAAGGCACCGCATGCATCTCATGAATCCACAGTCTTCCTAAAAGAAGATTGTATGAAAGTTCACGAGGAATAACATAAATAGGAGTTTGTAAGGTAGCCTTTTTTAACTGTAATAGGTAAAGTAATCACACCGAGCGCTTGATTTCTTACAATTTCAAATCCTTGGATCGATAAGTAGTCATGTTCCATTTTTTGATTTATCTATGCCCAATCTATCTAAAAGTTTCACACTGCAAACATTAAGGGCTAAGCCATTATCAACAAGGGTCCTTTTTATTCCTATTCTATTGAGTTTGGCTACTCTCATGAAGGAATCATGTCTCTTTCTCATTTCCAAGGGAGGGAGCTCATGTTGGTGAAATGTAATGTATACATTAATTGTAATCATTCCCTATATTAAAGCTATGGCATTGTTGGAATTTGTATTAGGAGGTATCACAACTTGTTGTAAGCCTGTTTGAAGCATTGTGTGATATGGGAGTTTTGAATAAAATCCCATAGGGATATTTTCACGGGAGTATTCTTAAGTTTTTCAAAAAGATCATACTTCTTTCCACTACTCGAAGGTAGACAAGGGGCACTAGGCAAAACATAATTGGGTAAAGGTAAGGATGTTTATGTTGGTTGTTTTAGTTGCAGATTGTTTCAAGTGTTATATGTGTGAGCAATCATATTATTATTTGATTGCTACAAGACATTATTTTTAGGTGGGTAAAGGGTAAATTCAGGCTTGTTTTGAGTTTGAGTTTTGTGTGAAGGTGGGTATAGGATAAGTTGATGTTGGATAACAATAACTTCTCTTGATTTTGGTTCTTCATGACAAGCCTTAGTGGATGAACCTTGTGAGATGAAATCCTCAAGGGCTTTACCTAACATGTCAAAGTCATCACTACTAAAAGGCTTGAGGTTTAGGTTAACTTGGAATAAGATATTTGACATAGTCAAATGACTATACATTCTCCAATTGGCTTATCAGTTTATAAGTGTTTTTGGTTTTATTTTCTAATGTGTGGAAAATATAATCTATTGTAATTGAAATTTTTACTAGTGCTGAAATTGAAAAATTCAAGAAACTACTATCCACAATTACAATGAATGTAAACTATGCTAATTCAAATGATTTGAATGTAACTAAAACTATGTTTGTGAAGTGAATTTTTTTATCTACTTCTATGCAAAACTAACTAAAGAATGCAAGATAAAAACTACACCAAACCACCTCAATATTGGGCTATGTTAAATACAAATAAAAGGAAGATAAACAAAAAACAAAAAAAGATTATACCTTCTATCCGTGTTGATCCTTGGTTGGCCTTTGATCAAATTGTTGATGTGTGCTCCTTGGATTATAGCTTTCAATGATGTTGGTATATGGATGAATGGAGGTAGGTGAATGCACCAATAGATTCTAGATGAAAATTAAAATACTAAGAAATGACAATAAATGACTAAGATAGCGCAAATAGCTTGGAAGCATAAGTTTGGTATGCATGCAATCACTAACTCAATTAATGAGAAGAGGGGGCTATTTATAGAAGAAGTTGAATTCTCTAGAGGATTCAACTGTCAAGATTGAGCCACCATGGCCAAGATGGAGGGCGAGGTGACAAAGGGGATGATGAGATGGAAAAAAGGTACAAGTGAGGTGGAAAAGGCCATGTGGTCCCAAGGTACTTGCAAGTACCTTGGGATGAGAGAGAATATCCACAAAAAGTAATCCCTTGTCCCCAAGTGGGGCTGAAAGTGACAAGTGAGGACTTTTAGAAAGTCCACCCTTGTCAACATGGGGATTGGAGATGGCCTTGGAGGAATAAAGTGAATTTTTAATTCACTTTTTGGAATAGACCAAAGGGTAAAATAAGATTCCTCTAAAAGAGGTCTTTGTCCTTTGGGTACGATGTGACATATGAGATGTCATGGGGAAGAAAAATGCATTGGGGGTATACGTGTGAATTTTTAATTCACATGGGGAAGAGGTCAACCCAAAAAAGGTAAGTAACAAGAAAGGTTGACCTAAGGACATGCTAGAAAGGATAAGTGATTAGGATTAGGATTGTGCAAGTAGGTGATTAGGCTAATTAATGATGATTAGAGGCAAGTGGCTAAATATGGAGGATGTGACACCTCCTAATCATGGATTAGGAATGTGCACATCCCTAATGATGAGATTAGGAGATGAATTAGGATTAAGTGTGGATGGGACATAAAGGGAATGAAATAAGTGGGTTATTTGTTTAATTCCTTGGAAGAAAGGGATAAAGGGTTTAAGGTATTTAATCATTTAACTAAATACCTAAGAAGACTTTAGGGATATTAATAAAATAATGTTGATATTATTTAATTAATGTGGGTAGAAGGATATTTAGACGAAAATGATAAATTTGACTAAAATAAAGTGGTGAAATTTAGATGTCTACACTATGCAAACAAAAACATTTTAACAACAAACAAAAGCCTAAAAACAAAGTTTTAAATTTTGGAAAACATAGTGCAAAATCTATAGTGGGACTTATTTGCCCAAGATGGTGAACGAGTCCCAATGCAGATTTTTTTCATAATTTTCAAAAAAAAAAAATTTATGCTTTTTATGTTGTATGATGTAAATCATAAGTGCAAATACAAATTTTGTTTGATTTTCCATGAAATGGGATGCAAATATGAAAACTATATGATCTTTCGCTACTGAAAAATTAGAAACCCTAGAATGCCAATTAACTAATACAAATTCTAATGCAATGTTAATCCAATCCCAATATAGGATGACGATGCACTCCAAATAAAAAAATTAATGTTCTAAATGTCAGGTTCACCAAAATGAAATAATTTAAATGTGGTATGGTGCTGTCATATGGTTTTAATACATAGAGCACACCCACTTTTCCAATTTCATTCAAGGATAACCCTCGAGATATCAATACAAAGGTGAAAAAGATCTTGCAAGAGGGTTAGCCTAGGGGCTGATTGTAAACTAATGAGGGGTTCACCACCAAGTTTAGACTTGGAAAAGACAATCAAATGCAAAACCCTAATATGATACAACCTTATTTAAATGACCTAGAAATACAAGCAAAACAAAACATAAAGATGCAAGCTAGAATGTATGCACCTAAGAACCTAAAGATGGCTTGAAGGAGGTTTGAAACACTAGAAATTATAACTTTTTGACCTAATAGGACTCATTTGTCATTCTAGGCAAATCAGTCCCAATTTTGGATTTCTACATAGGAAAATGTTTCAGACAAAAGGGTATTTGAATCTGCAAAATAAAATATAGACTTGATTTGATAATGGGTGGTTTTACTTGGTCAAACCCCTAGCTTGGTAATTAAAACTTGATAGAAATACTGAAATGTGAATGGAAATAGGATTGTAAATCCTAACCTTAAAGGTGTCTAAGATTAGGAAATCTGAAATGCAATGCAACCCTATTCTAATGCGCAAGAATAAGATGTATGAATAGAAATATGACAATGAATAAATCACTTGGAGAGATCTCTAATCATCCCAAATGAACCTCAATGATGCTTGCACCTTCCTTAGGTTGAAACTAGAGTTATAATGGACGATGGGATCACTTAGGAAACAAGTTCTTAGGCTTGGCTTGATCGCTAGTTGCATCTCCCCAACCTAGAATCCATCATGATCCACCATAGACAACCATGATCAACCCTTGAAAATGGTAGATATTGAATAAAAGTGAGCTTGAAGACCAAAAAAAATTATCTAATGTTGCTCCAAAGCTTCAACTTTACTGATAACTTGTTATTGAATGCTCTTGTGAAGACTCTTGAATGCTTAGATCTTGAAAATTTCTCTTGAGAATGCTTGTATCGATTAGCTAGATGAGAAAAATGACTTAGAAACTTTCTTATGTAGGCATTAACACCTAATTTCCCATTATTCAGATCTCAAAGGCCAACATCCATCAAAAATTTGAATTAAAAAGGTGATTTTCCTGCTCAAAATTGAGAAAGCCCCAAAATGGGACTCATTCACCACCCTTGGTGAATGGGTCCCACCTAGGGGGACTCATTTGCCCAAAGTGTTGAATGAGTCCCACCATAGCTTTTTGAGGTTTTTTTTTAGGATTTTTAATGTTTTGAGTGATATTTCCAGGTTTCTAACTAAAAGAAGTGTCGAGATCCGAAATAATGGGTCTTAGGGTCCTATAAATGATGATTTAAAGGGAAATTAATGCAAGGATACTAAAATAGGTTTAGATCAAATGAGAAATTTCCCCATCTCGAAGAAGGGGGGTCAATTTCCGTGATTACACTTGTCAATCCACATCATAGGTGGATTACCTCATCCTTGCCTATATATGCAAGGTTTTGTACTCATTGTAATTTGGGTCATCTAAATACAATATTGGACATTGTTCATGTTGTGCTTGTTTCTCATCTCCAAAATTTCTTGTTTCTTATAGATCTTATTAGTGTAAGTATTTTTATTTTTCTTATGTTAGGGGATATTTCTTTTTCATACATATATTATTAATCTTTCTTAGGTTAATTAGACTTGATTATTATAAAAGCTCATGACATAATCCACCAGTTACATATGTTTTTTTGACCTATCTTTGGGTAGTTGAGTCTCACATCCTCTTATGAATTTATTTGCAACCTCTCATTGTCATCTATTTGTCTTTATCCAAATAGATACAACCTTGTAGTTTGACATTTATCAAGTAGGTAAAACTCTTTCTTATTTTGGATAGTTTGAGTTATTGCACCTCTTTGATGTATATGCCCCTATTTTTGTTATATATAGAACACTCACCTCTCTTATTTGTTAGTTATAAAGAGTAATGTGAGCATTTCTTATATTCTTTTGAATTCTCTCTTTTTAGGTTAATCTCTATATTTCGCTATTTTGATCTTCAATCATCTATTAACCAAAGTGCATGCGATCTATGATTGTTAATAGATCCTTGGTCTATTTCTCATTTCTAGTAAAATTTAACATGATATTAAAGTTATATTGTTTGATATAGTTCATTTTTGCAGTCTTATTATTTAAGAGTTTTGAGACTAATTCATTGCTAATATTTTTCTCATAAACCTAGTATGTTTTTCTCTTGCATCCTCTGATGATCTAGAGAATTAGAGAAAAAGTAAAAGTAAAAAAATATTTGGATTACTCTGGTTTGCATAAATTTTTCTTGTGAAATTTAGGTGATTTCAATTTTTGGATAATTTTGGAGGCATTTTTAGTAATTCCATAGTGTCTAAGAGGCTTAGAAAAGTCAAGATTGTCTTTTATTATACCAAAATTACTGATCAAAGGGCCTAGTTGCAAGTAGGGTTTTGAAGCATGCTTCAATAACATGTAGTTGTCATTTTAGAGCATTTTCAACCCAAATGGACCCTATCATCGCACTTAAAAGACCCAAAAATCACAAGATCGATTGTCAAATCATCAAAATCAAAAACAAGAGCTTTTGAGGTAATTTTTCTTGATGAGCACACAATTATATTGAGAGGGGGGCTGAATAAGTATAATAAAATATTTTTACTTTTATAACTTAACAATCACAGTAAAATTAATTGCACAATATCAATAACAAGAAGAAAACATGATTTATGTGGAAACCCTTACAAGAGAAAACAAAAGGAAAATGTTTTTATATAAATATTTTTTACAATATTCATAGGCACCAACCAACAAGAGACACCAATCTCCTCTTATCTTATTTGTAGGCTCCAACCCACTAAAGACACCAATCCCCACAATTGAGCACCAACTTAGTAAGAGACACCAATATCTTTAATTTGAAAGCATTAGCCTACTAGATACATCAATCCTTGTCATTAAACACCAACTCAACAAGAGACTCCAATCTCTTCAGTATGAGGCACCGAGCTCATTTGATGTGAGCCACCAATCTCTCCAATATATCACCTTCACAATTTTGCTTCTTCAAAAAATGATGTACAATTCAATCTCCTTTATAAGAGTATTAATCTCATATATTTTCAATGAATGATATCCATATAAACCACATCACAAAATCTACCTTGAACAATTATTCTTCTCTCCTCATCAATTTCCTTGTCTTTGAATAATGTATCTTTTAGGCTCCACACTTGCATCTATTCCTCTTCTAAAATTATCTTCTCATATCTCTTACTACTCAACACCCACTACACTTGATGTATATATATGATATTTCTTTATATTTCTTACACCTATTTATTCTTCACATATCTCTCATTTTCGCTCCTTTCTTTCCACACACTTCTCACTTCCTTTTATATCTTCTCGTCTCTATGAATGGGTGCAACTCTTTGAATAGGAAAAACCTTCTAAAAGACTTTATATTAACCTTGATTGTTGCCCTTAACTTCTACTAAAAGACATGCCATTATCTTAACCTTGATCGCTTCCCTTAACTTCTCCTTAATTTTTTCCTTCATAAAATTAATCGCTGCCTTTTTCAAAAGTAATCATTGCCTTAATAATTGGAAACACTACTCATTAATCATAATTTATCTTTAAACTATATTTGCTTCTCCTCAAATATATTTTTTGATCCATATCATAATCATATTTTTTTTTTTTAATTCCTTGATAGTTGCTCTTCTAAATCCTCTATCGCTGCCTTGTAAAGATAATTATTATATTGATCATTGTTTTCTTCAATTTAATCTATGCTCATTAACAACCTTTAATTCCTATACCCTATTTTTTTGTCTTATACAAATTAAATTGGTTGATTAATATATGATCGTCTTCATTGATATTAATCGTTGCACTATAATGAATATATAAATTGTTTCACTTTCAATTTTTTATTTTTCTCTAACTTGGGAAACTTAAAACATTATAAATTTATGCCTTTGACTTGGACATTTATAAGGAAGTGGACCTCATTTTAATATTTATTTTCACCATATAAGGGTCGACTAATTTAATGTTTAGTATGTGGATTTCCAAGAAAGTTGGCTATCAATGAAAATTCTTCCCGAATTTGCTATACGGTCCTCATTTTGAGACCTTCTAAGAGCCACAATTTGTGCAAACAAACTCCCCCTTTTTTTTTGGTTTTTCTAGAGTTTTTTTTTTTTTTCTACTCCACATTAGTGTTCTCAAATTGATTTCAAATTGTATAGAACTGTAGTTTCATCATTTATCCATTTTTGGGTCCTATAAGAATACAAAGATTTGATATTTACATTAAAGTGCCACAAATTATAATTTTTGGGTATTCATTTTATAACTATTGAAAGGGGGGTGGTGGGAATCTCACGTGTGTTTGTGGTAGAATATAATAGTTCTAGTAAAAATAGATTTCAATGAAAAATCATTCTTCTCACATGCTTTAAAAATTTAAATGGGCTTTGTTGCAATTAAGGAAAAAAGAAGAGGTAGGAACATTAAGAAAAAATTCCACAAACAATTATCTATTTATTTATTTTACTATCAAAATTTTGATTATTTACATTACACTAAAATATAAAAGACCTAGTGACCTAGGAGTGAGTATAGTAGTCATGAAAGGAGAGGGTGGTGATGTGTTGGGTGTGTGAGAGAGGGGTCAAATATGGTAGAAGGTATGCTATATGAGTCAATGGGTGAATATGTTTGAAATTTTTATAGTATAGATATGTAAGCCTTAAATATAAAAGTTGCATTATAGTTTTCTTGTACACATACATTTTTAAAAGGATAAAATATTGTGTTTGTTTGCCTAGTGAGGTGTTGTCAAATCATTGTCTCCCATTGGTCATGAATGTTGTAACTATTGTCTTTACTCAACATCTCTATAGGGCTAACAAAGGGAGATTGATTTCCAACACATCAAGTAAGGCAAAAATCATAGCTTGGAAGCACAAAAATGTTAAGAATGAATAAGGCATTAAAGTGGTCAAAACATCATTTGGAACTTGCCATAACATGTATTGGACTAAAATATTTGAAAAAATGAAATGGAGAAAACTCCTCAAGCATGCATCATAAGGAAAAGTTTATCCTAAATGGCCTAGGGCATGTGCTATAAGTCCATATGTCTAAATAAGACATAGAATCAAACAAAAAATCAAAACATGAGAGGGTTTTAACTAAAAGTTCACAATGTGAAAAGTTGCCAAAAGGCCTATAATAACATACTTGAAGTCAATTTCTCAAAAATGCTAATCAAAACAAGATGTCTATGTAGGCTTCTTACCTTTTACCAAAAACAAAACTAAGATGTCTAGGTTTTCCCAAGCACAATGTTGGAGCTTGTGTCCAATTTTTTATTTTGCGCCCCTGGTGTGAAAGTGTCATCCTAATCTGCATTTCCATTGGTGTCATAACTTCTAAACTAGGTCAATAGAAAAAAAATTGTGTTTCATAATGGCCAATATCAATATTCTTGAGGTTGTAAAGTGCCATGTTTTTATAAAAGGCCTCCTAAAATGATTTGTTAAAGTCAATCTTTGTTTATGTCTAAAATAATAACTTGCTAATTTTACAAAGTGTTGCCAAATGAGTAAATATGGACCTAAAAATTTACCCAAAACTCTAGAGTTGCAATGTACCCCTACGGTGAAAAATTGAGTCAAAGACCATTTGAAAATAGTAAGATATCAAAGTTTTAAAATATTGAAAAAAATATTCAAATTACATTGTGAAGCTTAAAATGAAGGACTTTGGCCTCAAAATTTGTCAAAAATGATAGAGCATTATCAACAGTGTAGAGTTCTTTGAGGTTAAAATTATAAACCCATGTCACACTTTTTAAAGGAAATGCCCAACACTATTAAAAAAATCAACTTCAATCACATAAAAGTGGCCTTTATGCTTCAAATGTCAAAAGATGTAAAAGTAATGAAATGTAGAACTTTTGATCAAATTTATATATGTAATTTTTTTGAATAAATTTTTTAAAGTAGAATTTGAGTTGCTAAAAAAATCAAAATAAAGGTGAGGCCGATGGGATGCCACTAAAAAGGGGGAATTTTTTTTTTTTTTTCTTTCTATATTTTTTTCCCAAATAGGTAATTTCAATATCTAATGCATGGTTTTCTTTATTTTTATGATTTTTTTTTTTTATAATAACATTTTGAAGTGAAACTTCACCAAAACATCATAGTTTTCATGCACTTCAAATTTGTCTAATTTTCTTATCATCTAAAAATAATAAAATACACCCTTTTGATGAGGATTCTTTCCTCTAGTGCACCATATATCTTTTTAATTTTTTGAATATGTTTTACTATATTTTTTTAATTTCTAACTAATCTCATGTTTGACTATATAAACCTACTTACAATATATTGTAAAAATTCATTAAAAAAACAAATCAAAATATCAATTATAGAACCATAATAAAATGATAATATTTTTTTATAAGATTTTAGATATAAGTAGGGGACTCATGTTCCAATCGATGCATATTGTTTTGTAATTTTTTTCCAAGTAAATAATTAATTATGATTTTTTTTTTACAAATTTTAAAAAATATAAAAACTCGTATGTCTAACCACCTTAACTTGGTAAAAACTTCATGAAATTCATTTTTTTTTTAATCCTATAGTATGCGAAGCATAGAATGTGACACATGTTTCAAATTCAAAAAATGTGATACCGTTTGAAAGTTATAGATGTTTTTCAATCAACCTATCAATCAAGAATTTAGTCGTAATTAAAATAGAAAATGTATAATAATAATTTTAAATTCAAATTAAAGCATAATTTATATTGGTGGAAAGTTGAGATTCTCCTTTAAAAACCCTTTTCATTTCATCAATTTTGGGTAAAAAAAAGTCGCCAGCCACATGGGCCATCATATCACTTAGATATCACCACTTTTTGGCCCATCATGATCCTGCACATGGGTATGTGAAGGATCATCATGGAAAAAACAGGCCCTTAAGTGGCAATAAAATTCAGAAAATCAGAGTTAGGAAACTTGACGTAAAAATTTGAATAAGTTATCTATATTATTTCAAAAATACGTAAGAATAGAATCTGTAGAAAATTGAATGTAGTTTCTAGACTACTAGGTTTATTTAAAAAAATTAAAAATCTATTTGGTGAAAATTTGAAATTTCAATGCAGTAGTACTTAAATTTCAGGGAAAAAAGAAGAAGCAGGTGTCTGTCTGACCACCCTAACCACAATAAAATGATAATATTTTTTTATAAGATTTTAGATATAAGTAGGGGATTCATGTCCTGATGTGATGCATATTTTTTTGTAATTTTTTTCCAAGTAAATAATTAATTATGAATTTTTTATTACACATTTTAAAAAATATAAAAACTCGTATGTCTAACCACCTTAACTTGGTCAAAACTTCATGAAATTCATTTTTTTTTAATCCTATAATATGCGAAGCATAGAATGTGACACATGTTTTAGATTCAAATAATGTGATACCGTTTAAAAGCTATAGATGTTTTTCAATCAGCCTATCAATTAGGACTTCAGTCATAATTCAAATAGAAAATGAATAATAATTATTTATCAAATTCAAAGTAAAAAATAATTTATATTAGTGGAAAACTGAGAATCTATTTTAAAAACCCTTTTCATTTCATCAATTTTGCATAAAAAAAAAATTGTTAGCCACATGGGTCATCATATCACTTAGATATCGCCACTTTTTGGCCCATCATGATCCTACACATACCCACATACCCATATTTGGATTCTAGGCTTTGAGTTCTACAAAAGGGTATTTTTAGATTTTCATAAAATTGCCCCTAGTTGGAGAAATTCAGAGTTGACATTGAAGCAGGGAAAACTTTAAGAAACCCTCCTTGGTGAAGGTGTAAAATCCTGGCAAATCTTGTATACTTCCCGATAAAAATATTAATTTTATTGACGATTTTTTTTGTTTTCTGGGAATTTTTTTCTTCCAATTGGCGAATCTTTTATAATCACTAGAATTTTGTGGAAAATCATGGCAAATTGCAATTTTTTTTAAATGAATAAAATATATTTCATTGGCGATTAAAACCTTTTTTCAAACCAATTTTTTTTCCATTGGCCAATTAATCTAGTTTTCAAAACAAAAACAAAATTGTTGGTGATTAAAACCTTTTTTCGAAGCAAAATAAATATTTTCATTGGTAAACTAAACATAATATCAAACTAATAAAAAATTCAATGGCAAGATAAACGGACATGCCAATAAAAAATCATAGTGTGGTTGGAAAAATTATCAAATTCCAGGATAAATTTTCCACACATTCAAATTCCTTCATAAAGAGTCGAGAATGCGGACAAGTGTCAACATATTAATTATTTTTAAAGCCAAATGTCAGTGCAAATTAATATAATCCACAATCGTTCGATGAATTTTTGATGGACGATTGTAGTTGCATTCGAGAAGTAAATCTCTAAAGCACTAGACTTGCGAATTGAAACCTCCAGAATAACACTAGAACTATTAGATTTCTAGAAATCAATGGTTGAGATTTTATTACTTGTTAAATCACTTAGTCATAACAACCAAAGTAATATCAAGGAATGATCAAAATCATCGAAGGAACTATAGCAAGGTACAAAATATTAAGGAACTAGTGTTAAATCCTATGCTACTAAACGAGCCTTTTAAGCACATGTTTTTATAGCTAAATAACTACTATATGGGGCAACACCCTGTATTATTCAAAAAGAGTTTTTACATTCCTTCATTTCTATAATACATTACAGACCCAAATATTGAACGGACTGACATGGACACTTATACGGAATACAAACAAATCATAAAAAAAAATGACCTTCCATAGACACCAGCTTATGCATTGTTATAGCTAGCCTCACTGGTCTTCTTGGATATGATTGCATTCAAAATCATCCGACAACCATCATCGTAAGCATTATGGGCAGGATGGTTTGATCATTCCTCCCAACTCTTGGTGTCATTCGCTTCCCATTCTATACTAGTTCCCAAATCCCAATCCTCCTCGTCTGAAGACCACCTTTCCTCATCGAGAGCTTCTGCCATCGCAAATGCCTTTAGCGATCTTTGAGAATGTCAACCACACGCAGAAGAAAGTCAATACACTTGTCAATCTCCCCCCACTAGGTTTTGAGAGTTACATGGTTCGGTGAACGCACCAGGGGAAGATTTGGTACCAACCATTCATTCCCACGAGCCTTGTTGTAGTGCAGCGGTAGAGGGATCATGAAATTGTCCTTGATGTTGTCCAGTGCCATGTCGATATTTTCCAACAGAGGGTGCTGAAAAAACATTTGGCATAGCTTTTTCCCCCGAGCTTTTGAGACACCCATGTACACGAGAATTGCTAGAAACATGTCAGGTATTTTTGAATTTCCCTTGAGCTTTTGGGTAGCCAACAAAAATTTTGGGCCCAAAAAACCCTTCACCACTTGGAGCACCAGTGGGTGCTTGGACACTATTATCTCTTTAAGTTGTTGCTCAGTGATTTCACCATGGAAAGCATTATGTTGCTTCATGGAATTCAGAAACAAAGGAGTATCCATTGCCCCTTAGTGTTTCTTGAGAGCGCTAAGCCAATTTGAGAAAAAAATCAGCACAATAACCCCTATTAGACTATTTGTAGAAAAATATCGTACAACCTTATAGAGACTGTACCAAGATTTAAGTGGTGAATTAAATGTTTGTTTTAAAAGAGAGACCGCCTAGGGAGAACGTAAGATCGAGGCTTACAAAATTAATAATATTTTACACAAAGGATGTAAAGGCCAAACACGACTGAATTATAAACCTTATAAAATAATTTATAATAGTGCAAAGGATATCCCATATCTGTAGCCAGATGTCAGTGCAAATTATCAATATAACCATGACCATTCGATGAATTTTTGATGGATGGTTGTAGTTGCATTCTGGAAGTAAATCTCTAAAGCACTAGACTTGTGAATTGAAACCTCTAGAATAACACTAGAACCATTAGATGCAAACATGTGGTGAGATCAAGGCTCATCACTCATTGCTCATTTTGTCTTTTCAATGCCTCGACGTTCTACATTTCATTTAATTGAAATTCTCAATCTTTTTGAAGAAAGTGTGGTAGTCGTACTGTGAGCAGTGATTAATGCCATATGAACATACAAAGATTTTTTTTGGACAACTCATAGCTTTAATGAAACAAGATTTGTAATGATTTCATATCATTTGAGTGGCATTGGTGATTTTGACTGCTTGTCATCTTGAGATACAGTTTGTATGTAGTCAGACGTTAATCAAATTAAACATTTTAATATTTGTACATGTAAGGCTTAAGTTAAACAAATCAATTAAGTTTTTTTTTGGTTTTGCGTGAATTGCGATTATCATTATACCCAACCTCACACACACGACAACACAATTCACAAGTAAATAGGGATTAGGTTGGTAGTGGCATTGGTTAATAAGGATTCAAGAAGAAGATGATGTCGCATTATTGGGGATATTGTATATCCTCTTGCCTCCAATTATTTAGTTACAAAGTAAGAGACCATTTTCCTTCAAGTTCAAAATGGGTGGAATTGGAAAGAAGTTGGTTTGGTTAACTTAACTTCTCAGACAAGTTTTGAACTAGGATGAGGAGCTCTGATGGAGATAAGCGCTAGCCCAGTGCATCGAGTTTATACAAGTAAAATATGAGAAATTTTTTACAACCCCTCATCTTCTACATGACTCTGGTTGTAATGCCCCACCAAGTAACCTTAAAGGAAGGTGCAATTAACAACATAAGCAAACCAATTTCTTTTTATAAAGTGCATTTAAATACACATTCACTTACTAATTAACAACAACCTCTAAGGCTACAAGGTTAGGATTACTTAAACCCACACATACATATTACATATAACTATAGCATTATGAACTTTATGAAATAACCATCATACATCATAAGAAAACCACATAACATAATAAGATAATCAACCAAGATACAATCTCATAAACATTATCTTAATCCAACAGTTACATCACTCATTCCTAGAATGAGGCAATAGTACTCAAGGTTACAATTACAGAATTCCACCTCATAAACATAAGAGGGATAACATAACTTATACAAGTTAAAATATTACAATGCAAGGAATTACAACAAGAACCGCGAGCTGTCCAGCTGGATGTCTTGCCACCAAGTGCTGAAGATAGATGGGGACCCAACGGTTTTGGTGCATATTCCACCCTACCAATGTGGTACCCGAAGGCCCACCCCCCATGCTAGGAGATAGTAACAAAGTAACATGGACAAAGATCTACTACCTCTAACCAAAGGCAGACTCATACTGACTCAAACTGACATAACCAAATAAATGCCATCAATAAGTACAATTTCAGCTCAGCTTAAGTACAAATCACATCATTGACATAGGTCACATTGCTTCACGACATAATAATAATCAAGTATGTTCACAAAACCATACACATAAAATAATTAACAATAGTTGTCCTAGATAGAGTGTCATTGCAAGGTTTGTCATGAGATCTCCTCTGAGCTTTTTTCATAGGCTCTGGCACAAGTAATCCTGGTGGCCTCAACCGAATCTCGACACTCATACTCACTCATGCAGAATCAACTACCTCTCATAAGAACAAGATAGTTGATCTTGCCATTCCAAGTCTTCTCACTCATCCCAAGTCTAAACGAACCCTTGTGTCTATGAGTGAGGATTAAATTATCTTGATTAATGTGAATGCATCCTAATCATCTAAGTACCTTAATTTAATTATCACTTGATTAAGTCACTTTTGAAGGTTACCCGGTTTACCACTTTGGGCTCCGACCCCTAACAAAAGCCACTCTTCTAATGGACAACGCACTCACAACCAATCACCAAGGGAAACACAAGTGCATACAAACTAAGCATCATAACCACTCCAACACAAGGAGGATACAAATAATAAAAACTCACTCCAAACATCTTGGAGGCAACAATCACATAGTCCACTTCTTTCACAAGAGGTACAAAAGATCTCACTCCAAACATCTTGGAGGCAACAACACAGTCCACTCCTTTCACAGGAGGTACAAAACATCCTCGTTCATGGAAACTGGGTAAAACTAAAAAGATGCCATGCACTACCCAAGGAAAAACAACTGGATGGCATAAAGATTCAACAACCCTTATCCTTTAAGTTCTTCTGGAAGACTTATAATTTAGGACTAACACTAAATCCCAAACCAACAATGCAACTTGACGACATAGCAACAAAAGCATTCAAGTCATTAATCAAATCTAATATTTAAATTTCCTAAATCCATACTCATTCAATAGGTAGTGTTGACAAAGTCAAAGACATGATAACTAGATCATCTAAAATAATCATAACCCCTATTTCCCTTTTCATTATTGGAAATCTAAAACAATTAAAGTTACTTCCCTTTACTGAATACAGAGAATTAAATCCTTTAAGATAATCATGAGGAAGATACTACTTTTGGATATATTGAATCCATATCTCTTTCATAATCCAATCACAATGATTCAATTAATCTAAATAAAAATTAATAAATAACATAATTGATTGTCTCATTAATAAAACAACTTCTTAATTTACTTTTAAATCAACACAAATCCATGCAAGTAAACTCTTTCCATTTCCTAACCAAATCTTACATCTCATTCAATTTTCTATTTAAAACATTCAATCACTTTAATATAATAACATATTGTTTATCTATCCAATTTTCATATATACTAATCAATCCATTTTTAAATCTCTATTCAATAATAGATTGCATGCATTTCATTAAAATAAAATACGATAATGAATTTTACACTTAATATATATATGCTCCATATTATATAGACAACAAATATATATATTAATGAATTTAATTACATATATTTTTTAATATTCCATTCACAATGACTAGATTACTCTATGAATCTAAATAAAACATAATAACTATTTGCCTTTTTCAATATAGATAGTTCCTAAATTTACTTCTAATGTAACCTAATACTATTGCAAATAATCTTTTCAATTTTCTATCTGGAGTCTATGTCTCTTCAACTATCCATTAAAAAAACATGCAATTTCATCAATGTATAAAAATATCTTTTGGCTTATCTATTTGACCACGCATTCATATTGTTTCTAATTAAATCTCATTAATTAAAACAAACATTTAAATATAAATATTTCTATAATTCTTCAATATATTTAAATATCTTGTTCCTTATCAATTTTGACCATACATTCAAAACTTATATTTTAAACTCTTCATGCAAAGCTAAATTACATGCACTTAAATAAAACAAGGTAAATACTGATTGTAAATACTCATGGATATATATATATACATCTCAATATATTTTTTTCAATCATATTAACAAAATAAATATTTCCTTTTAAATCAAATAATTACTTCTATTAAAAAATATCTTTCTCTATACATTTTCTACACATACTAATCAATTTTTTTAGAACACTAATAATACCCAATTTGCAAACAACAGAATAAAATAATATAAAATATTATTTATTCTCTCAAATGGATATATATCTTCAATATATATATACTAAATATAAATTAATATATTTAAATATATTTAATCATTAACATATCTTCTATTCTTTACAAAATATCAAATTGTTTAATTCAAAATAAAATATCCCTTATCATCAATTTTCCAAAATATATATATATTTTTCCAATTAAATCAAATTAATAATTGGACCTTTTACACATGAATTTAAATTCCACAATTAAATTTTAAATTATGCATTCTTTAAATCCAATATTTAACTCTTTCAATTAAACTTTAACATGTTATTTTAAAATAAACAATAATTTTCCCATATGTTTATAATTTTAATTCCACTAATCTAATATACAAATTTTATTTAAAATAATATAAATAAATATAATACTTTAATATTATAAATTATAATATAAAATATTATTAAATAATATTTTAATATTATAATAAAAATACATAAAATATTAATATTTATAAATATCAATTTATTATTATTTTATTTTTAGAGTAGCCATGGGAAAATAACTTAACAATAGTCTCATGTTTCAAGCATAACTCAAAAACTACGATCTGGGTATTTGCGATTTTTTAACAAGGATAAGAAAATTAAAAAATGCAAAAACCCTTTAAATTTCCTGACAACCCAGTTTGTGTAAGTGAAGTTATAGGCGATGCAACCAGACCATTTTACCATGAAAAATATAACTATACTGCATATTTTAAAATCCATTTTTTAATAATAAACAGAAGGTTTCATTTTCTAAAAACATTCTAAATGCATTTTTCAATCTCTATGTTTAATTTCAATAACAACAAAATCGATTTCCCCAAATAATTTAAATTCAACTAAGGTTTTCACAATTTTCACTCAAGAATTTTCACAAGCAAAGGTTGTAACTTTGTTTAATTCTTTTCTTCTAATATCAAATTTATTTTCTAAAATAGATTTAACAAACAAATATTTAATCATTACTATTTAAAAAAAAAACAATCAATAACAATAAAACACCAAGAGGAAAGCCTGGTACAAGAAGTTACAGGAAGAGATGAATTTCTGATGCAAGCCTCCTCCAAAGATTTCCTGAATTTTCTTCAATCCTCCAATGAATCCAATCCAAAACCAAACAAATGCAAACAATATTTTCTTCAATCAATTCTACAATCAAACTTTCTTCAAACCCTTGTGCAAATTTTCCAAAATTTCTTCCTTGCTGTAAAAATGAATTTTCCTAAAGACTTTTCTGCCCTAAAATTAAAACATGTATTCTTTATAAATCAAAAATTTCTAATACAACCCTAATTCACATTACATGCAAATTAGATATTTCTATTTCAATTTTAATTTTAATTTCAATTTCAATATTTACAACCCTTATTCACATTACATACAAATTAGATATTTCAATTTCAATTTAAAATTTCAATTTCAATTTCACTTTTCGAAAACCTACTTTCAATTTAAAATGCAATTTGAAATAATAAATTAATTTCCAAAGTTGCAACTAATTTCCCAAATAAACATTTAATTACAATTTCTAATTTAATTTCCACACGTTGAAATTAAATTCCAAATTTAATTTTAATTCTTTTATTTTTCTTTCATTCTTTTGCATTACGTTTAATTAATTAATTTAATTATTTAATAACCAAACTCAACCCCCTTGGATTAAATTTAATTAATTAAATAATTTAAATATAATTAATTAATTTAAATATAAACTTTTATCCACATTGCATTATTTAAATTAAATAACCATCAAGATGATTTAAATGCAATTATTCTAAATATCTATCTCCAAATCAAGAATCCTTCAAAATTAAACAACATTAAAGCAAAACAGACAATGACTCGACACACTAAGGCTAGGGTGTAAACTTGACACATGTTACCTAGCTACTATCTCCCGTTCAACTTAACCGTTGAATTGACACGCTCAAACCTATGAAACCAGGTGGAGTCGATGTCATGTATCTGTAATCCTGCAACCAAGTAAACAATATCATACAATATATCCAGCATATAATACACATCGTGAAGAAGAAATCACATATTCGCAGGGCACTCGCAAGCGAGTGATGTGAAACCATCCTCTTCACCAATACACTCATTGAAACTGACACTTCCATCATAATCTAGGAATCTCATAATAGCATCTCATGTTAACTCTTCAACATCATTAATCCATAATGCATGTGAAACAAAATCAGATAACTACATCCCACAATAATAGTTGTCATTCAATAGTAGCGATCAAAACATCATAACAAAATGTATCAAGTATCAAAGTAACTGCAACCAAACATAGCATAAAGCAACTTGAAGAAGAAACAAAACGGAGGGGTATTACACTGGTTCTCAAAGGGGATAAGTATATTTTGTATCTTCACAACTCCCTTTTCCTCGACATGATTGGAGCTTCCTTTTCCCCAACATGGTTGGAAAATCCCTTGCATTTATTTTCAGAGCCAAATTTGTATTACGTTGTCACCAACAAAAGCTTGGAATCATGCATTTATTTTTAGAGTTATGTTTGTATTAAGTCATCACTAACAAAATATTGGAAATTGGAATCAATTTGTACTCCATTGTCACTGTAACATAGAATTAAAATTTGGATTCGGATTAGAATTAAATTTCCATTAATTTGGATTAGGATATCTACAAACTAGAATAAACGATGTTAATCTTAATCTAACCAATAATAATCTAAATCAAACAACAAAGAATGAGGAAATAAACATAATAAAATTAAAAAATTAATGGAAAGCTCTCACCAAATATGCGTTCACTCCTTCAAATTATCTTGATTTCTCTTCTCCATTTTTCCTTTTCAGTATTCTTGCCCTTAGATTTCTGTGTTTTAATGCAAGCATAACTTCATCGAGTGTCTAGGCAAAATATCGAAGATAAGTCTCTTCTCAAAAGTGTATGATTTCGAGAGGAGGAATAATAATAATGACAGACCATTTTATAGATTTTGGGTTTCGAACAATTGACTCAGATTGAAAGAGAGATCAACGGATGAGATTGATGAATGCCATGTGATGTGAGTTATGTGTCAGATAGAATATGAGTTAGAACACGAGTTCAGAAAAGACTGCAGTTAAGAGTCTTCGAAAATAGAAGAAATAGACTTTGAATTCCAAAGACAAAGTTAGAAGTTGAAGAATAATGCATTCGAATGAAAAAATGAGTTAATTAATTAAATAAATATATTTAATTAATAAACACATCATGCATATGAGTTGGAGCTAGTTAACTGACTAATTGTGATAGAGAGTCCTCTCACAAAAATAATCAGATGTTGAATCCAGAGATAACTGGAGAACTAAAAATAGATCTTGAATCATAAGGTGAGTGAATGATTAGTCAACTGATTGATAGAAGAATGTGACATAAATAAATAAATATAAATTAAATATTAATTTAATTCAACATTCGAAAGTGAGAGATTTAATTAAATAAATAAAGATATTTATTTAATTTGACTGTTGTAAAGGTAGAATTGAATAAATTAAATAATAAATATTTAATTATAGATAAAGGGGGTTAAATGAATAATTAAATAATAAATATTTAATTATAGTTGAAATATGACAAAGGGGGCAATTAAATAATAAATTATTTAATTAAGAAGGAAGAATTAATTAGTTGTGACATAATTAAATAATTATGATTTATTTAATTAATCAAGTTGAATAAAGGTTATTTATGAATTAATGAATTAATTAGAAAGGGATTTTTAATTAATAGAGGAAATATGTGTTAGAAAGGGTAATTAAATAATAAAAATTATTTAATCATGACCATGGATAATAGAAAATTATGTCGAAAGTGGTGTTTGTAAGCCTAGACCAGTTTTCGGTGTCTACAGTTTGCCCCTCTTTGATAGAATGTTGTTTCGGCGTTGTGTCAAAAAAAATATGCCCCGATCATGCCCCAAGATGAAACATGTTAAGGTATGACCGCTTGAGAAAATTGACAAATTTTGGAAAGTTTCAAAAAAATCAGGAAATATTCCTGATAAGTCAATTTGATAGTTAAAATGCTATGGAGTTGACAAAATTGAAATTGGAGTTTATACGGACGTGTATGGGTCATTTGGAGTTGAAAAGCTAAGTGACCAATAGAGAAGGGCTGAAGAAATGCCACCCAAATTTTCCTATAAATAGGAATTAGGTTGAAATCAAATTCATTTGCACCCGGAGGAGTTAGAAAAAATAAGAATTTTCTCTGACTAGCTGACGAAAATGGCACCCATTCCATACGCGGCACATCGTGGATATTGGATCTAGACGTTCAGGAGGCTAGCCGACGTAGGACCACCGATATGTACCCAAAAATGAACGTTTGAAAATTATTTTTGCACATAGATTTAGGCATTGAAAAGTCAATAAGCAAATGTGGTGCATCATGAATGACACATATGCCGTCCTATTCACCGTATTTGTCTATGAAACGACGCATGTGTGAAAACATGCCTAGGTTCAGTCGGACATTTTAGGGAATGATCACATATGAAATATAATGCACCACTTGTCTAGTGATGCAACACATTTGCATTAGGATTAGATGCATGTGGGGTAGTGAACCACATATGCATAATTAAAACACACATGTAGTAGATAGGTAGGCTATAGAAAGTGCACCGCATTTGTGAAAAAGCACCAAATTTGGTTTAGTGCAATGCATGTGTTGTAGGGTGAACGGGGTTGTGGAAAATATGCAACACATATGTAATATACACCGCAAGTGAGGCTTCGTGCAACGGATATGCAAAAATGCACTACATCTGTTAAAGTGAGCCACATTTGACTCGTAAAATTTTTGAAAAACATTTCTAAGAAAAACTTGAAAATTCTTGACATCATGGCTTAAATGTAGGCTGTTTTAGATCCTATATATACACAGGAGTCACATCTAGACACATTAGATCTGAGAGATTGTTTGACTACTGGAGAGATATGGCTTCTATGGAGACTTGGTCTACACCACTGTTTGTCGATGCCCACTATTCGGACGAACATGGGGATGTTGATGGCATTGTGCGAGTGATGGCACTCTGAGACATCGTCCTTTCATTTGCCAACTAGGGAGGCCACTGCCACATTGGAGGATGTGTACAAGATCTTGAGATTGCCTATTAGAGGAGAGCAGGTTATGTATGATACCCAGTGTGGATTGACCAAGTTGGCGAGGTTCTATCAGGTAGATGATATTAGTAGGCTCGACATCGAGCACTACGAGATCAGATGGCCAGTGTTAGCAGATAGATACGATCAAATTGATTGTATATTATGTACATTGATTGGGGGGATAGTTCTTCCAGACAAATGGGGTCACAGATTTCCAGTGGGATGGGGTGCTATGTTGGTTGCTATGTTAGAGAGAGAGAGTGGGTATGCATGGGGTCCATTTCTACTTGGGATGTTATACTTTCATCTACACGAAATATCTTATAGAGATGCACATTCACTGAGCTGTGGGACCACTTTACTGATGATATGGGCTTGGGAGAGGATAGCCATTTTTTTCCCTCCAGTTACAGTAGAGCGACGGGAGAGATTCCTAAATGTGTTTCGATATACAAGACACATTACTCAGACACATGTGGGAGGCACAGGGTATTGGCAACATGCACTAGATATTCTTGATCGGTTTACATGGATTGTGAGGAGTGGGCTGATGAGGAGCTACATTTGGTATTCTGCAGACAGACACGGTATCTTATTGGGAGGACTGTTTCTAGTGTACATATCATTGAGCGACACTTGCCAGATAGAGTTCTGAGACAGTTCGGCGAGGTTCAGGATGAGCCTCGGAGTAGAGAAGAGTATGCTTGTTCATCCAGAGAGGCTCCGTATTGGGGGGCTATGATTCTTGTCACTACTGTAGAGGCAGAGATACATGCATTACAACCAATATAGTGGGGGTGGAGAGATGGAGCAACAGACCCAGGGACAACAGCTGTGTATGATGCATGGTGGGTAGTGCGTCGGCATGTTCCTTACACAGATCTAGATTAGCTGACACCTATTGAGAGATGAGGCACAGGACCTAGAGGATGTCGGAGAGGTGGAGGTTCTAGAGTTGGGAGATTTGGAGGGAGAGATGGTGATGGTAGAGGGGGTCGGGTAGGTTCACTATCACCTATTCATGAGGCAGTAGTAGAGGTTGTACCAATGTTGGACATCGGAGGTGGAGGGGATGTATTGGCTGGGGGTGAGCATGTTGCAGAGGAGGTAGTGGTAGAGGAGCATGCAGAGGTGGATGTTGGAGTAGAGGATGATGTGGATATGGCTATAGACCCTCTGGGTGTTTTAGTAGGATATGGAGAGTATTATGTGGAGGATGATGTTGAGGAGGATGCACTGATGGAGGAGCAGGAGAGAGAGCTCAGAGATTGGATTGTGGAGGGGAGACGGGAGGAGGATGGTCCTAGGGATGGTGACAGGGAGGCTTTGGAGGAGAGTCTCAGACTCATGACAATAGAGTTTGATGCTATGATATTAGAGAGAGACAGTGCCCACACAGAGAGGGACAATGCATTCACAAAGAGGGATAGTGCACGTATAGAGAGGGACAGTGCACTTATGGAGAGAGATCAGGCTATAGCTCTGAGACATGAGATAGAGCAGCAGTTCACAGAAATTAGATGCCTTTGTAATGGGTCCTCATTTGATGGCATGGTATGAGAGTTGGTCAGAGTGGTTGAGAGAGCCAACTATTACAAGGACTTATATGAGGCAGTGGTGCCGGCAGAGAGATGGGCTCCTAGCTTTTCAGAGGTATGGAGTCAGAGGTCACAAAGCAGGAGTCAAAGGACATAGAGTACTAAGGGTGTGGTAGGACTAGTGAGGGCAGGTCTGTATGAGAGGCCTTCCACCTCATAGAGAGCACCTTCGAGGCTATTCCCACAACCTTCACCATGTGACAATAGTGGTAGTGGGACACAATGAAAGTGATATATTCATGTAGAAAATTGTATTTTGATCAAAGAACCTGTGAGCTCGTGTTTTATTTATGGATACCTTTAGACAATGTACTGTGACACACTATTTTTGAGCGATATATATATATGATTTTGGCGGCTTCTATATGATATGCAATTCTATTTTTATGGATGATGCCTTACTTCTACATGGCTATGTTTCCTAGATGATGTATATACATGTGTTATGAATGAATGTTTCTATATGTTATGAGTTATGCATTTTATAATGTTATGGATGTCTTAATTTACCTATGATAATGGATGCAATGATCTATATGATGAATATTTATATGTGATGGTGATATGTGCATGCAATGTTTACATTATTTATGCTATGATGATGCAATGCCTATTATGTCATGATTTCAGATATATGTAATGAAGATGTATGTTACTATCTATATGTGTGAAATACAATGCAACTATGTGGAATGCTTATGGAATGTATGCAAATGCAAATGGTCTAATTTTTTTATTGTGTCACAAGAATTTATCATTATGTTTGAAGAAGAGAAATGTTAGGATGAGATGAACTCAGAACATTAGTAAGAAATAATTAAGTATGATTGATTGAGAAAATGTTATGATCTTCGATATATTGCCAAATACGCTATGCTTTGCTTGTTATCATCATTGGGTGGGATATGACACAAATGGATAATACACACTATGATATGAGATATATCATAGTGTACAAAGTCATCCATTTCTGAAAAACAAACAGTCATAGACAAGGAGTGTCTTAACTCAGACTAATGACAAGATGCCCCAGTCATGTTGTCTTAACAAACCACAAACAACAGACAAATAAAAGACAGGTCATGAGACATCATTGCTCCTCTAAATCCTTGATAGGACATCCTTGAGGAAACTAGTAACATGACTCAAAAACCAATGTTAAAAAGGAAGTGGAAAGACAACAACCAAAGAAAAAGAGTCTCGAGACATCATTGCTTCTCTAAATCCTTCAAGGGACATCCTTGAGAAAGCTAGTAACAGGATCTTGCATAAATCGATAAAAAGATAAGACAAAATAAGATATAAATTCATAAAGACAAATAAAAGTATTTGCCAAAACTTGATCTTGTAGGATTGTTTGATGTTTGATATTTGACATAGCATAATGTGAGAGAATGACACATACCGCATAACACATTGAGTCTAGTTTTGACCTAGTGACTTTTGTATAAGGCATGACAAATCCTGGTTTCAGAAAGATACGTGTCGTGTAAGACATTGGAGTCTAATGATGTTGAAGTGAAAAGCTACATGAGACTATGACAATTTGACGACATCTGTTGACAAGAAAGACAAATCTTGCAAAGACATAAGTTGATCATTTTGACAATGTGTTTGATATTGACTTGATGGCTATTTGAGATTCTTTGCCTTGTTGGTGCATGACTTGTTTTGATTCGTTGACTGATTAAAAGTGTGTGTGTTGTATTGACAATGTATGACATGAAATGATACCCTAAAGTACTGACCTAAAGCTGATGGTTTGCAACGTGTGTGATAGTGAACATGAATGAACCCTATTGGACTGACCTACTGTGGTCTCGAGAGCTCATCAATTGATTAGCCTTGCCTATGTTGTACACGCAGAGACCTCGTAGTTCGACACAACCAATGACTTTGGATGTTCAAAGAGTCAAGATTTTAATGTGTGTGATACATGAAAAACCTAGATAAATAGACCTAATGCCTCAGTGGCACATCAATTGATGGCCTTGCCTACGTCCCAGTCGCAGAGGCAATGTAGTTCGACTATGTCTACGACTAACTTAACATGACCGAATTGACATGATTGACTTGACATGATGACTTGACATGATTGAATTTGACATGATTGACTTGACTTTGTTTTTGGGATTTTCTGACATGTATTGGTTTTTTATTTTTTTGTATTTTTGATCTTTTTGGATTTTTCAAGACATTTTTTGATGGCGTAATTCTATGTACAAGGTCTTCATGGAACAAAACTAGGATTTTCCCCCAGTCGGGAATAAGACCTGTAAGACGAATTGTGATAAAATGGACGTTAGATGCCAATCATTCCAAGCAATGGATAGGAAAACCATTTATTATGAGGGATGGTACAAAAGTCTGATTGGAATGATAGTAGACGAAAGAGTGAGTTTGACTACACATGGTGCCTGTTTGCTAGGTTTTCACCATGGTACTTATCCATAGCGCCACCGAAGCGGTTTTCACTATTGGACGGATTATTTCTCTTTACTTTTTTGATTTTTTATCAATTATTTTTTGGTGTTACAGATGCCTGTTTGCCAGGTTTTCATCAAAGGTAACCATTTTTTTGTATTTTCTAGACTAAGACACAGATTCTCAGAAGCTAAGCATAGAACCTCTTTAGATGAAGACTGTTGATAGGTGACAAAAGGGGTTCCCCTTTAGGAGTAGAGAGTTGGTACGCTCCTAACCCAAAAGCTTTTGTGACAATATAAGGCCCTAACCAGTTAGGTTCAAAATTTCCTGGCTTTTCACATTCAGCTTGATTCTTAGGATTCTCCATTAACACCAAGTCACCAATGTCAAAGTGTCTATTTAGAACTTTCCTATTATAGCTTTGACGAAGATGATTCTGATATGTGTACAAATGGTCTAGTGCTTTCCGTCTTCGTTCATCCAGTAACTCTAGCTCTTGTAACCTAGATACATAGTATTCTTCATCGTCAATGTGGCCATTCAAGGATACCCGTAGGGAAGGTATCTTAACCTCAATAGGTAAGATGGCTTCGAATCCGAATACTAGGGAATATGGAGTAGTTCCAGTGGGAGTATGGATGCTTGTACGGTAAGCCCATAAGGTAGGATTTAGCTGTAGGTGCCAGTCACGACCAACATCATTGACAGTCTTCTTCAAGATTCTTACAATGGTTTTATTAGATTCCTCGACTTGGCCATTAACTTGCAGGTAATATGGGGTGGAAAAATGATGCTTGATATGGAACACTTCACATAGATGGCGTACTTCTTGGTTCTTGAATGGGTGGCTATTGTTTTTGATTATGGATTGGGGTACACCATACCGACAAATGATATAGTTTAAGATAAACTTGGATATTTGTGTGTCAGTGATGTAGGTCATGGGAATAGCTTCGATCCATTTGGTGAAGTATTCGGTGGTGGTTACGATAAATTTGTGGTCGTTGGATGATGGAGGGTGTATCTTACCTATGAGGTCAACTCCCCATTGGGAAAAAGGCCATGGTGATGTAATTAGATGAAGCTCTTGTGCTGGTGCTCTTATCAAATCTCCATGTATCTGACACTGTCTACATGTCTTTACAAAGATATATGATTCTTTCTCCATTGTAGGCCAATAATAACCTAGTCTCATAATCTTATGGGCGAAAGTAGGACCACTTGAATGAGATCCGCATATACCCTCATGCACCGCTCGTAAAGTTGTTTGTGCTTCGTCAACATTGAGACATCTCATTAGGGCATTATCTAAGGTATGTCTATACAAGGTTTCTCCAATGATGGTGTACTTAGCTGACTTTCAGATGAAGGTTTGATGTTGGTTATTGGACAAGTCTTGAGGTAAGGTTTGATTAGTGAGATAGTCAAATATATCTTTATACCAAGGAGACGTAGGACCAAAAATGGTGCATAACATCATAGCATCAGGGTCATCATAGGCAAGGACAAACAACTGTTCAACAGGAACTCGAACTTAGGCACGTTACTCGAAATATCCAACAAGGAACCCACGGTTGCCATAACATCTACAACTCTATTATGGATACGTGGTATTTGTTGAAAAGTTATGTCACTGAAATACTGCTTGAAACTATCATCCATATGCTTGTAAGGGGCAAGTTCCTCATCCTTAGTCTCGTAATCATCATTTACCTTCCGAATTACCAGTTGAGAGTCACCAAAAACATGTAGGCTCTTAATCTTCCATTGAGCTGCCATTTTTAACCCTGTCACTAAAGCTTCATATTCGGCTATATTGTTGGTACAAGGGAAAGCAATCTTAAATGATTTAGGAATGGTATCGCCTTGAGGTGTAACAAATAAGATACTGGCTCCTAAACCACGATTTGTATGTGACCCATCAAAGTACAGTTTCCATTTGGTTTTAATGTTAATATTGAAGAGAAATTCATCAAGAAAATCTACCACTAAGGGATGGTCTTCCTTCATAGGTGCATCGACTAACTAATCTGCAATCACCTATCCTTTTATATCCTTCCTTTGGACATACTAAATGCCATACTTGCTAAGTATCATAGCCCATTTAGCCAATCGACTTGTTAAATCTTCCTTACGTAGGAGGTATTTGAGTGGATCAATCTTTGCAATTAACATTGTTTGTCGATTGAGCATATAGTGCCAAATTTTTTGGGTAGCAAAGACTACTACAAGACAAGCACATTTTATGTTGCTGTAATTCAATTCATAGCCCACTAAGCTACGACTGATGTAATAGATTTCTCTCTCATGACCTTGATCATCATGTTGTGCGAGAAGAGCCCCTAATGCCGACTGAGTTGCTGAGATGTATAGTATCAATGGTTTTCCCTCTGTAGGTGGGATTAAGACTGGTGGAGTAAGCAAATAGTCCTTGATTTGCTAGAAGGCTTCCTGACATTTAGGTGTCCACACAAATGGTACTCCTTTCTTGAGTAGGTGTTGAAATGGGTGTATTTTATCTGCCAGTTGTACTATGAAATGCCTAATGGACTGTAATCTTCCTTGTAAGGTTTTGAGTTGATTGATGCTGACTAGAGGAGGCATTTATATGATAGCTTTTACCTTCTTTGGATCTACTTCAATGCCTCTTTTGGAGATGATATACCCTAACAGTTTCCCTGATTTCACTCCAAAGACACATTTCTTTGGATTTAGCCTGATGTTGTAATTCTCTAACCTCCAAAATATCTTGTCTAGAACCTTCAGATGATCTTCCCTTGTTTCTAATTTAGCTATAATTTCATCTACGTAATCTTCCATGAGAGTATGTACAAAGTCATGGAAAATCGTAGTCATTGCCCGTTGATAGGTAGCTCCTCCATTCTTAAGCCCAAATGGTATAACATTCCAATAGTACATGCCCCATGGACACATGAAAGTTGTCTTGTGTTGGTCTTCAAGCATGATTTTGATTTGGTTATATCTAGAGAAACCATCCATGAGGGATAGCATCTCGTATCCTGCTGTAAGATCCACTATCATGACTATGTTCGGCAAGGGGAAGTCATCCTTAGGACATGCCTTGTTGATGTCTCTAAAGTCTGTGCAAATGTGAATGGCCCTAGTTGGTTTAGTCACTAGCACAAGATTTGAAATCCAATCTGCATAGTCTATTGTCCTTAAGAATCCTACATCCAAGCGTTTCTTAAATTCTGCTTTGACCAGTATAGCAATTTGCGGATGCATTTTCCTTAACTTCTATTTGACTAGCTTAATACCTAGCTGTAATGGTAAATGGTGCAATATTAGGTCTAGATCCAGCCCAGGCATGTCAGCATACGACCATGAAAATTTTATCTCTTTTTGAAGAAGTCCTTAAACTCATGTTGTTCTGTCGCTAAGAAGCTGCAAAATATACTATCCGAGGATTCTCTTTTGTACCTATGTTGACTGCAATAGACTCTTCTACTAGCATCAGTGACTTTTCTTGTTCAACAGGGAGAATATTTAAACCTCTATCCTTGGGTGCCTCAGGGAGGTTTTCACTCTCAGATACGTCCTTTATTTTGATTGTTTCTTCATCCAAAGGTACCTCTTGGTTTTCACCTAGGGACTCATCATTTTTCTCTTTTTCATCTTTTTTCTTTTTATTCTCATTTTTGCGACTAGAGGTGTAAATAGACTCCCCAAAATATGCTTTGTCTTCCAAGTCTATGGTAAAACCAGCTTTATGATCCCCTCTTGGTATGCCTTCTCTAAGTCCCATGAACTCAATAATTTCTTCGTTGTTCTCGAATGTATCTATGATGGGTGTACCTTATTGATCCCAGTCGATAAGCTCAGGATATATGAGGGGCATGTCATCATCAGAGTTTTTAAAGGTAGCAACTGACAAGGTGAATAGAGAGTGGTTGACATAATCACAGAAGTTTTGGACTAACTCCTTCTCTTTCTTCTTCCTATAGGTAGGTATATCTTGTTGTGGGACTATTGTAAGGGCTGATTCGTCAGAAGATGGTTCTGCAGGTGCCCAAGATGCACGATCGAGGCTTTTCCAATAATAGTGTTTATTCCATTCTTCTTTAGACATGTGTTTCCTAAGATGGGGACTAGATGATTTTGGTACAGGTTTTACCTTTAGGTATAATTCTCCACAGAGATCAGCTATGTTCATGGTACTAGTAGAGGAAAGAGAATCCCATTGACCATCGCTTGAGTTGGGAGATTCATCATAAACTAGGGGAGGTGATTCATGAGGCTCGTCGTAAACTGGGGGAAGTGGTTCATGAGAATCATCGTAGACTAGGGGAAGTGGCTCATGAGATGTCTCGATACCTATATAAGCACAATCTTCCTCTTGAAATAGTGACGAAGTACTAGGAAACCCAATTCTAAGTGGTTGACACCCTAGCCCTAGGTATTTTGGTCATGGTGAGCTAGTGATTGGTTCTGTCCTTCCATATTGATGTAGTCCTAACCCACTATGCCCATCATAGCCTTCATTTTGCATAATCTTAAAGCCCTTTCCATATTGTTCCTAAGTTATTTGAGTAGACGGATTGGGGTATTCATTGTCTTCTTGATATAACCAGGAAGTAATATCACCGTTTTCCATAATTTCTTCAATTAATTCTCCCCATTTGGTCAATGTCATGGTAGGGGGAACATGGAATGTGACCATTGACTGTCTTCCATCTGCCATGGGTAGGCCATATGCCTTAAGTGGAATTAGTTGACTGAAACAGTATGATGCCTTTATGTGATATTCGCCACAACCCTTGTCTTGGATCTCGACCTTAGGAGTGTTTTCTGGTGGTTTGAATGAAATGGACTTGGTAAGATGTGATGGGTCAATGTATAGGGACAAAGTGGATGAAGAAGATTCTTGGCTAACAGGTACTTGTCGTTGTGGAATTTCCCTTAGGCTTGTACAATATTGAAAAGGATCTGGATCACCATCAATCATGATCTCGGTTCCATTATAAGGGAACTTAATAAATTGGTGGTATGTTGAAGGGATGCCTTTGATTGCGTGTATCCAAGTTCTACCTAACAAGTTGTATGGAAGGGTGAGATCCAAGACTTGGAAGCTAGTGTTCATAATTGTTGGGCCAATTCTAATAGGGAGTGTGACAACTCCTTTGGATGACCTTTTCTCATCATCATAAGCCTTGATGACTATACTCTTAGAAGTATCTATGCAATCTTTCGAGAATCCTAATGCCTTAACCAATTTTAGGGTACACAAGTTCAAACCTACTCCTCCATCTACCAAGACTCGTTTGACTTTGGTTTGATGGACTAGGACTTCAAGATGTAGTGTGTCATTATGACCAAAATTTTCGGTTGAGTAATCTTGTTGGGAAAATGTGGCATGATGCGAGTTGGTCAAATATCCCACCATTTCTTCGAAGCAATTGAAATCTAAGTCCATTGGAATGATAGTGTTCTGCAATGCTTTGTCAAGTATGGCTTGATGTTCTGGTGACAAAGTCAATAGTTCCAAGATAGATATTTGTGCGGGATTTTTCCTCAATTGATCGATGAGATTGTATCTAAACTTGGACCTTTGTGTAGGTGGCTCAGAAGAAGGACCCAAAATAGTTATTTTAGTTCTGCGCGTGTTCACATTACATCCCAGATGCTTCTTAACGATGACGGTATCAACATGTTTGTTTGTAGCTCGTAGGCTATATATGATCTTTCCTTTTCCATAGTCATACTTGGAGTTTGCGTAATTGGCAGAGGGATTGTTCTTGGTTCCTGAATCGGAGGCGTTTCCTTTTGTGTGCTCATGTAATGGGTCTGTGAAGACCTTATGATCACTGTTCTTAGTATTTTTCTGCCCATTTACCTCTATGGATCTTGTTTTCAACAAAGTCTTGAATGATATTCTTTAATTTGTGACATTGTTGTAGGTTGTACCCTTTTGTTCAATGATAGTCACAAAAAGTGTTATCATCCCACCATGAAGGTTTGAAATGTCCAGGATCATACTCTCTTGGTTCCAAAGGTTTGATGAGATTATGTTTGACCAATTCTTTGAAAACTACCTCGATTGGTTGTCCTAAAGTTGTAAATTCACACGTAGGAAATCTCCTTTGGGGTCTTTGTTGCAAGTTCTAGAAATAATTAGCCGTTTGATCTAGACTATTCATCATGTCTGCATTTTGGTTGTATCCTCTAAGTGTGATAACTGGTCCAATATGTATGTGTTTAGCATCAACAATGCCGTCATTCGTGACATTCTTGTTCCTAGACCAGAATTTGTTTCTATCATTCAACATGTTTGGATGTTGGACAATTGGGCTCCTGCTTGGTACTTTTATTTTGCCTTTGCCAATAAGTCCCTTTTCAAGGATGATCCCCTTTTGTACCAAGTCAAGGAATGAAGTGCAACAGTGTACCTGTAAGTCACCTCTCAGTTTTGGATTGATGTTTTTGAGGAATATTGTGACCTTTTATTTTTCAGGTATTTCGACTGGACAATGACTAGCTAGACTTCTCCATATTTGGAAGAAAGTGGTGAATGTCTCGCCGTCTTCTTGTGTCGTGTGGCACAAGGTTTCTATGGTTACTTCATTGTCTATGTTAAAGGCAAAATGTTCAACAAACTTCTTAGCTAATTTGCCCCAGGATCGTATACCATATGGAAATTTAGAAAACCATTCCAATGCTATCCCTATGAGGGTTTGTGGAAATAGTCGTATCAAGTATGTGGGGTCATATGATATGTCCATGCATGCCATTGAGAATTATCTAATGTGTTTCAAAGGATTCTTCCTCCCAGTATACTTTGGAAAATTCGGTATAATGTATCCATGGGGGAAAGGTTTCATATAGAGCGCTTTGTCAAATGGACATGGACATAGATCTTGTGCTGAGATAGTTCATTTTCCAAACATAAACATGTTGTCCATCTGCTGTTGAAGAGTTTGCATTTGGTTTTGAAGGACATCTACTTGTGTCAAGGACATGTTGTTGGCATTGTTTGGATTAATGTAGGTATTTTGAAATGCCATGTTCTGTGACAGGTTGTGATTTGGCGAGGGAATGTATCCTGTTAGAATGTTTTGATTCAGAGTGGGGATATTTCTTGTTTGAATATTCTGACTTGGTATAGGAATATATCTCATGTGTATGTTCTGATTTGGTATAGGAATGTTCCCAGTTTGTGTGTTCTGATTTGGTATAGGGATATTTCCTATCTATGTGTGTTCTGATTTGGTATAGGAATGTTTCTAGTTTGCATGTTCTAATTTGGTATAGGGATATTTCCTATTTGTATGGTCTGATTTGGTATAGGTATGTTCATGCAAACTTTGGATCTCTTACCAATCGTGTTGGTGCCAAAGGGGTTTGACGAACTTTCTCCCGCAGTAAATTATAAGCCTTGTATTATGTTGAAAGGGGTTGTGTTTACAATTGACGATGTTTGAGTTGGTATGCCGGTTGGTATTGCTGTGGTGATTTGGGGAATTGAAACACTTGATGTCGTAGTTTATGTTGGTTGAGTAGACTATGTTTCCAAAGTATGAATATCAAATCATAGTGGTAGTGTGGCACCTTCTACTTGCAACTTTGATAGATAGTGTTGTGGATCATTTGCCAAACACTCATCCATGAAGGATGCAAACTCAAGATCTTGTACTGTTTCATCTATGTCTTCAACACAAATTTGGCCATGTGTGTCCCTAGGGACATGTTTCTCAAGCAAAGGTTTATGCGGTCTTTGTTTCCCTGATGGTTGATTTCTGAATGGATTGATCAATTCATTGGGGTATGACATTTCTTTTTGTTTCTTTTGAGACCTTCTTTCGACCATGAAAAGTTTGCTCAAATGGGGGAATGCAGACTATGTCTAAAAAGTGATATGTCCTATATCTATGTTTTTTGGATTTTTTGACACTAAAGGATGTTGCTAAAAGTGATTTCTAAAATGACGTATTCTAAGATGACGTATGATAGGATGGAAAATATGCCAAATCTCGAGTAGACTATGACAATAAATGAGTCTAAGATAGGTATAACCTACCACTTATTGAAAAAATGCATGCAAGGATTTGTGTTTGACCAAGGAACCTGATTGTAGGACAAGGACAGTTGACAAGGTGAATTTCCCAAACTAGACTGTTGAGTTGGAAAGATTCACAAATAGGACTAAGTGACTAGGTTCAATGACTTGTGAGAAATCAGAACATGAATGTATCCAATGACGAGGAAAGTTATCTCTATTTTGTGATATGAAATTGTCTAGGAAGTATCTATATTCATGCAACTTAGGATGACTATGATAAAGATGTTGACTAAGACTAAGACATATATGACACCTAATGATGCAAGGTTTTGAGAAAAAATTTCAGTTTCTATCCAAGGTTGATCTTAAGAACTGGAAGCAATGTGACAGTAATGTTTCAGACTCAGTTTGCGGTTTTCGAAGTTTTCTATTGATAGTCATATGCAGTTCACCTAACAGTTGCAGTTCAGATTTTGACAGATGCAGTTTACTATGATGCATGCGGTGATTGGACTAAATGCTTGTTTCATATAGTGACATATGCGATTTAGATTATGATAGATGCGGTTTTGAAAAATGCATGCGGTTTTTTTGACAAATGCTGCATTCCCTATGACAACTGTAGTCTGTAATACACATGTGGTTCTAAATATGGACTCTGTAAACTTGAATTTTCTAAAAAATAGTTGCGACTTGGAAATTGATAGATGCGGCTTTCATGCACACATGCGACTCAAAATATGACAATTGTGGCTCGTAATATGCAGATTGGAAAATGAATGTTTTTGATAGACACATGTGGATTTTTCCCTAACAAATGTGACTCGCTAAGATAGATGTTGTGTTTAAACTGATAGTTGCGACTCAATTTGTGATAGTTGAAGTTTTTCCCAAAAGTTGTTTTGTATGAATTTGTTTTTGATCAAGATTTTGGACGAATATAAAAAACACAAGCACATAAATCAATGCATTTTCAGTTTTTCATGAAGGGACTATTAAGACTCGAAAGTTTTTTACAACCTAGGCTATGATGGACAATACTTGTTCAATTCTTACTTGGATTTCTCTAGCTACGCATATTTATGGCGGATGACTAGTAGCTTGACCCCACTGGCTCCCCTATATCTAGTGCATGTTGCCAATACCATGTGTCTCCCACATGCGTCTGAGTAATGTGTCCAATATATCGAAACACATACGGGAATATCTCCCGTCGCTCTACTATAACTGGAGGACGAAAAATGGCTATCCTCTCCCAAGCCCATACCATTAGTAAAGTGGTCCCACAACTCAGTGACTATGCATCTCTATAAGCAATGTCGTGTAGATGAAAGTATAACATCCCAAGTAGACATGGACCCCATGCATACCTAGTCTCGCTCTCTACCATACCAACCAACATAGCACCCCCTCCCACTGGAAATCCAAGACCCGTCTGTCTGGAAGAACTATCCCCCCAATCAATGTACATAATATACAATCAATCTGATTGTATCTATCTGCTTACACTGGCCATCTGATCTTGTAGTGCTTGATGTCGAGCCTACTAATATCATCTACTTGATAGATCCTCGCCAACTCGGTCAATCTGCATTGGGTATCATACATAACCCGCTCTCCTCTAATAGGCAGTCTCAAGATCCTATACACATCCTCCAATGTGATAGTGGCCTCCCCAGTTGAAAAATGAAAGGATGATGTCTCAGAGTGCCATTGCTCGCACAATGTTGTCAGCATACCCCTATTCGCCCGAATAGTGGGCATCGACAAATAGTGACGTAGACCCAGTCTCCATAATAGCCAAATCTCTACACTCGTGAAATGATCTCTCAGATTGAATGTGTCTAGATGTGACTCCCACGTATATATAGGATCTTAAACAACCTGCATTTAAGCCATGATGTCAAGAATTTTCAAGTTTTTCATAGAAATTGTTTTCAAAAATTTTACCAGTCAAATGCGGCTCAGTTTAACAGATGCGGTGCATTTTTGCAAATGCGTTGCATGAAGCCTCACTTGTGGTGCATATTACATATGCGTCGCATATTTTCCACACCCCCTTTCAACATACTGCACATGTGATTTAATAAACCACATGTGGTGCATTTTTTACAAATTTGGGTGGCATTTCTTCAGCCCTTCTCTATTGGCCACTTAGCCTTTCAACTTCAAATGACCCGTACATGTCCGTATAAAATCCTATTTCAATTCCATCAACTCCATAACATTTATGACTATCAAATTGACTTATTGAGAATATTTCCTAATTTTTTTGAAACTTTCAAAGATCTATCAATTTTCCCGAGGGGGCATACCTTAACCTATTTCATGTTGGGGCACGATCGGGGAATATTTTCTTTGACACAACGCGAAAACAACATTCTATCAAAGAGGGGCAAACTGTAGACACCGAAAATTGGTCTAGGCCTGCGAACACCACTTTTGACATAATTTTCTATTATCCATGGTCATGATTAAATAATTTTTATTATTTAATTACCCTTTCTAACACATATTTCCTCTATTAATTAAATATCCCTTTTTAATTAATTCATTAATTCATAAATAACCTTTATTCAACTTGATTAATTAAATAAATCATAATTATTTAATTATGTCGCTAACTAATTAATTCTTCCTTCTTAATTAAATAATTTATTATTTAATTACCCCCTTTGTCATATTTAAACTATAATTAAATATTTATTATTTAATTATTCATTTAACCCCCTTTATCTATAATTAAATATTTATTATTTAATTTATTCAATTCTACCTTTACAACAGTCAAATTAAATAAATATCTTTATTTATTTAATTAAATCTCTCAATTTTGAATGTTGAATTAAATTAATATTTAATTCATATTTATTTATTTATGTCACATTCTTCTATCAATCAGTTGACTAATCATTCACTCACCTTATGACTCAAGATCTCTTTTTAGTTCTCTAGTTATCTCTGGATTCAACATTTGATTATCTTTGCGAGAGGACTCTCTGTCACAATTAGTTAGTTAACTAGTTCCAACTCATATGCATGATGTGTTTATTAATTAAATGTCTTTATTTAATTAATTAACTCATTTTTTTATTCGAATGCATTATTCTTCAACTTCTAACTTTGTCTTTGACATTCAAAGTCTATTTCTTCTATTTTCAAAGACTCTTAACTGCAGTCTTTTCTGAACTCATGTTCTAACTAACGTTCTATCTGACACAAAAATCACATCACATGGCATTCATCAATCTCATCCGTCGATCTCTCTTTCAATCTGAGCTGATTGTTCAAAACCCAAAATCTATAAAATGGCCTGTCATTATCTTTATTCCTTCTCTCAAAATCATACACTTTTGAGAAGAAACTTATCTTCAATATTTTGCTTAGACACTCGACGAAGTTATGCTTGCATTCAAACACAAAAATTTGAAGGCAAGAATACTAAGAAAAATGGAGAAGAGCAATCAAGATAATTCGAAGGAGTGAACACATATTCGGTGAGAGCTTTCCATTAATTTGTTTAGTTTATTATGTTTATTTCCTCATTATTTGTTGTTTGATTTAGATTAATATTGGTTAGATTAAGATTAACATTGTTTATTCTAGTTTGCAAATATCCTAATCCAGATTTTAATTCTATGTTACAGTCACGAGCAACTTGGAATAAATTGTTTATATGTAAAGTGACATATGTTATTTATGCAAAACAAGAGCTTTCCTACTCTACAACTACTCATCTTTACAAAGATATGTAATAATGTGACATTGTAATTCAGTTGTAATTAAATAAATGGTTTTGTTGTGTTATTCTTCGTTATTCACTTACAGTTATAGTAAAGAGTTATTTTCTGAGTTTAGAACTTTAGTGTCTATGAATCTATTCAAATCAAATTTTTTTCTTTAAGAAATTAAGTATTATCTATTTATGAAATAATTGAATGCAGATTTAAAAGTAAAACATAAAGCAATAGAAATGAAAAAAGAAAAGTTGTCATCAAATTGACAAAAAATATTATAAACACTAAAATTTGTCACTCTTGTTAGGGTTTACCGAAATGTTATTGATTTCTAATTTTTCGTTGACCTTCTAACCTGGTTCCCAGTATCATTATTCATTTTTTTAAGTCCTTTGCAATGCTAAGCTATTGTCCCCTTGGCCTTGATGTCAATCCTAGCACACTAAAGTTTAAAAGAACTTTAAAACACATGTTTATTGTTTTAAGTTCATATCATAAATTACTCAAGTTTCAACCGTTTGATGAACATTTGATGTATGGTTGTAGTTGCATTCTAGAATGAAATGCATAGAGCGATAGGCTTGCAAAAATAAACCTCTGAAATCACCCTATAACTATTAGATTTAGAACAATCAATGGTTTATAATTTTCAGCATGTAGACCTAAGACGTTTCATTCACTTTAATCTTCCAATTTTGAGAAAAAAAACACTTTGTACTCTTATGTGTTAAAGTGATTTTTTTGAGTGAGGGTCAGCACATGGGGAGATTTCAATCTTTAGATTGCTTATTTCAGTGCACCACCCTATTTTGGGTTCCATAGTTCCACTTCAAACAAATCCATTTTAGTTTCCATGACTGTTAGCATTAATCTTTTCAAGAGTCAAAATTCGGGTAAGCGAAAGAATTCCCACGGTTGCATTTCATTGTTTGATGTTTCTTAAAATCTTATTTTGTCAAACTTTGAAGTTCTGGTTTAGGGTTTAGAGACTTAAGAATTAATAAAAATTAAGGAGGACTAATAGGTATTAGGGAATTCACAATTTCACATTGTATAAACATGTCTACCACCCGTACCACTAGAGCAATGTGCAATAAAAAAATACATCATGAAAAAATTCTTAAAACCCCAGATTTCACTGATGGGTGCCATGATATTTATGATCCCGAAATATATGGTAGGTGTACCTCAAAACTTAGATTTTTATTTTAGAATAAGGCTACAAATAAAATTCAAGTTAATAGTATCAGTGGACCATGGGTAACTGGATTAGGGTGCATGATGTTACATGAGGTTTTCGCTTGCCCAAAATTTATCATGGTCTTTGCCCAAAATTATGATGATAACAAAAGAGCAATTGTTAATAAAGATAGAAAAGAAGAATTTTTATCCATTAATGCAAAAGAACTTGGAAAAGTGTTGGGGTTTACAATCGAAGAATTTGAAAATGTCGACATTGACCTAGAAAATCTTGCTAGTGATTATGAAGTAGTGGAAGAAAGGGAGAACAATTATTTTTTAAATAAAATAGTTTAGGATAGAAACAAATTGAAGGTGATCATAAGCCTCCTTATGATTTGGATATTTTTTAACCATGGGTTGAGGATACTATTTCCATGCTAGCATTTTGCCTCGATTTGGATAGCAATTTGGAAGTGGGTGCAAGCCTCCTTGAAATGGTATATAATATCCATTATGGTGTTCCACATGTCGAATATAGTTTTATTCAACACATTGTAGAGTCCATGCATTTTTTTTTTTTAATAATTAAAGGAGGTTCTACCAAGACACAACCTACTTGTCCTATATTTTTCTTTTCAAATTTAGAGGAATGTTTCAGCCCTATAGTAATGCCAAGGAAAATAAAATGGATCCAGTATATGAATGGGCCACTGAGATAAGGATGCATGATTCTTGAAGGAACTACAATCATTTTGTAGACTACTTTATGGCTCCATTGCATCAAGAAATTACAAATACTGCATTGCCTAGATTACCTATGTCATGTAGAAACTGCATTCAACTAGGAAAATAAATACAATTGGTTGATTAGTACTTAATGGAAGAATATATTGTGCTAATATTTTATGGATCGGGAGCACAACCATACAAAATTCCCATACATGTGACATAAAGGGTTTTTGCATTGGAATATGTAAGGTAGATGCAGAGTGCTAATGCACTACACTTTCTCAGTCAACAAAAGAAGACCTTATTTCCTTCTTTACCTTTTTCATGTGGAGGGTTCACATTCGAGAGAAAAACATTTAGTGTGGCACATAATATTTATTTTTATTTTTATTTTGATGCTATATGTCACTAGCAGTATGATCCATGTGACATCATTAAATCAATGATTGTGACCAATAATAATGTTCCAAGTAGAATTCAACGTCAAAGTAAACCCTTGCTTGAAAACTTGAGAAACAAGGATTCTAGGGATGAGGTCAAAATAGCATTGGATAAAAGTGCTACTAAGAATATTATTTCTTTTGAACAATTGTTAGTAGAAATTATGGAATTGCACCGAAAGACAATCAGGACATACACCAATTTTTATGAAAAAGTGATAAACCATCTAGTAGATTAAAAATACCAAGTTCTCTAGAGAAGGAAGTTACAGATAAAAATTTTTCATGATAAAAAATTACCACCTTTTGGTCTATGAGGAAGGAGCTAGGTGATCCAAGAGCTCTTGCAGAGTATGGAGATAACAAAGAAGATCTTGAGTTTAGGAAATTGTGGAATATAGAGTATCCCGATGAACATGGAAACAAAGAAAATGATCATGAATCTAATGATGATAGGGAAGAAATAGAACAAATCCATATCAAATATGGTTTAAGTGAGGCCACAAATCATATACTTTAGGAGAAACCATAGCTAAAAAATGGGTTATGAAGGTGGTGGTTTGGGGTCCCAAGGACAAGGAATTCCTACAATAATAGATGTAAAACATAGAAAATCAGTTGATAAATCTAGCCTTGGAGCTAATATAGTAGACCAAGGGCATACAAGTAGAGCCGAAACAATTCAATTTGTTAGAGCTTCAAATCCTCATCCTCATGGTAAGATATAATCACAACTAGGACATGCCCATGATGGAGAGATTAGTGCAATTGGCACTACCTCTAGTGGCGATGGTATGGGTAGTAATACTAGTAGTGGTCAACATGTGATATAACAAAAAATTACACACAATAGGACAACAATACAAGATACCATATAAACACCAAGTGATCAAGGCATACATAAGAGGCAAATGATATTGATAGGTCCAAGTCACACTATTAGTGGATCCACCACAAAGGAGTTATTTATAGGCACTCCCCCACTGTCATTTAGTGTGGATGAGACATCAATAACAATTGTAAGTACTCCTATTCCTTCACCATTCAAGAACTCCATTGTTCCTGTATCCCCACATTTTGATTTTATTGAAGAATTTAAAAAGAAATCAGACTTGTATAAAAAATAAAAGAAGAAAATAATGGAGAGTGTGTCTGATGTAACTTCAGAGCCTACAAAAACCATGGTATTACCCACATTTGACACAAATAGATAAATCATGGAGTACACAATTATTGTTCCCATAGTTCAAAACAAACTAGCAAATTAGATGGATCGATCTGAATACCAGGTGACCAAGTTTTCAATTGGATTTTTCTAGACTAAAAAATAATGACAAAATTAATGTATCAAAGAAGAACAATGAATTGGTGTACACATCATTGCTAAAGCAAGATAGATCTAGAAGAAAAAGGTTGTAGACTCAAATAGAAAAGTTATAAGCATACCTAGGAAATGAGAAAACAAAGAGGAAAGCAATAGATAACAAGAGCAATGAATTAGAAAAAAGAATAATAAAATATGCCTCTACATCAACAAGCAAAGAGGATAAAAAAATGAGAGAGAAGTGAATGACCTAAAGAAAAGGTTAGATGAGAGAAATAAGAAATGTGATGAGGAAAAATCCACTTCAAAAAAATTAAAACTAAGCATTGTGAATGGAAATGCATAGTGGGAACAAAAAATGGAGAAAGAGAAAAATAAATGAAAGATTGGAGGTTGAGCTGATGGAAGCAAAAAAAGAAATTAACTATTGTCAAAATAAGTTATCTGCATTTTGTAGAGATACAATGAGGCATATGAAACAAAATATCTGGGATGAAATAATGGAGAGGTTTGATCATTTGTGTGACATGTTTCAATTGATTGATGCTACCAAACAATATTGTAAGAAGCTCAACAAATATTTAGTGGACAATAAAAATGTGCTGGCATTAGAGAAATCTGCAAATCAAGTTCTACAAATAGTCTACAAAGCTAGTGACAATGATTTGAAATCAAAAGGGATTACTAATCAAATTGCTACTCAATGAAGTTGTCATCTATCATTGAAAAGTGTTTGAGAATGAGTGAAACAAAGGAATATTTGCATTTGGTTGTAGAAAAGATGAAGAAGGTGGATGAAAAGGTAAGAAACTTCATAGAGCTTGGTTTGCCAGAGGCTTTTGACACAAATGAGTGATTAATTGGAAATGATGATTTTAGAAAGAAGATGGACGGTGAAAGGAAGATTGATTTGGACCAATTTCCTCATAACCCAGATGTAGTGAACTATTTGGATTTCATCAGAACACTGATAACCTTGAATGAAAAACTAACTGAATAATTCAAGATAGTTTCCAATTACAATCATGAAAAGTTAAAAAAAGTTCAAGTAAAAAAAACATGAGTTAGAACAAGTGGTAATTCCACCACCTGAAGAGTGGAAGTTACTACAAAAGGTGATAGAGTGATTTTATTTTTGAATCTTTGATAATATGAGTTTCCAAGCTCCAACTCAACTCTATGCAGAGTTGTCTTTGGGAAAGATTTTGAATTGTCAATGCCTTTATGTACTTCTTCACGTGAAAATCAATAAAAAAACTCAAATTCAAACTTTAGTAATGTGTTGATGTCCAATTATCTGTATTATTTATTTTATCATTTGAAGAAAAAGTCTATGGTTTTAAATACTAGATACACATTAAATGATTTCTGATGTTCATTGTTGTTAATATGTCATTAATCATTGAGTTGAGTTATGAATCACTGAGTACATGTTCAAGTTTTACTTTTAGCACAATTAAAATATGAACTATAAGGTGATTTTAATTCTAGGCATCCATAATCTTAGTGAAATTGCATTACAATTCACACATCAATACTCAAACTCCATGACTACTTAATAATTTATTAGATCCACTAAAAATTTATATGAATTCATGCTTTAATGAAGGTCTTCTAGCTGGTTCATTAAACCAGGGCCAAAATTAAAACATACATCAATGCATAATGAAAAAGAAGATTAATGAAAGATAATTGATCAAATTTCATTAATAATTCATGTAAAATGTTATAGTTGGAGAGACAATAGACTCAAAATAAGGGAGAAAAACAAGCTTCAGGTCGAGATGTACACATGTCACATTTTCATTTGACAGATTATACCAGTTATTTCCTTACGAAATGGTTACAACAAACCAAAAGATATTCTCATGAGAAATGATCCACTCCCTAGTTACAACATGACTTGAACTAGCTGGTCCTTGAGACCTTAATATTTCAGCTTGTTGTTTCCATAATGCTAGCTCTATTTCAAGTTCAACAACCTTTTGCCGACTCTTATTATATCCATCAATAATCTCATTATATTTACTTCTTGTTATCCGTAACTTTTAAACTTCCCCTCCTTTGGTATATCGGGTCTTTTACCTCATTATTTTTCAATGCCTTGTTTATTTCTCTTGGTGAATGCTCAAAGTCACAAATTTTGTGCTTTTCCCAACCTTAGTCACAAGTCCTCAGATTTTTATAACCTTGTCACAGAGTTCTAAATTTTCATAACTTCCAGATTCCCTGACTTGGTTCACTTTGTTGAGTTGCAAGTATTTATTGGTCAAAGACATCTTTATAGTCAGTGAGTCAGAGGTTTCCAAAAATTTTAAACTTCTGACTTTGGTTCTAACGTTCCAAGTTTCCACGACCACGTGAAATTATGGACTTATCTTTGGCTTTGAAAGGCATCGCCATCTCATTGAATTCTATGTATAGACTAACCTTGAGTTGTCTTTTCAAGAATTTCAAAAAGCATTTAGGTTTAAAGGCTATATTTTTGAGGAATGAAATTGAATGCTACATTTAATGCATGTCCTATCAAAATTAATGACATAAGTGCTAGTGGGTGGAAAAGTTTTTACTATGTCATTTAGCGCACATTCTCATTCATTTCCAATTCCAGTATTTCTCAAGTGCAAACATTCTATCTCTGTGAATTTACACTCATGTAGAGTGGCATTCAAAATTATTTGTCTGGCATGAGGGACATTGAAATTGGCCACCTTAACTTGGAGGAATTTTTGGTGTGCCTGGAGCAAAGGAAGAGAACACCACTGGAAGATAAAGTTCTGCAAAGTGATTTGGCACACGTGGGAGGTTTTCCTAAGGCTATACAAAGTGTCAAACTAGTGATTTCATGCACAAGGGGCTACATTCTAGAGACTCAAGAAATTAGAGCTATGGATGGGTCAGTCATTGCAAGAATTACTCCTGAAGTCATTTCCCATGCATTAAACATTCCAGAGAGGGAAAATGTAGAGGAAATTTATGTAGTTGTTGGTGACAAGTATTTCAGAATGAATGAGGAATGGTGCAAAACTTCCATTATGAAGAATTGGTTGAATTCCGAGAAAAAGGGTAAGTCTCAATTGCCCTCAAAGCTTAAAAGGATTCATTTTAAGGATGAAATTTCAGATGCTATCATGTTGCTACATCATGTGGTTGGTAATGCATATTCAGACTCTTTTTAATTTTGGATGTTTTGTTTTATTCTGGTGATTTGTAGTGAAAATAAATTCATTGACTGGGCTGAGATTATTAGTTATCATTTAAATGAGAAATTGATAATTTTTTGGCAAAATGTTGCCTTCCACATGTGCTCATATATGGTTTACATTCTGGCTATTCAAGAGACTGTCTAGGTAGGGTTAGAACCGCAAAGGTCTCTGAAGACGGACATGCCTGTGTATAGAAGGTTTCAACAACTCACTAAAGAGGTTGGAATGAGGGATTTCTACCACGTCAATGATGCATTTTTAATGGAAATTGTGAGAAGAATTGATGGAAAACCTGAGCTTAGGGTTTCACCTAAAGTGTCTTCTCTATTATTAAGGTTTGAAATTTTCTACATTCAATTCAACAGATTCACTTATCTTAGAATTGGAGGTTTTGAGAAGGCTTCAATGAAATTGTCCTATTACAAAAGTGATTTCTTAGTTTTTCTTGAATTTTTTTGGTAGATGGGCTTTGCAAATGTTAAATATTCAAATATGGGAAAGAAGGGGTATGCTTTTCCATTGTCCATGCCTTCATTTTCTTGCAAAAGTAATAATATTGTTAGGGGTGTGTAGAAAGCCCTGAATGAATTCAATTTTCAATGTTTTCCCATGACAACTAGTTTTTATAGCAAGGGTTATGTTAATAAATTTTTTTATGGAGCTAGTAGATATGAACATTGCCCTGATATTGAATATTTTTGAAAATACTATACAATTGAAGATGAGGTGCATAGAATAAATTTGATGAGATTGGCCCTAAGGAAAATATAATCTTTCCATATTTCTTTCAATATTCCAGAAGATGCACAAGAAGACTCGGTGATCATTGATCCCTAATATTGAGCCCTTGTTGTTAAGCCCCTGTACATGAATAAATGGTCAGAGGATGAAGTTTCAGATTTAATGGTCCTTTTTGCCCTTGTTTTCAGAAGAAATTCAAACTGGTTGAACGAAAAATGGCTCCAAAGTGCAGGTTCTCCCCATGAGCAAAGAGTTTCATAGAGAAAAGAGCAAGGGACTGTATAGGCCTTCGGCATAAATATATCAGTAGAAGGAAATCAATTAGGTCATTTCACACTAGCTCACAGTCAGGAGGAGATGGCGAGAAGCTAGAAGACAATGGGGCCAAGATAAAATCAATTTGTGAATAGGATAGTGTACCCTCAGTACCTAAGAAAAATGCTAGTCAAGAAAAGCTAGTGCCTAAAGAATTTGAGGGATTTTTTCAACAAATAATTGATGATAATTATTTTCCCACATTCTTTGAACATCACCCTTCTATAGTGCGAGATACTTTTGTTTTTATTCAATCTATTGAAAAGAAAGAAAATGTAAGTTTTGAAAGTAGAGAGACTAATTAGTGGCATCTTCTCCAGTATGGTTAAAGAAAGTAGTCGAGAAGAAAATAAATAATATTCCCGCAATGAAAATTGAAGTAGATACAATTTCCATGCTTTTGTAGGGTCAATTAGAAGCCCAGAAAGTCTAAGAGGATGTCACGAATGGTCACCAATTCCACTTTTGGGCATCAATTGTTAGAGATTTTTGATCCAGAAAAGGACCTAAATGAAAATGAGATAACAAAATCGAACTACAATGCTACCCATGTTGATATGGGGCCATCTACTTTAGAAGGTGATGTATATCATGTTGATTACTCTGTTAATGCATTGATCAAAAGAAAAAAAGAACAGTAAAAGGAGAACCTTCAGTTGCAATCTAATATTCTTTCTTTAAGAAAATTTATTTCATCAATTGTGACTTTGACCACTAATGAAGCCTCAAGCTCAAATTTTCAAGGTATTGATTTTGACACTATGCAACAGGTCAAGAAAAAATAGGTTATGCTAAAGCTACCAGAAAATGGACAAAAGGGCTTTATCAGGATGGTCTTTTCTACATTAGTAAATTTATGCAATTCTATGTTAATGTGTCTGATAAAAGAATGGAACTAGTAGTTGATCTCTAGCAGATCAAGAGAGAACATAGTAGCACATTTTTTTTTTCAAGGGAAATTGCAGAATTACTCTCCATGGAGCACACTTTGTTAATAAAATAAAAATTGGTGGATGACCCTAGAGAAATTGATCCTATTTGGTTTGATTCCTTGGATTGGAAATTGCTAGTATATGAAGATTATATCAAGGAAATCAATAAAGTGTTAAAAAAATATTTTGACATATTGGTGAAGATCAAGGAGAACTTCAATGCTCTTGAACTAGACCTCGTGGATGAGTTCGATGAAAAGGTATGGGATGTTGCAAACATAATGAGGGAATTCAAATAGGTGTATCATAAAGAAATAGGTGATCCTGAGACAACCACTGGAGACTCGTTCAGAAACTTGAGTAACTTACAGAACTATATGAGTTCATTTAAGGAAGAAAGTGACAACATCTATGAAACACTAGTTGAGTCGGACCATGCACTTTCAAAATGGAGGAAAAGGCTGCAAATAACCACAACTCCAGGAAGAAAAAAATCACCACAATTGCCACCAAGTATAGGGAATACATGCAAAGAGTAAAGGCATAGGAGATGAAACTAGAGAAGCAAGAGGTGGAAATAATTGAAAGTGAAGGAGTCGGTGTTGGGACCACTAATTAGTTATTCACTTTTATATTATCTTCTTTAATTTGGCTCTCTTGATACTTCAAATAATTTTTATTTTAATTTCTAAAATGGTTGTCTTCAAGAAACTATTGTCAAGACAATTTGTAAGCTTTACATATGGGGGTCGATGCATGGCCTTTAATCATTAGAAAAAAAACTCTACTATTTTTACTGCTTTTTTTTCATTTCAATATAAAAAGACAATGGTGAAGTTCATGCATGTGTAATATTTGAGTTATGGTGTGTGGATTTATTCTTCTTTTGCTGAGTAGTTTGTCAGTGGATTATCTATTATTAGAATGATAGATTTTTGGTTAGTTTCATTGTTGTGGAATGTTTATCTGTGAATAAATATTTTATGGTGATGGATGCATAAGGATTTCTCAGTATAATTTAGGTGATTTTGTAGTTTAATATGTTATTGTTTAAGTTGTGTGGATTCCTTTTGAAGATTTTTGGTTAAAATCATTTCCTTTAGTAAGAATATAGAGTTAGGTGAGAAATCTATTAACCATCATTTCTATGCATGTATCTATCTTTAGTAAGGCTCTCAACTGTTGCTTTTGTGAGCTTAGCAATGTTTATGGTCATGTGAGTTGCTTCTAATGCTAGATTATCAGAAATTATTTTATAATCAATTTGGTAGAGCTTCTAAGTTATGGATGTTGAACTATGAGCTTCTAGTCAAGGAATGGATTAATATTCCTTTCAGTTATTTATCAAAGATTGTGTGAATGGAAATGCAATAGGAATTAATAAGTAGTGTGATAAGCTTTTTTCTTTACAAAAGATGCAGAATCACATATCGAATTCAATATCATGGAATACAATATAAAATATAAAATATCACAATTTCATGAAATACAATATAAAATATCATCAACTATAGTTTGGAATAAGATTCATGAAGTGCAATATAAAATAAAATAACATGAAGTGAAATGATTCACAATTTTTTTGAATACAATATAAAATATCATCAACTATAGTTTGGAATATGATTCATGAAGTGTAGTATAAAGACCTAAAATCTGCTAATTCTCTTCCATTTCCCAAACGGAGTCAGGGTCCTCAAACTGAACCTCATCTTGAGATAAAGTAAAAGAGTCACCTTGATTTTGAGTCTTCTCTTCTTTTTCTTCAACTTGTGTCTCAAATTCAACATTCATTGTGTGATTTGTTTCAATGTCATTTGTCCCAGTCCCACAGTCATTGCCAGTGCCACTAGTACCAGCGATTGGATTTGTAGTGTCTGTGTTGCACAACCCGGTCCCTCTTCTTTCACATGTGGACCTCCAAATTGTGAGTTCCCTTTGAAAACGATATTTTTTGACATTATACGTAGTTCCTTTCATCCTCAAGAAATTTTCCAAATTCTTGTCTAGTTTGTTTCTTAACTTTGATTTCAAAAACCACAATGTACTAAAAACTCTCTCATCCTCCATCGACCCCAATATCATTGTTTGACATAAATCAACAAGTTTGAAATATTTTGATATCGAATCATGTAATATTTCACTCTGGCCTAAGTTTGTCCAAATTTTTGTTATTGATCCCAGTTCAAAGGCCTTCTCCATGCCCATGGATTTATACTAGTCCTTCATAGCTATTGCAAAAATCCTACATTGTTGTCTAAGCTTATTTTCATTTAAAATTCCTTCTATTGTTTACTCATTGTATGTTACCTTTTTCAAAAATTGTTCAATCAAGATTTGTACTTTATCATAAAAATATTTTGGGTTATCTTGGTTTACCCAAAATTGAGGATACACGATACCCATGGCTTCAAAAATTTCATTTCAAGGGAATCTTTCATGAATCTCTGAGGAAAGAGATTTTGCAATTTCCTTCAAATTATCACTAACAGATTTAACAATGTCGTTAAAATATTCCTTGTTAAAAACTACTTGTCTACTAGAGCACTTGGTTGTCTTACAATAGTACATTGGTATCTCATATCCACGTACACAAATACATAAGTTCCCACTTGCATTAAATTATAAATAGTTATCAAGATTATTCAAATCAGTAATTTTCTGCAAGATGAAATAATTTGTACCTTCTTGTCTTAGATCTAGTTATAGATGATCGAGGGCCAAGCATGTATGTTTACGTAGATTGGCATATTCATAACTATACATATTTTTGTCTTGGGATTTCTTCACAAGATTTTTCATCACATCCAACATGGGGAGAAGACTAGCTAAATTCAAGAGTGTCTATATGACTTAACCTATGTAAGAGGTTAGGAGCTTTGTCTACTATGCTAAGATGCTCACAAATCACTCCAATCAAGGATTGATATTCTGAAATAAATTTTTGCGCTAGTCCATGCAAGAATATCTATCTGGCATCGACATCCTTGTGAAGCTTATTTCCCAGTGTTATTCCCTCAGCAAAAATTTAAAATTCTTGGAAATTTTTGGGACTTCAACAAAAGAATGCATGGATCTTGTGGACTAGATTCTCAACTTTTGATACTGTAGGAAACTTGCTTACGATTTTGAATGCTAAACTCATTATGTGGTCCATGTAGTGAATGCCAAGCATGTACGGTGCACAAGTAGTTTTTAACTTTGTGCAAACATTTCTCCTTTGACCTTGCATCACTGCAACTCTATTAGCTCCTACACACCAAATTTTTGGCAATTGTCAAATCATCCATACCTACAATTTTATTCAAAGATTTCTTGACTAGTTCAAATAGATTTTTTGGTGTTGAGCTAACCTTCATTGTATGAACACAAAGAAAATGAGCTTGGCAAACATGTTGTTCTATAGTATAAAAATACATATAGACCCAAGAAGTATTGTCTACCACAGTAACTTCATCTAAAGATAACACAATGAAATTTGACTCTTTTAATTTCTCCTTTAAATCTTCATTTTCCACTACAACAAGATAGTTTTCCCATTCCCATCCAGCGTTTACTGACCAATGTGAGAAGGGAAAGTGAGGAAAATTTAAATAAGATAATAAAATAGAATATTTTGGGTAATCCATCATAGGACACCCTCTGGACAAAATATGAAAAAGAACACTCATCTGAACAATTTTTGACAGATTTGTTGCTTCCATTTCTTTTCAAAAATGAGCCTCAAGTGTACCTTGACATTCAAAAAGCTTCAAAATTATATGGTTATGCTCTTCATAGTCTGCAGCATACTTAACATGAAGACATTCTTCCTTTGATTTTTATCGTATGACTGATTGTTCCTTTTTGTCTATGATTTGTTTTTTGTAAATTTTACCAATATTATTTTCTATAGTTTCAAGATTTATTTACAACGTATAGTCTCTTCCACATTTCTAACTACAAATCATACACTTGCATAGTGTTTCTTTTTCAATATCATTTTCGTTTGCTACCCCCTCTGGTACAGTGAATGGGTACTTTGACAACCAACCAAGTTAAAAATTCCTTGTCATTTCCCACTCGCACCCCATTTTTTTTTTTCCTTTTATTTTCTTGCTATCAACATCATCCTCATCCAAGTCAATTATCTCATTATGGCTAACCAAGGTATCCCTTGGAACATCTTTTGCGGTATTTCCATCCTCATTTGATACATTTTGATTTAACTCAATGAAAATTTCACCTTGACCTTCCGGTGGCAGTGAGGTATTATGAATGCCTTATTCATTAATATTTGGTGGAAGAGTTGATGATGTAGCTCCATATTGATATGATAGATCAAAATCTTTGCCAATTCCAAAGACTGTATGGTACCTCTATGTTTTGAGCATTTTGATGGCCTCCTAGTTTTTTCACTACCTTGAGGAGTCTTAACCTTGCTACTCAACATATTGATCTCTCACTTTGATTAAAGATCGAAAAAAAAATCTTCTTATTTAAGAAGGACAAAGAATATAGATCCCATTCCCTACTCAAAATAATCTTTAAGGCTGAAGCAAGAATGGAAAAGAGATAAATAAATCTTATTATTATAACTAATAACAATATGAAGAAATGATCACTCACATTTAAGTCTACATTTTTGGCTTTCATTGACTTTCAAATTGAGAAGTAGAACGTCATAACTGAACAAAATGTGTAAGAATAAATGACAGTTTCGATTGTATTAATATCAATCCATATTTGGTGAATTTCGTAGGATTTTTAAATGGTATGTTAAAAATTTGGTGAATCCTGTGTGCTTATACAATGATACATTATAATTTTCAAGCCGAAATGTGTCCTCAAATGTAATTATTTAAATGTTATTGGCGAAATAGGTCTTCATAAGAAAATATTTAATTCCAATATGTTTTATTGTAACAAATTCATTCTACAATAACAATATAAATACAAGATTATAAAATTTTATTGTCTTCTATACAAGATTGCATGTTCTTGGAAATAAGTATACAACTATTTATAAATTTTAATTGGCAAAATGGGTCTTCATAAGAAAATATTTGTAAACTTTAATTGGCGAAATGGATCCTCACACAATGTTGTTTTAATAGTATTGGTGAATATATAGGTGTTCTATTACATGCTTCCAGGATTCCAGGCAAAAATATTAATCGGTCCATTTGAAATGCATAGTCTGTTATGACAAATTTATTGCATAAATATGCCTCATAAAAAAAATCATTGGCGAATGGATATGCATTGGACCATTAGTTTGTAAAATCCGAGCGATTTGGACACCCTATTGGGTGTGATTTATCTGCCAATTTTGACTTGGCTGATTTCTAGACTTCACCAATTGGCGAAGATTCACCACTAAAGTTTTCACTACATTGAATTTTCTCTAGATTTTCCCTAAAAGAGGGGTTAAGCTCCCACATAGGTGATCACATAAAAAAATTTGATCGAAAGGGATTCATTTGAAACAATTTCAACTGAAACCTTATCATTTGAATCATTATACTTAAATTCAAGCACATTTCAAATTTACAATAGATTTTTTTTAATTTATTATTTCAAGCGAAATATTTTTTCCCAAAACTATTTAATTGGTCGAAAGTTTGACATAGGTTTATATTTTTACCCTCAAAATCTTTAGTTATAGAAAAAGGGAGGTCAATCGGGTACCCAAATCAAAAGTTATAGCTTCTAGGATTTGTGTTACTTTATATATTTCTGGATGTGTATTTTAAAATCCCCAATAAAGAGAGTAAAAGGTGAAAAACTTCAAATTTAAAAGTTGGATAAAATTAGAATATTCTTAATGATATGTTTCTTTTGAGTTTTCCAAAAATACAATAGTTGGCATAATTTTTTGAAAGGGGGGTTATATAATGTAAAATATTTCTCATTTGTAAGGGTTGGGAAATTTTAGAGAGAAATATTGTGAAGAAACTTTTGGATATTTTTGTAATTTGTTTTTCAAATGATAATATAAGTTCAGGATTTAATTCCAATATGTTTTATTGTAGCAAATTCATTCTACAATAACAATATAAATACAAGATTATAAAATTTGATTATCTCCTATACAAGATTGCATTTTCTTGGAAATAAGTATATTTTCAAGGAAATTAAAAGATTTATATTTACACATTTACTATAAGAGTTGTTGGTCTAATAAGTTCATCATCAAGGAGGGTGGAAATTATTTTCATATAGTGACTAGGGTGTGTAGTGTTTTAGAGGAGTAATAAATATAATCATTTTGAGTAAGTCAATTATGAGGGTTTAATTTATTTTAAGGCAATGATAAATTATTGTCAAACCCGTGATATCAAAATATTATTAGAATAAAATATTTGATTCAATCTTTGACTCCATTCTTCCAAGGAATAGGCACCAATCTTATTCCCAATATATTCACATATTTAAAAATAATAATCACAGTATGGTGTTTTTATTAGCAATTTAGGTATTATGTTCATGCTTGCCCATTAAATATATAATAAAATGATGAAACTATTCGATACTAGTTTTGAGGGCGAAAGATTGGGAGGCTCTACGTTTGAGGTTGCAGGAAAGGTTTTTGATGACCTACTAGGGCGGGCATGGTAGACACTTGTGGGGAGACTGTACGCTCCCCTACTTAGGTTTTCTCTTTTTATAGGTGCCCTTTTCCCATTTATTTACTTCATTTTAATGCTTTCCTTATGCCCTTAATTCAATTTTTCTTTCTAGGTGGTTCCTCACATGTGTGAAGGTTATATTAGTTGTTTTAAACTCTATGTTTTAGGGTTGTGTGTGGCTTCAGATCCTCTCCATTTATGGAGGGGGTATATAACCCCTTGACACCAATACAAGTGGGGATGGCACTAGTAAAAACCATTTTTCCTAGAGTAGTGTTAAAAAATCCTTCAAAGAAGTTCTCACTAACAATGGTGTGGTTGTTTCTGTTGGGGCTAAGTTTCTTGTGGAAGGTAGTCTCAATGGTGATGGAATAAAAAAAGGTAAGTACCTCTCTGATATACCTAAGGATTTATTTATTTCTCCTAACTCTAAATTAAAAAATGTAATAACCAAGGAAAGAATTGGACTTAAAGACTACAATTTTTATTGCAACAATAGATGCAAATAGGGTTGTTGCCAACAAATTCATAGATGCTTGGTTTGAAATTTTTTGGGCCAATAAAACTAGGGTTCAAGTTAGTTTCTACGAGATGATTCAATGTGGAATTTTTATCATTTTTTTGGTGAACACTGCCATGCAAGAGAAGGTTCTAGAAACACCCTATCGGAACATAGGGAGTTGTACCTTTCGTGCCTTAACTTGGTCCTCAAAAACCATTGTAGAAGAAATTCTAGTGTTGTGCCCTAGGTGGGTAGTTATCAAAAAATCCTTTTGGAATTTTGGAGAATCACCCCAAAATCTTGGATCTAGTTGGTGTTGTAGTGTGGATTCATGAGGCCAAAGCCACATTTCTACATCTAGATGTGTGTGCTCTTGTATCCTTGAGTGCTAGAATTGAGTTTCCTAAGAAAATTATTATCAAGGTGGAAAATGTTTAGTTTGTGTGTCCTCTAGAAATCATAGGTGGGGTTAATGCGTGCTATTTTTGTTGCAAAGAGGGGCATATTAGGAAGAACTACCCTGTTATCAAAAGAAAGGGTGATAAAAGTAGCACCCATGAGCCAGTAGTGGTTAGGAATAATACTGAGACCCCCTCTAAGATTCTTGAGTGAGGGAATGCTAACCTTAGTTTGGAAAAGAACCTTAGTAATGTGGGTTGTCGCTCATGCTCTGAGGATTCACAACCCTAATTTGCGGGTAGGGGGAAAAAATCCCTAGTAGTGCAAGTTGCCACCCATGATCTGAGGGTTTGCACCCCTCGGCCATGGAAAATTACTCTCTCCCCCAAAAAATCTTGGGATGGAGAGTTTGGGAAACTCGTGTCTAAAAAAAGTTCTCACTCCTTCCTCTAGGGGTGGTCCCTCTAATTTTCCTCTACAAAATCTATTCTCTATCCTCTTGTAGGATGATTACAAGGAGGCTCATGGAGATTGTGAGGTTGTAGGCCTGACTTTGGTTGAGGGGGAACACCCTAAGGTCACATCCCTCGCTCAATCAATTGCTAAGGATCTCAAATTGGTTGGGAAATTGAATGCTCAGTATACTGCCATGGGAAAAATAAGGTAGAGAATTGAGGCCAATTTGTCAAATAGATATGAAAGCAGTAATACTCCAAAAGTCTTGAAATATCACTTTAACAGATGTAACCAATTTTTTTTGGAAAAGTCAAGAAAACTAGGGACAAGGCTAGGTTCAATAAGTTGATTGTGAGAAGAGGGGATGCTTCTCTGGAGTTGGTAAAGGGCTCTGAAGAGGAGAATGAGCTTGGGGACTCTTGCAACCTAAGCTCCCAATTACCTAATCATAAGTTTGATCTATGCAATGGGAAGGAAATCCCCCTATAAATTTGAGAGAATCTTGAATGGGTGATGCTTTATTAAAAGATGCTCTTGCCTTATCAAACAATATGAATGGGCCTTCCTTGATAGATGAGGTTTCCCCAATTGCTCTAGATCAAATTAGCAACCCCAATCTAGCCCCTCGTGCTGAAGTTAGCAACATTCACCAACAACCTAGTTTAAATGTGAATGTTGTTTTTGTTGGGGATACCATTAGTCAATCCAAGCTTCAAGAAGAATAAACTTTGGAAAAGTCTATTAATAAGAAAGATAATAAGGGAACTAAAAAAAACCCAAGATAATGAGGATCTAGTTGCGACCATAGGGTGCAATGAGGAAGAGTGTGTGACTAAAGGATAGAGTACCCAAACCTTAAATCCAAGAGCAAGGCCAGGGAGGCCAAGGAACAATAGTAACCTCCCTTTAGGAGGTTACTATGATTAAGACCCCAATTAAAAATAAGTTGGAGGTTGATGATAAACTGCCCAAATTTTTTGAGTAGTTCAAAAGTGAACAAGCTGTCACACTTATGGTAACTAAAAATGAACCTTAATTATACTTCCTAGAACATCAGGGGCCTTGAGTCACCTGATACAAAATTTATTGTAAGAAGGTTCTTAAACCTTGAAAAGAAAAAATACTTTGTTCTCCTTCAAGAAAAAAAGGCTACAACTTCACCTTGGAAATAAATATGAAATTCATCTGGAATGGCTCCACATTTTTCTCCATTTTGCATGAAAGGGGGGGGGTTTCTATTCTTATGTCCAACCGATGGGCACAATATGTAACTGGAAATGGAACATCACCCTCTAACAAGGTGGTGTGGGTCACTTTGGAAAAATATGGAGTGGTTTTTGGGGTTTGTTCTATTTATGCACCCAATGATCATAGGGAAAGGATTGTGCTCTGGTAGTGGATGGCCAATCTTCAAGAAATCACTTGGATTTTGGGAGGGGATTTCAACATGATAGAGCACATGCAAAATAAATGGGGAGGTATATACATGTCATGGAAAGGCAATGAGAAGCATTTCTGGCTTAGGCTAAAAATAAGCTCAGGTTGGTCTACTCTATGGAATGAAAACAAAAGAGACTGTAAAGGGGTCTGGTTCACTTGGAGCAATTCCTAGAGGGTTGGCAATGAGATTTATTACATTTTGGAAAAGATATATGCAAATAAATATTTCTTTAAATTATTCCCAAATGAAGGTGGTGTCAAGGTGTAGATGTATCCTTACACCCTCTTTTATCATCATCTTATTAGGGAAAATCTCATTTCATGCCAAGGCAGGCCTGGGGAAACTAGGAAAAAAGTTGGATTCATCATCAACACCCATTTACTGAAGGATATTGATTGCTAGGAAGTCATTGCCTCTCTAAGGGAGATAAATAAATGGATGTTCAAAGATGAAACTTCCATTGAGAGGTGGAACAAAAATTTGGATGGTTGGAGGACCCTCTTCCAAATGATTGGTAGGAAAAAACCATGGATAGTAGGAAGGTTGGTGCAGGAGCACCTAGTTGAGATCATGCCCCCATGAGGCAATTTTGTCATTTTGGATTGGTGGTTGGTTTTATTTGTAATAAGGTCATATTTGGACCATGTTGAATGTATTTGGGTCATTTTTAGGTTGCTATGTGTGATAGATAGGTGGGTTGTTAAAAGTTGCCAATTTTGTAAATGTTGTCATTGTGCAAAAGTGCAAAAATGCACTAAATGGGAATATGAAGGGTCAAATGGTGAAGTAATGTGAGGAGTCAATTTTTTTCGGTTGGGGATGCTTGGAAATGTTATATAAGACATTTTTGAATGTTGAGAAATGTGGAATGGTGTAAAATTTGAAATTTGAATACTAAAACCCTTACTTTTCCTACGTTTTTCATAGAAATTTGTTGTTACAGAGATTGGTATGGTCCGGTACAGAATGGTAATGAAAATTTATGAATTGTAATTTTTAAAGGAGTGAACTAAATTTATTTATTTTTTCTTGCCCGATTTCATCATTTTTCGAGAATTTTAGAGTGTTTTTACTAAAATTAGCCAAAAAAACTTGTTTTTGAGGGTTTGAGAGGAAGAAAATGACTTTGTGACCCATTCCATATGTAGGAATGCTTGAAAATTGGTGGAATTGGTGAAATTAGATAGGTATTGATGTTTATGTTGGTTTCAGGATTAGGGGTTATGGGTTGGTGAGATTTGGTTGATGCCCTGTGGAAAAGACCATGTTTTAGGCATGAAAGGATGGCTAGAGACTAGGGTTTGATGAAAGAGTTATGGAAATTGATTTTGGATGGTTTTTTTAGCATGTTCAGGTAATATTTGATTTTTTGGAGGTTTTTTATTGGATTCTAAACCCCTGGAGTATACAGATTCAATAAACCCCTGTGTGTGCAAGCCTAATTAGGCCTTTTGGATAGTGTAGAAACACGTTTTTGAGGGATATGTTCCAAAGTAACCCCACCTTCACTTAAGATAAATTATATAAGGTCTTAATGGGTATCCAAATAAGTATTTAGATTGTGGGTTTGAGTTGTCTTCTGCAAATTATGTCAAAATTACCTTATTTGCTACTCTCATCAAAGCATATTGGAAGACTGTGAGAAAAGTCATTTGTTTGAAGTGTTAGGGTTTGGGATTTTCAAAATTCATTGAGATTGTGTTAGTTTTGAGTATCCCATCTAGTTTTCACCAATTGGTATCAGAGCTAGAAGACCCTGAGAGGAATTTGTGAGAGCAAGTTTGTTGTATCCTCCAATAAGGATGAAGCTGGGTAGAAGGTGCATGAACTTTCTCCACTAAGTGAAAGTGGGTAGAGGAAGTATTGAGAGGATCATCTTATAGGATCCTATTGGGTAGAGGATATTGTAAGTGTGAAGAATTGAGATGTTGAGAAGATTAGTCAATAGAGATTTGAAGGCTAAGGGTTCACAAAAAAAGAAACAAGTAATGAAAAGAGAGGAAAAAGAGATGAAGAAGACAAAGGAGAAGGAAAAAAAAGAAGATGTGGATCAAGAGATAAAAGAGTTGAGGTAGGCTTTGGAACTAATGGTGGAAATTCAAGAAAAGATGGAAGAATAAATGAAACTTGAGATGCAAAGTTGGCATTTATGAGTCAAGAAGAAGGTTATGTGGCCTATCAAGAAGATTATTTTGAATAGAAGGCAAGTGGATAAAGAACAAGCCAAGCAAGCTGGTGTGATGATAGTTGATAGGGAAGAGCTCACAAAAGTAGAAGAAAGGAATATGGAGGTTGAAACTATTTCAAACCTTGAATTAAACGATAATGGACATTCTATTTCTATTAATTTAGAGATTCCTATACTTGAGAAAGCAGCAATTGTAGGGGCAAAGCGTCATGTGGAAGAGAGAGAAAACAAAACTAAAGAGTATAAGGATGAGTTGCAAAGGAAGATGGGAAAGTTCAAGTATGAACCTAAAGTGAAGAAGATGAATGGAGGAGGTATATTTTTACTAGGTTCAACAATGTTTTCAAATGAGGAAGGAATACACAAATTTCTTGTTGATATTGTAAGGAGGGATAGACCCAAGTTCAAGATGAAGCAGCTACATGTTGAAGTTGACAAATGCAATCAAGGGGCAGATGTGGAAGTTGCAGCTTTACCTTTTGATTTTTTCTTTTCACAAGTGATTGTGGTTGTAGGTTGTGGTACAGGTTCTCATGTATTTGGAGGTCCTCACTCAAGGGACTTGAGTTGTTTTTCCATGGGGAGTATGGTGTAGGAGCATCTAGTTGAGATCATGCCTCCATGAGGCAATTTTGTCATTTTGGATTGATGGTTGGTTTTATTTGTAATAAGTTAATATTTGGACCATTTTGAATGTATTTGGGTCATTTTTAGGTTGCCAGGTGTGATAGATAGGTGGGTTGTTAAAAGTTGCCAATTTTGTAAATGTTGTCATTGTGTAAAAGTGCAAAAATGCACTAAATGGGAATATAAAGGGTCAAATGGTGAAATAATGTGAGGAGTCAGGTTTTTTTAGTTTGGGATGCTTTGAAATGTTATATAAGAAATTTTTTAATGTTGAGAAAGGTGGAATGTTGTAAAATTTGAAATTTGAATACTAAAACCCTTGCTTTTCTTGTATTTTTCGTAGAAATCTGCTATTACAGAGTTTGGTACCGCCTGGTATGGCCCGGTAATGAAAATTTATAAATTGGAATTCTTAAAGGAGTGAATTAAATTTCGTGTTTTTTTGGTCTCACCCAATTTCATCATGTTAGAATTTTAGAGTGTTTTACTAAAATTAGCCAAGAAACCCTATTTTTGAGGGTTTAAGAGGAAGAAAATGAATTTGTGACCCATTTCACTGGTAGAAATGCTTGAAAATTGGTGGAATGGGTGTATTTAGATAGGTATTTATTTTTTATGGTTTCTGCAGGAGCAGGGGTTAGGGTTTGGTGAGATTTGGTTGATGCCCTAGGTGGAAAACACCATGTTTTAGGCATGAAAGGATGGCTAGAGACTAGGGTTTGATGAAAGACTTATGGAAATTGATTTGTGATGCTTTGGTAAGTATGTGTAGGTCATATTTTATTTTTTTGAGGTTTCTTTGAGTCTATACCCCTATATTATACAGATTCAACAAAACCCTATGTGTGCAAGCCTAATTAGGCCTTTGGGACAGTGTAGCAACAAATTTTTGAGGGATATTTTGCAAAGTAGTCATTTTTTTGAAGTATTAGGGTTTGGGCTTTGAAAATTTCATTCAGATTGTGCTAGTTTGGATTCTCCCATATGATCTACATAAAAGGTAGAGAGGGGCATTCAAGACTATTTGTTTGTAGCAGAATCAAGGCTGTAGGAAAATCCAAATGATGAGGTACTTTGTGAAGTGTTTATTTCGGCCAAAAGTAATTTAAGAAAAATCTAGACTCATAAGGTGAAGGGGAAAAATATTAGATCCGATTTGAATTTGCTCAGCTATGGGGACACAATTTCTAAATTCTTCTTCAATTATATAAAGGAAAACAATTTGAAAAAACAAATAAGTAAAATTTGGGATGGGGCCCAATTGCACACATCTCAAGAGGAAGTCTTGGGGAAATTTCACTCCTTTTTCAAAGAGTTGTTCACATTTAAAGGTGAGAATGAGGTAGCCTAAGTGCCATATCTCTCATCAAATGGATCATTCAAAATAAAATTGCAAAGGAGGACTCTTCCAAACTTGATGCAGATATAACCAAGGATGAGATAATGAATACCATACAATCTATTTAAGCAATGAAAAGTCTCCTAGATGTGATGGATTGCATGTGGAGTTTTATTAAGTATTTTTAGATTGGGTGTGTGATGATCTTTTGCAAGTCTATAAGGAAGCCCTAGATAGTGGTTATTTGGGTAAAAGTATTATTAAGGAGTAATTAAGATCCTCCCAAAGGGCGGTGATAAGAACCTAGTCAATAATTAGAAACCAATTTAATATTACTAAATGTATCCTATTGTAGACACTTAAAATTGTCTTGATTGATATTGCACATCTGAATTGGATTACTCACACCATTTTCATCCTAAATTCACCTCTTTTTTGGACCATTTAATTAAATCATCTTCATTGTTTAATTAAATTTATCATATTATCTTATTAATCAAATGATCAATATTATTTGGCTTGTTCATCCCCTTCCACGCTAATTTCATCTTATTCAATTAGGTAATGTGAATTATTTGATTAAATTTCTTGTCTTCTCATTTAATTAAATAATCTTTATTATTTAGTTAAATGCCATTAAACCCCCATTTATTAAATAAGTTATTTAATTAAACTCCTAATTTCATCCTTCTTGCAAAATTAAAACATTGTTTTAATTATCTAAATAGCTAGTTTCTCTCACCCTCACACTTGCAAGGGAATATTCCCCTAGGATATTCTTGTAACAAACTTCCTAACAACTTCCTCATTTTAGGAAGTGTGCTTCTTTGAATCAATGAGAGTCATTGATTAAATCCTTGATCCTTGTCAACTTGTATTATCATCCATTGATGAGAATCCTTGATCCATGTCATCTCCTCTCATGGCTTCTCATCCATTGATTGATCAAATCAATCCTGACCATTGATTCAACCATTTATCCTATAGATACTCCTCATTTATATGAGAAATGGATCCACTTTCATTTAGAGTAACTAGACTATACTGAATTTTAGAGAAATCTCCATTAGCATTTAGCATTCAATATCCATTTTATCTTAGATTTGTATCCATTTTAGCTTATCTTGCATCCATTTTAGCTTACATTTCATCCTTTTTCATGAATCTTTATCAATGGAATCCCTTTAATATCATGTTTCAACTAAGGGTTTGGGAAAGGGCTGATATTCCACATTAAGGCAACACCAATCCCCCAATGGTATGAGGTTTGAGTCATTATATTAGTTTCCATTAACAATTTCTTTCTTTTTTTAATCTTTAATGGCTTCTTTATTTCATGTTTTCAAGTATTTCATTGGGAGTTTGACTTAACTAGCTAAATCTTTGTTTATTTAGTGTGGATCTTGTAGTTTTAGCTTAGGTTATGACCATGCTCACACCTATAAGATCTTGGTAAAATTGATTTCATTAAGACTGGTCAACATCCTTCCAAAATTTATTAACAACACTCAAACTAACTTCATAAAAGGCAGATATATTTTAGAAAATCTAATAACAAGTCAAGAGGCGTTGGAGTTGGCCAACACATCTAACCAAAATTCAACAATCCTCCTTCTTGACTTTGAAAAAGCATATGACCGAGTGGAATGAGCCTTTTTTAGGACTATCCTACAAGCTTTTGGATTTCCTAATAATTTTTTTAATATGGTAGACACTCTGGTGAAAGATGTTTCCACTGAGATAGATGTTAATGAGTCTCTGTCATAAGAAGTAATCTTGGAAATATCTATCTAGTGAGGTTTCCCCTTAGCACTTGCACTCTTTCTCATAGCTTTAGACACTCTCTTCAACCTATTGAGGTACCAAAATTTCTCTCCTAGAATTAAAGGGATCAGGCTTCCTAATAAAAATGAGTTAATTAATGTGCAATTTGCTAATGACACCTCTATCTTTGTGGAACTTGAGCAAGACAACTTGGAATCCTTGATGAAAAAAATCAACCTATTTTGTCAAGCTTCGAACACAAGACTGTCCAAAGATAAATCAATTGTTCTTGGGTGGAAGGATTCACCTCTAGAATGACTAGATAAGTATGGGGTTTAGTGGGGTGGTCCCAATAAACTGGTAAGATATTTTGGGATCCCATTTCCTATTAGTTATGATCTTAAAGAGATGTGGAATTGGGTCAGAACCAAAATTGAAAAGAAACTAGGAGGATGGAATAGGAAATACCTTTCCTTGGAAGGAATAATTCAAGTATGATCAAAGATCTTATCCTCTTGTAGTGTCTATTTCAATTTATTCTGGTTCTTTTGTAGCTACCAAGTCAATGATATTCAAAAAAGAAAAAAGGATTTTTTTGTGGTCATATGGGAAAGGGAAGATGAATTGAATTAAGTGGGAATGGTATTGTTTAGACAAACTACAAGGTGGCATCGGGCTGAAAGACCTAAGAATACAAGGGATTGCCTTGGCGGCCAAATGGATTCTAAATTATTTGGATGGAAACAAACCTTGGAAGGTATTGGTAAGGAATAAAATACACGTGGCAGAAATTTCTGCCCCTGAGTGACATCCTCCTTAGTAAACACCCTATGATCTTGACGAGGTCCTTAGATTTTAGAAGCCTTTGGAAGGTTTGGGAGCTAACAAAATACAATGCTCAATTAAAAGCTAATACTATAACTCTTAAAGACAATCTGAAATGTCAATCCCGTAGTTCCATTTGGTGGAACTTGGAACATAATAATAGAACTCTTGCCTTGATGTAAGCTTGTTCTAGTAAGAATTCGAATAAAAAATGCATTAAAAGCTTTGGGGATTTATTAACCAATGAGAGTTTGAAAACCTAGAATAATTTGTGTACTAAGTTTTATCTTCCTAAGTCTAATATGAGAACTTACTCTTCACTTTTGGAGGCCTGTAAAGATGCTAGCTTTCCTAGGAATGTGGAGAAGAAGTTGGACCTTGCCAGTGATATTGTTTCGAAGGATGGTTAGGCTCTGTCTAATATTTAAGAAAAGACAATATATAATGATCTTATTGGTAATATGTTTATTCTTAACATGTAAATAATTGATGGGGGTTATCCTTGAATAATAAGGAATGGCATAAAATTCTCTCTCTTATTTGGAATTGTTCTATGGAGCCTAGGAAGGCTTGTTTTAAATGGCTTGTTCTATTTCACAAAATTCCTTATAAGATTAATCTCTCTAGTTTTGAAATTTTTAGTATATGTAGGATACCCAAATTGGTTAAGCACATCTTATTTGATAGTTTCTATGCCCAAGAAATTTGGAGGTTATTTTGTTATAATTTAAAAATTTGGAATGAAAATGGCAAAAGTATATGGAAAGATGTCTTATTTTTTTATTTGAATATTGGAAATGATTCCAAGCTATTCTGGAATTATTTATTTTCTAAAATCATGTGGCACATTTGGAAAGCGATAAATTATGATAAATTTAAAGTGAATAAGAGGGAACTTACTGAGTCTTCCAAAAGAATCACATTTTTCAATATTGCTCTATAGGTCTCAATCCACTTGGAGATTTCAATGGTGAAATTCATGAGGCTCATAAGGGAAGGCACTATAATAGTCAATAGGGGGAAGTGAGATGCGGCCATGCATGCCACAAAATTAGTGAGGAAGCTTAAATATTCCTAAGGGCTCTAAATGAACTCCAAAGAGCAATCAACGAAGTAGTTGGTCTAGGAAGACAAAGAGGTTTGCAAAAAATTGACCTACAAGGAGTGGATATTGCAAATGAAAATACAGAAGAGGTCATGTCCAATGCATAACTGATTAATGGAGAATATTTATAGGTTGACAGTGAAGCCAACAATAGGGGCATCCATGAATAGTAGTCTTATCTCCTAATGATACCTTTTTGTATATTGTGTTATGGTGCATATGGTCATGTATAAAATGAAATAGCAACTATGAGTTTTGGTAGAAAAATTAATATAGCTCTAACTATATACCTATAGATAGTTCTGTTGAGTACATAAAATCCTTGTATTGCGCTCTATATTTTTGTAACACGTCTGTAAGTTGATCACAATGGGTTAAAAGTCATGCTATCAGAATCTTGTAGTAGTTATTATACTATAACTAATACAAAAAAATATATAATACAATTAATATTACAGATAATTATTTTTAAACCCTTGCTATATTTACATGAACCATTTATCTACCTTTTCATTGCGATATAATCATTTCTATACAACTATCCAATGCTATTAGGTCCACTTGCCTATGTTTTGTAGAACTTGAAGTGTAAGATAGATACATCCATATCTTATTCGTTGGTCTAACATCTTAGTTTTTTTGAGGATAGGGATACATAGCCTATCAAAAATAGCTATTAGTAGGTTGGATAACCAACACACACACATCACATTATGATTCTCCCATATGAAACATGGAAATACCATCATATTTCTAGCATTCTTGAAAAAGGCTAGTTGCAAAGATAACATTTATAAAATAGTTTTTTAAAACATATAAAAAAAATGAGCCCATGCAAAATATGTTCAAAGTTTGTTCAAACTAATAGATTGCACATCTCTCTAACCTCAATCTCACATTATAATAATATGTTTGAGTGTTGAAGGAGGTTTTAGAATATGAAAACAAATTGTCACTCCAAGTGCATTGCCCAACATTATGTTCCCCATGTTTTGAACACGAGGGTCAATATTCATGTTCCAAGTGCATGCCTTAAATAGTTTTGACCACTAAAAAAATTCATACATAAATTCAAGCTCCTTAATATGTTAAATTCACGCTCAATGAGCATAGGAGTTCTAAAAGCTAAAAAAACTCATCAAATTATTCCAAGTGCATTGAACCACTAGACTAGACTATTTAGATATTTTGATTAATTGTTTGTGATCATTCACCCTTACACTATGCTCTAGTGTATGGATATCACTATAATTTCTGATATAGAAGTGAAAAGTGCCCATATATCCCCTTACAATTCCTTCACAAAAATGCTGAAGATCCTATGTAGTGATAAACTTACATTTTGTAGCTACAATGTCAAAAATTCCCACTATGTGTTTCCCTCTTTGGATCACCTCCATCCTACTATTAGCATTCAATGCTAGTAGACAAATATATGATTTTAGTTAAGTTTGGATCAACCTTGTAGCCAAATCCTTGTATCCCATATCCTCCACCAAAGTGGTTAATAAGTGCTTGTATACCGTTTTGTCATGAATTCGACCATTTGAATATAGGATTTTTTTGATAACCTCCATGATTGTAGTGATTCCATTATTTTCCATGATTTAAATCAACCTCCTCAATCGATCCTATGTGTTCTCTTGAAGAAATGGGCAAGAAATCTTCGATACATATTTTTCACCATTCTTCTTCTACCACTTTGCATGCCAAAAATCTGGTTTACACATTGTTTAATAATGAATTCCTCCTTAGTTCCAAAACAAATATTTTTGGATCTTTTTTTATCAGGGACTCTAGGAAAGTATAGTTCTCAGGTTCAACTTTGGTTCCCTATGGTTGTTTAGTCACTTCAGAATCCCCATTTACTTGGGTTTATCTTTCCTCTTTGAAATTTCCATATCAGATTTCAAGATTTTCTAAAGGCCATCCCATATAGTGACACATTATACCAAGATAGTTTCCTCTATATAATCCACACCCAAATTAGCAAGATAGTCTACCACATAGTTAGATTCTTTGATCCACATGTCTTTAACTTTTTTGCTACCTTTCATTGTAAAGCCCAATTTTTGATCTTACCTTTTCTTATTATATATATCAATATATCTATATATATTTGTCTATTGTGTATGTATCTCTAAAGGTTGGATATACAATTGAATACATCAACATACATCTTCATTTTTTTATATTTGTGTTACCTATGTTTAAATTACTCTCCTTTCATCGTCCAAATGAACACAATACCATAAATTTTCTAGAAATTGTGTTAGCATTTGTCTACTTTCTGTTAGACATACAACACACCAACATTCATATATGTGATGAAATTTCTAACTTATATTTGTTACTTATCAACTTACATTTTTATTGTAGTTATATATATTCAGACAAAGATATATAGGTTAGAAAGTTCATGGGTTGTCTTATGCGAAATCTCACACACTTCCTCTCACATCTACATGTATTAACACCATTTACTATAGGAATCTACACAAACAATAAATTGTGTAAGGCTCAGCTAATAAACATCAATCCAAATATAATGCAAAATTCAATAATTTCAACATAGAATTCATACATAAGTGGCAACTAAAAATTCAAACTCGAAGTTCACAACAACCAAAATCAATGCATTCAATCATCAAAAAATGTATGGTACTAGGAAAAAGAAATAAGTTGTTTACATAGAGATGGGAATTTTCATCCAAAAAAATTGGAAAGGAATAGGTACTCGTTTCAAAAAGCTATTTATTTTTGTAAAAATGATTTTCAATTAATTTTCACCTACAACTTCCATGGCTAGAGAGAGTGACCTGAGGAAAATGGGTAATGATTTTTCAAGCCTTCTACACCACCAAATTATGCTTTCCATCTCCTCCCTTCCACACACTCAATCTTAGTGACCTCTAGGTTAGTATTTGTGCCTTTTTTGTTTTATATTTAACGATTTTTGCTTGTAACTATGCTTTGAAATTTAATTATGTAATGTAATATTTAGGGTTTGTAATTTCATGGTTTATATTTTTATTTATTTTAATATTTGTAATTAGGATGAATTCTATAATTTGTACACTCCATTTGTAATTATATTATAAAAATAATGGATACATATAATAAACTATTACCTAGAACCTAGACCTAAAAAATTAAACCATAAACCATAAAACCTAAACAGTAAATCCTAAACCCTAAACCCTAAACCCTAAACCCTAAACCCTAAAACCTAAAACCTAAACCCTAAACCCTAAACCCTAAACCCTAAACCCTAAACCCTAAAATCTAAACCCTAAACCCTAAAGCCCTAAACCCTAAAAATTATTATCTCAATTGTAAAGTAAATACTTTATATGAATTAAATCACCAATACCACTTGTCCTTATGGTTGGAATAAAACTCCCACAACCCTACTTATATCCCAAAATTAAGCAACTCTAATATTACTTGTTCTATAATCAATAGGTTTAGAACCCTTGTATACATCAAACATGAATTTTATATGTTAGGTATTGAAATGACGAGGAATAGGTGAGGTGGGTTTTGAATGGGGGTGATGTACCTATTTCCCTACTTTCATTAGGAAAAAGAGATCCCTTAGGGAAAGACTGAATTTCAACCTTTAGGTGAGTCAATCTTAATGGAGATCTTGTTGTTTTTCTTATGATTGAGGATAGGGTAAATCAACCTAAAATGCACTTTTGGGAGATAAATGAAAATTACCAAATTAATGCAGTTATGAAATGTAAAACATGAATCATCAATTTAAAACCTTAATCTAGCAAACAAAAATTTCCAGCAGATCTGAGAAGAGTATGAATTTATGCACCTGTCACCAAAAGTAGTTGTTGAGTGTTCTCCTAGGATAGATTCACCCTAGGTTGAATGGTTCCTGCCATAGGGATCCAAAATCTATTTTCATAGTCCTTTGCTCCTAGATTTTCACTCCCAATTCCTTTGAATTTCACAGTCAGCAAGTCAAAATTAAATTCTACAAGTGAGTTTTTGTGGCTTGACAACAATGTTGACAAATTTAAGAACTTTTCAAAATTACACTTTTGATCAATCTTCAATCCTTTTTCAACCTAAAATCTGAAAACACAAAGAGAAAGATTTTTTTTTGTTTTTGGTGAATGGGAGTTTACCTTGGTCAAACCCTGTTTTGGCAATTAAACCTTGAAAGGAAATGAAACATGAATGGGAAGAACGATGAATGGACAACTGCTATGTTGTAACTCACAAAAAAAATTGAATGGAGATCCTTGAAGGAATAAAATATAATACATCTCTCTAGTGTCTTGATATTGCATGAAATGGCTTTATTGAATGTTGATCTTGATGCTTGAATCTTGACTTGAATTCTTGAAACCTACATCAGAATGGTAGCACCAAAAACATGCATGAATGAAGATAACTTGAAATGATTCTTGAGATCTTGAATGCTGCAAAAAATGACTGGGAAATATGTTGTTGAACAGCTTTGACAATAATCTTTTCTCTTGTGAAATTTGGATAATCTTTCTAGGATTTGAACTGACAAAAGATCTTGTATTTATAGGTAATTTTCTAATTTCTCAAAAAATTAAACATCAAAATTCGACAATTGCAAATTGAATTTGAATCATAAAAATACCACCAAAAATATTTAAAAATTGGGGTCCTAAACTTAAGGGGGATCAATTTTCCCTTGGTTGAATGGGTCCTAGGCCCCAAACCTAGGACACACCAATTTCAAGGAAATTTAATTAATTCTTGCAATTGTTTAGTATAGGTTTCCCTTTTAGAAAATGGGATTAATTAGGCTTTTAAATGCATAATTGGGCCAAGTAGTGGCTTAATTAAGTCCAATTAATTAAGGGTCCCAAACATAGTGTTAAAATGTAAAGGATTATATTTTCCAACAGTACATTTAGCCCCTACTTTAGTGAGAGGATGAGCCCTATGCTGAATCTCACAATAAAGTCATCAAACAAGTGTCAAGAGAGGTCTAATTATACAATTATTGGAAAGATAAGACAACAAAGGTCAAGGAGGATGATCAAGCCCCCAAGATCTAAGATCTCATGACAAACCAACAAAGGAACAAAGAGACACATGCCTATGTTAAATATGCAATATCAAGACAAGATACACAAGCATACAATTCCAAAATTAACGAGAAGAGAAAGAGGGGTGGATAAAGCCTCAATTGTTTGTCCAATCGGTATGGATAATGCCTTATATATTTGTCTAGAAAATTTTACAAGTGGAAAACCATTGTCCACTATGCAAAACAAATGTACTCACATGAGCTAGTGAAATCTGTTGTTCACTAGGGGAATCCCAAACAATGGCTAATGGGAAAGTCAAGTTAGGTATACAAGCTCCCATATGAAAGTCATACCTCCTGATAAATTTGATAAGGTGCCACAAAAATGGTCAGAAGGCTAAAAAGTTGCATTATGCTAGGAACTCATGAAAAAGGCTCCACTGGCAAGCAAGTTGTGTTATAATTGGTGGACGTGAAAACATAAAGGCTCCACTTGCAAGCAAGTTGTGTTATGCTTGGTTGCCTTGAAAAACATAGGTTCCACTAGCAGGCAAGTTTTGTTAAGCTTGGCAGCCTTGATATGTGCAATAGGATATTCAAAGAGTTTTTTATTAGTTCATGAAATCTCTCACCTTAGGGAACATCATGCTTGACATCACCAAGAGGGGACTATTCAAGGATAAAATATTCACAACTTAGGGAATGCAATACATAGCATCACTAGTAAGAGGAATTCCATATGCTAAGAAAGGTCATGCTCTTGAGGAACATCAAACCCAATGTCACCACTGGGAAGACACATCACATGGAGTAAGAAGATCACACTTTGAAACAATCAATGAGTGGGGATGCACATGCCCCCACTTTACATAAATTTCTAAACACCATGCTGTGAGAAATTAATTTAAAGTAGAATATAATAAATTCTAATACATGAAAAATTTACTCAGAAAGCCCTATGTAAAACATATGTTTCCTAAATAGAGTTGCATCATGGAAAGGAGAGTTGCCCCCATATGAAATCCTAAGAAAACACATAAGGGATCCATGGATTTGGGATCAACATATGTATTTTTTGTAGTGATTTAATTGAGCTCAAAACCATCATCATTATCCAAATATTGTTCGACTAACTACTAGCATCTCCCTTCAGGTTCATGGCATGGTTTAATCACCTCCCATGGATCTTAACTGACACTTGTATCAGGCATTGATAGGTCGATCTTTTGGTGCAATGACAAGGCCAACAATTGGTATCAGAGTCAGTCACGGGTTTGAACCCCTCAATTGACGTTGAGGGGGGGATTGGTTGACTAAATTCTAGCATCTCCCTTTGGGTTTACGACATGGTTTACCCACCTCCCGTGGATCTTAACTAACACTTGTATCGGGCATTGATAGGTCGATCTTTTGGTGCAATGACAAGGCCAACAAATATATCATGGAAGAACGAGCACAAAGGAAGAATGACACATAGAGAGAAAAAAAAAAGAGAAACTTTTGGGTCAACATGGAAGAGACATAAATGTCTCAACACCTTGTGTCATTCCAAAAATGAGAACACAAGACAAAAGATAAAGGTGTACGACAGATAGAATAATGGAGATACAAATAGAAGAATGTCACAATAGATTTTCTTCTTTTGTATCCTGCACCAACGAAGTGACAAGGGTCATCACAAACAACATGAAAAGAAGACAAATACAATAATATTATGGCATATGTGAGTCAAACTATAGCAATCCATCTACATCCAAATCTTGTTCATCATATGCGAACGGTGGACAACTAGCCAAAGTGACATCAACAAGTGTTTCACTAGGGTCATCTCCAAGTTCAACATGCAGTGAGTCACTCTTTATAGGAGGACCATCATGATTGTTATCATCTAAGATCATGGAAGAGGAAAGTGATAAATTTAGCTCATTATGCACTTCCTCATCAATTATAGCAATCTCATCATCATCATCATCCAAATTAATTACAAGTGGAGGTCTAATTAAAATGTCCATAGAATTTTTCTATGTTTTTTGTTGTGGCGATGGTGGAAGATCATCATGGTTTGTTTCAATTGGTGCTTGATCTTGATTTTATATTTTATTCTCTTATTTTAATTAATGGGTAATAGCACAACATCTGCACCTATGCTCTTTAGCCTTTCTATTTCTTTTTCATGGTTTCAAGTTGTGATTGTGTAGGAGTGGGTTTATCAACCATGGGTTTCTTTTCTTCTCACAAGCGAGCAAAAACAGGAACCATGGAAGGTTGTTCAACCACTTTTTATTTAGCTTTATAAATTTGTTTGATCTTAGGAGGCACAAGGGGAATCACATTGTTATCTCTTGGTATTTTATAGGAAATAGGTGAAGGATTTGTCATGAGTTGGTCTTGATTACTTGGAAGATATTTTTTTTCAATCATGATTTCATCAATGGTAGGAGGCTCAATCATGGGTTGAGGCATATTTCTAAGGGATAATTCTACTATGTGTCTTGCCTTGAACTTTTTATAAGATTTGAAAAAGAAGTCTTCATGAGGCTTAATAGGTTCCATAGGTTTGGTCCAAAAGAAATCCAATGAGAAATTCCCATGGTAAGACATGAGATTAAAGCCACTATGGTGCACAATAAAGATATCATTTCCAAATGGAAACTTTAATCATTTATGCACTATCGACGAGACAACATCCATGGAGTGTAGCCATGGGTAACCAAGCTTCACATGGAATTGGTCCAATTCCAGGATGATGAAGAATGAGACATTCAATTGTTTTGGTCCGAATTTTAAAGAGTGATTGAACCAATCATAGGGCAAGAAAAACCATTATGCATTTTGATCTATGCTTTTGGTTGTTCATAATAATCTTGATAAAGCTCATGCACAAATAAGAGTTCCTCGGTGATCATATTTTCTACACAGACGAGATCAATTAATATCCCATTAGTAGTCTTGTCATTGATTCTTCCAGTGATGTAAAGAGGATCATTAGGTGCACGTCTAATGATGTCATTCGGTGAGAACACAATGTCAAGGGGAATTTTGGTTTGTCCCTTACAAGGCTGAACATCAATGAATTCAACCATACATTCTAAGTCTCCTTCATTTTTATTCATATTGTCATTATTTTTATCTTGAAATTTTTCAACATTCAACACATCATTCTTAGTATAAGTAGCTTTCACAAAGAGATATTATAACTTGAAATAGGGTAGGTAAATATTTAAAAATTTGGTTGGGTGGGACAATGGACTTATTTCATTGATCATTAACAGCACCAATCTAGATGTGATTAGAATCAATGAGGTCTTGCACAATATGTTTAATATTCTTACATTATTTCATATCATGTCCATTTTGTTGCCGATAATGGAAAAATGAATTTGAGTTAAATTTTGGAGGTAAGGGCTTAGTGGTATCAATGGCTCTAACAAGAGGTAAGGTAACTAAATTATTACTTATAATCTACAACATGATGGAGTGAAGGTTATCGGTTAAAGGGGTAAATTGTCTAGTCCTTTCCATAAATATATATGAATTTGTCATTTTATGGCAACCACTTGCGAGTTAATATGTTGAATTTTTTGAGGTGTATTTAATTGTAAAAATCCCTTATTTTGTTTCTTGAAAGGTTGGAAATTGTTATGGGGCATGACTTCAAATTTCTCTAGATGGTTAGAATATTTTTTGCTTCATGGCGACTAATCTAATTCTGATAGTCATGAAGGGTCATGCACAAGTCTGTAAAGGAGGGAAACTTCATCATCCCTAGTTTATCTTGAATATAGGTTTGCAAATTTTTAATTAAAATTATTTGAAGGTCGGCATCAAGAATATTAATGTTGATTTGTGAGTAAAGAAATTGGTACCATGCTATGAAATCAATGACCTTTTCATCTTTTTTTTGTTCACATTGTATTAAATTAGCTAAGGTCATCTTGGGACCCATGTGAACTTGTAAATGGTTAATAAAGGAATCAACAAGTTCATTGAATGAAAAAATTGAGTCATTCAATAAAGAAAAAAACCACTCCAAGGTAGTGTCTTTCAAGGATCCAGGAAAAAATTTAGCCAAGAGATTATCCTCAAAAATGAAGTCACTACATAAGGCTGTGTATGCAGAGACATGGTTACTAGGGTCTCCGTTTCCACCATATTTCCCAAATATAGGAATCTCTATGTCTTGTGGAATTTGTACTCTCAATATCTCCAAGGATAAATGGTTTCTTTTGACATATTGTGAAGCTTGACCATTTTGACTTTGGTTCAATGTGGCAATTTTTTGTTGGAGGGATGAAACATTTTATAAGAGCTGGTTAAGGATGGAATCATTGGTTGTGTTGTGAGATGGAGGTGAATAAGGTGGAGTTGTATATGTATTTGGAGGAAAATTTAATTGTAAGTTTATGAGGGGAGATAGATTAGGAGATATTATATTTGAATGCACAAAGCTAAAGGGATTCCTAGTTGAAATACATAAGGTGGTGTTAACATTGCTAGTGGGTTGTTTTTTTGTTGTAACAATTGGATTAGTGTATGTAGGAATAAAGGTCATAATTGTGCAAGGAGGAATTGGATTTCCACCTTGACTGTGAGTGCACACCAAAGTTTGAGCACAACTAGTTGTTGTAGGAACATGTTTATCAATAATCTAAGCTAGGCTATGCACAATCTTGATTCCTTGTTCATTATCAAGAATTTTCCTCATATTATCTGTGATAGGAATTTCAATACCAACAATGTATTCAAAACTCACAAATTTTTGCATTTTTTTGAAATGTTCATCTATTTGTTTTAGCTCTTCTTGAGGTACATTAGCAACCATTGTGTCAACATCAGTCACATTGGTTGTGGGTAGGGTGGGCATGCGAAATGAGGTATCAAAGCAATGGTCCATAGTGGGTTGACTAGTATGACCACTATGAGTGAAAGAGTTTGAAAAATAAAGATCCATGATAGATGTAGTAGCATGAGATGGAATGAGTCTTGAACTACATCTCACTATAGTATTAGTAATAGGACACCGAGTTGTGAATATCATAAAAGTTTTACCAAACCAAAGGTGCACCCAAAATGGAGAATAGGCACTAGATAAATGCAACAAACACCCAAAAACAGGAAGTGCAATGCAAGTATGTAAAAGGAGATAGTAATTTTCAGATTTAAAACAAGATAATATACTAATCATGCCATGAAAAAACCTGAAAATGATGTATTTTAATGCCAATTTTAATTTTCAAACAATACACTCAATTTGACCAATTGAACTAGGTGATCCACTTGGTTTACAATTTTTGAGAGGAACTGTTTTTTGCTGAAATCACATATTTTTAGAAAATATAATGATTTAAGCCTTAAAAATTTCCATTTTAAGGATTCCAATTGAAGAGGTTTTGATCAAACCACCTTAGATCAAACCCCCTTGGATAGAACCTTGATAGTTTTAAACCATACCTATAAATGAGTCTCCTTTACACCTATTAAAATGCTGATAAAAATCACTTTTGATTTACCTTTTAGGGGATCAAATGAATTTATTTAAAATTTATTTCAAATGATTATGAAAGTCCTCAAAATGAGCTATCCAACAAATATAATTTTAATATGTTTTGGTTTTATTATGTAATTATTTTTTTAGTTTTATTAAACATAGATTTTTCATCGAAAATGAGGGTCTTTGTTCTGCACATGTGGAAAAATAGCAGATTATCAAAAAAAATAAAAAAAAATATGAGTGCACCAGATATTGAAGTCCTTGATCCAACCAAAAAAAAAAGAATTTCGATATATACAAAAAAATTTATGCATTATATGGTCAAGCTATGTCTGAATTATAATTAGTTTGACTTTGAAACTTGATTAAAGAAAAAATATTCAATAAAAAACTATCTAACTAAGTTGAAGAACTATATATCAGAGTTACAAATCTAAATTCAAAAGAATTAGAATTTTATCCTTCATAGAAAAAAAATGCGTTATACGGTTTGCGTCACCTTTTTAAAATGTTGTTATATGAAAAAATCCAGTTTTCATGGGAGATGGAAAAAGAAGTGCAATCTGATTCCAAAAATTTTGAAAAAAATATTTTGGAATCTACAAACAAAATGTGACGAGACTCTAGTTTGTATCCTCTTCAAATTCCTCACAGTTTAGCTGCTATACATGCCCAAATGTGAAGATTTAGTTAAAAATAATAATTTCATTGTCCAATTTGACCAAAAAATGTAAACCACTATTGTGGGATCACCCAACTTAATGCAAACAATGATATAATTTTATGATTTTTTAAATTGAAACATAGAAGTAAAATCATATCAGAATGAAGCAAATAGAGACAAATTACTACCTAGAAATTTGAAAAAGCACCCATAGAGGGACATATTCACCCTAGGGAGAATGTGTCCCAGGTCAAGGGTTGCAAAAATTTCAATTTAAGTCTAAGGTTCAGTGTTAGGGTTTCCTATTTTAGGTAGAAATTATGGTTTCAATGACAAAATTTTCCAAATTTATGTGTCCTAATGTAAATGAAATGAATGAAAAATTATGAACAATGTGACACTTTTGGAAATGCACTTTTGACTCAATTTGTGAATGTGAATGACTAAAAATACACTAATATGAAAGTACTATGCAAAATCAATGTAGTATCCATGCAATTTATTTTTATTTTTTAGATTTTAAAGGATGCAAAATGTAAACTTAAAACCCTAAATGAGATGCAAACTAGTGTAATTTTAACAACCTTAAATGAAATGCAAACTAATACAATGCAATGCAAAGTAATGCAAATCTTAGATCTAGGATTTGAATGGACTCCAATTTCAAAATTTTAGATGTACAATGTTGGATTCACCAAAATGAATTTAAGGGGAATAGGTGAGTTAGGTTTTGAATGGGAGTGATGTACATATTTCCCTACTTTCATTAGGAAAAAGAGATACCCTAGGGAAAGATTAACTTTGAACCCTTAGGCAGGTCAATGTTAATGGAGATCTTGTTGTTTTGCTTATGATTGAGGATGGGGTAAATTAGCCCGAAAATAACTTTTGGGAGATAAATGTATAATACCAAATGAATGGAATTATCCAATGTAAAACATGAACCATAAATTTAAAACCTTAATCTAACAGAATCCACAATGCTCTAGCAGATCGAGAAGAGTATGAATTTATGCAACTATCACCAAAAGTAGTTGTTGAGTGTACTCCTGGGACAAATTTGACGTAGGGTGAATGGGTCTTGCTATAGAGATCCAAAATCTATTTTCACAATCCTTTGCTCCTAAATTTTAACTCTCCATTCCTCCAAATTTCATGGTCTGGAAGTTGGAATTAAATTCTATGAGTTTCCATGGATTGACAAGAATGTTGACAAATTTGAAAACTTTACAAAATTACACTTTTGATCAATCTTCAATCCTTCTTCTGTAATGATGGATTTCTGCACAATAGATTTTTAGTTATAAAACATGCAATATATTAATTAAATCCAACAAATCAATAGAATGCATAGGAAAAAATAAATAAAAGAACGAATAAGAAAGCTCTCACCCAATCCTTTCTTCTCCATGGCTCATTTCTATTGTACCTTCTAACTTTGTTGTGATAACGAATGCCCTTAGATTCGGTGTGAGCAAATTCTATAATGTCTAGCCCTAAACAAAGCTTTGAAGGATTTCTTATAAGCTAAATGCAAATAGAAGTTAATTCTAGTATGAATATAATTAAGAAGCCTAAAGATGATAACAAAATGATAGATAATATTATGAGATAATAATAAGAGATGTCAAAATTGAGATCAAGATTGCCATTTTATAGAAAATGCAATCTTGAATGGATGTATGAGATGAGAGATTGGAAAAATTCCCTAGAATCAATGGTTAAGATTCAAAGTGACAACTCTCAATTAGGGTTAGGGTAAAAATCCCCAAATGTGTGGACATGATTTAATTTGAAAAATTAAATCAATGATAGAAAATGAATGTGACATTGAGATGAAATTAGTAAAAATCAAGAGATAAGGAGATGAGATTTTAGAAAATTAGTAATTTTAGCAATTACTTGATTTGTAGAAGAATATTTCTATTTTGAATTAAATTAATTCAAAATATGGATTTTGTGAGATAATGAGTAATTGATTTTTGAGATTAATTACTAAAAGAAGAATTAGTTAACTTTATGAAGTTATTTTTAAATAAATTACTTTATTTTAAGAGAGGGAAATGTCACATAAGGCAATTAAATAATTAATAATAATTATTTAATTTAGAAGAGGCAGTTAATTAAATAAATAAATTAATAAATCTATTTAATTAAGAGAGGATTTAGGAATTAGTGACATATTAAATGAATATATTTAAAATATATTTATTTAATAATCAAGAGGACATTAATGATAAGGATTACTTAAATACATGAGACTTTATTTAATTATGAGATGACTTTGATAATTAGTGACACATTAAATAAATAAATAAGATTTATTTATTTAATAATCATGAAGAATGGAAAATCATGAATTAATTAAACAATTATGAATTATTTAATTAATAGTTGAATGTGGGTTAGAAACATAATTAAAATGTTATAATTATGCTAGGACGAAAGATGATAAAATCTTGCTTGTAGGTCTTGGTCATTTTTATGTGTCTACAATTTCCCCTCTTTATCATAATGTGGTTTATTGCGTTATGGCAAAGAAAACAAGTCCTAAATATGCCCCAGCGAAGGTACGAAATGCCTATGCCCCCTCGGGAAAATTTTTGAATTTCAACTCGGGGTCTGAAAAATTTGGTAAATGTCTCGATTAATCAAATTAATGACCAAACAAATAATGGCGTGATCGGTTTCGAGAACGAAGGACGTTGAGTCGATGAAAATTCCAGTCAAAGGCAGTCAAATGAGCCTCCAGTACAAACCCACCAGGTCAAAACCCTAATTTTCAGCCTATAAATAGGTTGAAAAGGAAAAAACAAGTGTCATTTGCTCATTTTCTATATAGAAATTTCAGAGGTCAGAGCTTAGAGAGACGATGGTGATTCCAGTGACGACCCACCGTGGATACCGTGTGTGGACCTTCCAACGACCCGAGGGCATAGAGGCACCGACAAGTACCCTATCCAACTTGTCAATTTTTAAATTAATGTATTTATGAGGGTTTAAGGGGGGTTAAACAGATGCATTGCAACACAAATGATGGCATGTAAGCCGCAATTTCCTTCACGTTCAACACATTTTTTTGCATCACGACGCAAGTGCTATGGGTAGCTAGGCTATTTTGTTTGATTGTGCATTCGCGAGGGGAAATGGTGCAATCGCCAGCTTGCAACGCAAGTGATGCTATCTGTGATGCATCTGCATTGTTGTGATGCAATTACTAGTTCAAATGACACAATTGCAAAAATCGCAACGTCATTGTATATGGAACGACACAATCATTATTAGGCTGCACAATTGCTAGATAAAGCGATGCATTTGACATATTGTGACACAAATTCCATGTGCATAGCCACAATTGACTAATTGTGATGCATTTGTGGTCAATGCGACGCAATTGCAATTGATCAAAGTTGACTTGTGTTGACCTTAGTTTTAGATGTATTTTGATTTCAGTAATGCTGACCCATGTGTGCTAACTCTTGTCTTTTCCTGTGCAGAGTCAACTAGTGTCGATCTATACTCGAGAGTTCAGGCCGATGACATACACCTTTAAAGACCGTTTGAGCGATAGGGGGAGACAACACCTGATGTCACTGGGTTTATACTACATCGCATATATGCCAATTCTTCGAGAAAATAGGGGTTTGCTGACAGCTCTTTGTGAGAGGTGGCACTCAGAGACCTACTCTTTTCATCTACCTATAGGAGAGGTGACGGTCACCTTAGAGGATGTGTACCGCATTCTTTGCATACTGATCTATGAAGAGAGGGTTGTATATGACCCGCATCGAGGGCGACATGCCCTATTAGATATGTATGAGGATGTCGGTGGTGCCCAGTTGGGTATGGATGGTTATGAGATTGGTTGGGATGTTGTAGCCGACCAGTTTCCCAGGTGGGATGCTATGTTGATGACACTGATTGCTAGATTACTAATTCCAAATTGCCATGGTCATGGATTTCCCATTGGATGGGGGGATGTATTAGTCTATATGTGAGGACAGAGGACCATTTTTGCTTCAGGGCCTTGTTTGTTGGCCATGCTATATCATCAGCTGCATGAGGTTTTTTATCACCAGGGCTAGAGCATTAGTTGCGGGACTACCCTTCTCATGATCTGGGCATGGGAGTGTATTCCTGTCTTTTGACCACCAATATAGATGCAACAGATGGGCGATGGGATGTCGTATGTCTACCTGTATGCGGGTTCGGTCATTCAAACTCACGTTGGAGATACTGGATATTGGCATCACAAGATTGACACCATAATTAGTTTTGTCTGGAAGCCTTACAGAGATTGCAGTCAGTGGCCAAATGAGGATGGCCATTTATCATTGTGTAGACAATTTAGATACCTGATCGGTCGTATAGTGTAGAATCAGTGCATCATAGAGATGTACCTACCCCAGTGGGTACTACGACAGTTTGGAGAGCAGCAGGATGTGCTATTAGGCACAACAGAGTATGCGCGGTCTTCCAGAGAGACCATATGGGGGCCGCCCATATCAGTGACAGTGGACAAGCAATAGGTAGATGGCCTAGTTGTAGGTCCATGGATGTGGATGGAAGGTCCAATAGATTTAGGTACATTTGCCGAGTTTGATGCCTGGTGGTAGATTCACAAGCCTATCCCATTGAAAAATCCAGATGGTTTTCCGCCTATAGATCAGAGGTCAGTTATCCCACAGGTATCGAGGAGAGGCTGGGATGGTAGGGATGGTGGTAGAGGTGGTAGAGGGGTTGGGGGAAGAGATGGAGGTAGAGGAGACAAGGTTCGAGGAGACAAAGGCCACGGTGGGGGAGATGTTGGGGGTGGTGGGGGAGCAGGGGATGGAGGAGGTGGGAGAGGTGTGAGGAGGAGGAGGAGGAGGGACGATGTAGGGCGGAGGCAACCCAGGAGAGTTAGATAGAGGGTGGGTGGTCCACCATTGTCACCCATTTGTGAGGAGGGTGAGGAGAGAGATTCCAGCCGAGCAGGAGGGGGAGAGGAGGTTAGAGGCAGTGAGGAGGAGGAAGAGGTGAGGGCTGAGGAGATGGTCAGGGGTGGAGAGGAGGTGGAGATGCCCACAGAGGAGGATCCATTCATCAGTGGACAACCTCTTGATATAGATGTGGAGGAGATCCGGGCAGAGGAGCAAGATGGGGAGAGAGATGAGGAGGAGGAGGAGGATGAGGGAGACCAGAGACTACAAGAGCGGATGATTTCTGGGGATGAGGAGGCTGACATATCATCAATTTTTCCTGCCGATGCCACTATTGATTAGAGGATCACTGATCTTCAGAGGAGAATCGATGCGGCCTTGTCTCAGAACAAGGCCTTGGTAGTAGAGTTAGAGGTTACTAGGGTGGAGAGGGATCGGGCCATCCTTCGATGACAGGAGTCAGATCGGTGGATGATAGAGTTTGCTGAGTTCTGCACGGGGCTGATAGGGGACATGGCCAGAGAGCTGGCCAGGATGGTAGAGAGTAGGGGGCAGTATAGGCTTCTATATGAGCAGGTGGTTCCCCTAGAGAGATGGGACCTAGGATTTTCTTGATCCTACAAAATGATAGGTAGTGGCACCCAGACACACAATAGCAGCAGCTCACACAATCATAGTCATACCAGTGTTGTGGTGTCCATTTCATCAGGTCAATCATTAGGCCATAGGTCAGAGCATGGTCATAGGTCAGTGTCATTAGGACACCAGACAAAGCAGTGCAAAAATAAGATCCTTCAAAACTTTTCTATAGTACTATTCAAGGTGTTTCTCTTTAATCATCATTGGGTGAAAAATGCCATGATGGCCGACAAACACTATGATATGATGTAGACCAATAGTGTGTAGGGTTGAACCATCACGTAGATCAATAGTCATAGACAAGGATGATCATGACTCATACGATTAACATAATTACCCCTAGTCCTTTTTTCATGACCAACTACCAAAAAAAAGGACTAATCATGAGACATATTTGTTTCTCTAAATCCTAATGTCAGGACATCCTTGAGAAACTAGCCACATGATAGTCAAAAATAGATAAGAAAATCATCGTGCTAAGTCATTGCTTCTCTAAATCCTGAAATCAAGACATCCTTGAGAATCTATTAGCAAGGCGATTACAAGAAGACGAGGATAATCATCATGATATGTCATGGTTCCTAATGCATAAGGAAATAATATCATGATAACCATCAAAAAGACAAAATAAAGTTTGCCAAGTGTTTGCCGAGTGTTGTTAATATCAGGTGTTTGCCAAATGCTGAGTGATATCAAATTTAGGAAGACACGTCCTGAATGACGCTGATATCTAGGAGATCAATTCTTGGAGTTAGGAGAATCCATCAAAATTCCAGATGATGATGATGATGCTTAGGAAGGATACATCCAAAAGCACAGAGAAATGATGAGAGTTGCTCTTGAGAAGGACATATCTGAAGAAGAATCCAAAAAAATTCCAGGTTAAATTGTCTTGATAGAATTTGACTACATGTCATTACTGACATGCTGAATTAACCAAAATTGCTGATGAAATAGATTGTTGATAGATTGATAGTTCAAGATTGATAGAATATTTGATTGATTTGAAGATAGCTTGATGTGTATGAGAACGTTGTGCCATGAACCCTAATAGACTGACCTAGTGCAGCCTTGGGGGCTCATCAATTGATGGCCTTTCCTATGTTGTGCACTCAAAGACCTCATAGTTTGAAATGACCAATGACCTTGTCTAGAGGATAAAAGTTTGAATCATGATTTTATTTTGACCAACCTAGAAAGATTCACCTAATGTCTCGGGGATTCAAACATGAATCTTGCCTACGTAGCAAATGCGCAGAGACAATGTAGTTCAGACACGGAGAGAAGATATTGATTGATGGGATTGATTGGATTGACCCGATAGAGATTGACCTTGACTTTGTTTATGGATTTTCTCAAAACATTTTCAAATTTTTAGGACTTTTTCAAACATATTCAAATTTGTAGGATTTTTTTAGGACTTTTTCAAATTTTTTAAGGATTTTTTAAGGATGCAGGACCATGTGTGACACCCACTACAGTTACACAATAAATGTCTTGCCCCCAGATAGATTGGGGATTACTCGAGTCAAATGATATGGAGATAGGAATACATAGGGAAAAATGCAAGGATATGCAAGGGATGATGTCAACCAAATGTTAACCATGGCCAAAATCGACAAGACTTAGGACGAAGGTCTTGAATGTGTCAGGTTGTCATGATTCTGAAAAGTGGATAAAGGCCAATGAGAGTAACAGTAGATGGCGAAGCAACAATCGACTACACATGGCGCCTATTTGCCAGGTTTTCACCATGATACTTATCCAAAGCACCCGTTTACTAGGTTTTCACTATTGGATGATTTCATTTCTTTTTACTATTTTTGTCTCTTTTTTTTGTTGTTTGATATTATTTTTTGTATTTTGTATTTTTTATGTTTTTAGCCAGGCTCTTTGATGCTCTGTGTAGAAATTTCACAGATGTAAGTTGTTGATGGGTTCTGTCAACTGTTCTCCATTAGGTGTGACCAACTGATAAGCTCTGAAATAGAATGCGGTAGTAATGATATAAGGAAAAAGCCAATTAGCCTCAAACTTGCCAGGATTTTCATGGTCCACCTGATTTCTTGGGTTCTACATGAGGACCAAGTCACTGATTTCAAATTTTCTCAGCATTACTCTTTTATTGTAGCTCCGACAAAGATGATTTTGATATGCCTGAAAATGATTTAAGCCATTTTATCATCTTTCTTGTAACATTTCTAACTCATGTAGGTGAGACTGTTTGTACTCTTCATCATCAATCACTCCTTTCAAGGAGACTCGAAGAGAAGGAATTTCTTCCTCGATGGGAAATATGGGCTTTGATCCATAGACTAGGTAAAATGGAGTGGCTCCAGTGGGGGTATAGATGCTGGTATGATAGGCCCATAAAGTAGGATTAAGTTGTAAGTTGTAGGTGCCAATCTTGACCAGCGTCTTTGACGGTCTTCTTGATTATGCAGAGAATTGTTTTGTTTGACACCTCAGCTTGGCCATTACCTTATGGATAATATGGGGTGGATAAATGATGTTGGATGTGGAATCGCTCACAGAGTTCACAAACATCCTAATTTTTGAAAGGACTGTCGTTATCTATGATGATAAATTGTGGGACACCATACCAGTAGATGATGTAATTTAGGATAAACTTGGATATTTTCTTACCGGTGATGTAAATGAGAGGGATAGCTTCAATCCACTTAGTAAAGTACTCAGTGGTGGTGATTTTGAATTTATGGTCGTTAGAAGAGGAAGGATGAATCTTACGCACAAGGTCGAGTCCTCATTGTGTGAAAGGCCATGGAGAAGTGATCGATCTGAGCTCCTGTGTAGGTGCGTGAATTAGGTCACTATGCACTTGACATTTTTGACATGTTCTGACAAACTGAAGAGCATATTTCTCTAATGTTGGCCAATAGTATCCCATTCTGGCGACTTTTCGAGCTAACGTTGGACCACTTGAATGAGATCCGCATATAACCTCATGCACTTCTCATAAAGTTGTTTGGGCTTCATTAGTGTTGAGACAGTGAAGAAGGGTGTTATCAAAGCCATGATGGTATAGGGTGTCACTAATGATGGTATGTCAAGCTGCTTTTCAGATAAAGGACTTTCTTTGGTTGTTGGATAGGTTGGGTGGGAGGGTTTGGGACTTAAGATAGTCATAGATGTCCTAGTACCAAGGTGAATTTGGACCAACAATCTCACACACCATTTCTGACTCTGGAATATCATATATAGGCATCAAAAATTGTTCCACTAAGAACTCAAATTGTGACACATTCTTAGGGATGTCTAAGAGAGATCCAATGGTAGCCATTGCATTGACTGCCTTATTTTGTGTCCTTGAGATTTGTTCAAATGCAATCATTTTGAAATACATCCAGAAACTATCCACCATTCATTTGTAGGGAAGCAAATTTTCATCCTTTGTGTCATAATCATCATTCACTTGGTTGATGACTAACTAAGAATCCCCGAATACGAGCAATGTCTGAATTTCCCATTTAATTGCTATCTTGAGACCTATGACCAATGCCTCATGTTCTGCAATGTTATTTCTACAAGCTAAGGCGATCCACAAAGATTTAGGAATTTAATCCCCTTGTGGTGTGATAAATAAGAAGCTAGCTCCTGAGCCGTGACCGGTGTGGGACCCATCAAAGTATAGTTTGCATGGTAAGGCTAGTTTCGTGTGAAAAATAGACTCATCAAGAAAATTAGTTATCAATAGATGAGTGGTTTGGATTGGTGCATCTGCAAGCTGGTCTGCTATGACCTGAGCTTTTATAACCTTGCGCTCAACATATTGGATGTCATACTCGCTTAATATCATGACCCACTTCGCCAAACGGCCTGTCAATGTCGCCTGACTTAGAAGATACTTTAACGGGTCAATCTTAGCTACCAAATGTGTTTGGGGGCTCAACATATAATGTCTTAGTTTTTGTGCTACAAAGACAACTACAAGGCATGCACGTTCAATGGTTGTATAGTCTAATTCATATCCTATCAGTGTGAGACTGGTGTAGTATATGGCTCTTTCTTTTTCCTCATTGTCATTTTGTGCCAACAATGCCCCCAGTGCATTTCTAGTTGTAGAGACATACGGGATCAATGTCTTGCCTTCAATAGGTGACATTAGGACTGGTGGTGTCAATAGATATTCCTTAATTTTTTTGAAGTCTATGTGGCACTTATCTATCCACACAAAAGGAATGCTTTTGTGTAACAAGTATTGAAATGGTTGACAGTTGTTTTCCAACTGTGCGATGAAGCGGCAGATAGACTGCAATCTGCCCTGAAGTGTTTGCAACTCACTGATTCCTTTTGGTGGAGGCATGTCTAGAATTGCTTTTACTTTTGCTAGATCAACCTCAATGCCTTGTCGTGAAACTATGTATCCCAACAGCTTACTCGAAGTGACTCTGAAGACACATTTCTTTGGTTTCAAACAAACCTTGGAATCCTCAATCCGTCTAAAAATTTTGTCCAGGACCTTGAGATGATCTTTCCATGTCAGAGATTTTTCCAATAGTTCATCCACATAATCTTCCATTAGGATATGCATCATATCATGAAAGAATGTTGTCATAGCTCTCTGGTATGTGGTGCCTACATTTTTTAAGCCAAAAGGCATGACATTCCAATAGTATGTTCCCCATGGGCAGGTGAATGCCGTTTTGTGTTGATCCTCTGTTGAAATTTGGATTTGGTTATAGCCTGAGAAACCATCCATGAGAGATAGCATCTCATACCTTGTCATGAGATAAACAATCATGTCTATATTTGGTAAGGGGAAATCATCCTTTGGGAAAGCCTTATTCAAATCTCTGAAATCTATACAGATATGGATTTGTCCGTTTGGCTTTGTAATAGGGACAATGTTGGATATCCAATCAGCATAGTCTATTGACCTTATGAACCCAACATCCAATAACTTCTTTAGTTCCACTTTCACAAGTAGTGCAATCTGTGGATGCATTTTGCGCAAATTTTGTTTGACTGGCTTGATTCCTGGGATTAGAGGAAGATGATGTAATACCAATTCTGGATCAAGGCTTGACATTTCAGCATATGGCCATGTAAAGTTAACTTTCTTGTTAGTGAAGAATTGTTGAAATTCGGTTTTTTCTTCCTCTGAAAATGATGTGACCAAGAGAATCATTTTGGGATTCCCTAGTGTGGCTATGTTAACTTCCATTGTGTCTTCAATGAGCATAGCTGATTTTTCCTGTGTCATGGGAAGAAAGTCCAATCCTCCATCCTTAGGCGCCTTAGAGAGGTTTTCACCTTTGGATACGTCCTTTGTTTTTACTATTTTTTTGTCAGAAGGTGCCTTAGGGTTTTCACCTAAAGAAATTTATTTTTCTATTTTTACGACTGGAGGATTGCACAGTCTCCCCAAAATAAGCTGCACAATCTAGATCAATGGAAAACCCTGTTTTGTGATCACCCCATGGAATACCTATTCGGAGTCCCATGAATTCTGCTATTGCCTCATCATTCTAGAAAATGTCCATCACCGGTGGATCTTATTGGTCCCAGTCAATTAGTTGTGGGTAAACAAGGGGGATCCCATTGTCAGTGGTGGCAAAAGATGGGGAAGATGTGGAAAGTGTGCAAATTTATGCGTCCAGTGTAAAGGAAAAGTTGTCAATTCCATCTTCTGTGTTAGATGCAATGGATGGACCATATTCCAAGTCAGATGAGTTGAATTAAAAATCATAATATGCATAAAATTATCAGCATCATGACTAGTGGTTTGCATTTCAGAAGTGTGGACAGTGGGCGTAGATAAGTTAGGCTCAAGGGTGGGCTCAGGAATGGGGTGGGATAATTTAGGTGTTACCGATGACACATTATGTTCTTCGGGACTCCAAGGAATGCTTACCCATTCCTTATTTTTGGAATGTTGGTCAATAGGGTCAATGTTATATTCTTTTCAGAACCATTCTTCAAAGGGGAGTTGACCAGGATCCAAGAATAGTTCGTCGATATCATAGTCACTTAGGGTTTTCTCAGATCCCCATTCCCATTCATTTGAGTCATTTTTGGTAAGGGATTCTTCACATGTCTCAACACTTTTGGTAGCCATTACACCCTCACTTGAAAGTTCATAGGTATGTCGATCGTCAATTCCGAGTTGGTTGAACCCTAGCCCTATGTACCTTGGTCTTGCCGATATGATAATAGGTTCCCTCCTTCCATTGTTGTCCTTTCCAAGACTGCTTGTGCCGTCAAAACCTAGGGCTTTGCATATGTCATATCCTTTTCCATAGAGATGCACTAGTAGTGGAGGTAACTATTTTGGGTCTTTGTAGATCCAACTATCTATGTCGATAATGACTTCATTACCCATATTGCCCCATAGTGTGAAAACACTTTTTGGCAGAACCTTAAAATTTATTTTTGGCTTGACTTCAAAATATGGTCTACCATAGACTTTAGGTGGCTTAGGTATTGTTGTGATATAGTAAGCTGTATTCAATTTGAACACTCCATAGCCAAGGTTCTGGATCTAAAAGTCTTTACTTGGTATGGAGGCCGAGGAAGATGGTGTGGAATAAGGTGATGGAATGGATGATTTGGTGAGTGCAAATGGGTTAATATATTTGGATGAGGTGGAAACCGAGGCTTCTTGATTGATGGGTACTAGGTGCTCAGCAGTGGCTCACTGATTTGTACAGTATTGAAATGGATCAGGATCTCCTAGGATAGTGATTTCTGTACCATCAAAAGGGAATTTCAGGCATTGGTGGTATGTGGATGGAATGGCCTTTAGAGCATGAATCTAAGGGTGATCAAGTAAGATATTATAATGTATGTCACAATCCAAGACTTGGCATGTTGTATCTATGATAATTGGTCCCACTTGGAGTGGAATTGTAATGATGCCTTTAGAAGTGCGTTCTTCATCATTATATGCCTTGATGACAATGCTCTTGGAAACATCTACACATACATCAGAGAAGCCAAGAGCTTTGACCAATTTTAGAGAGCAGGTGTTCAATCCTACTCCGCCATCTACTAAGACCCGTCTAACCTTATGTTTATGGACAAAAAAATAAATATGAAGGGCATCATTATGAGATGGTTTGGGCAAGGAATAGTCACTGTCCGAAAAGGTGATGTGATGAGGCGAATTCAGATATCCAACCATAGTCTCAAAGTGGTTGGCATCAATGTTGGTTGGGATAGATGAATCTTGCAGGACTTTATCCAAGATGGCCTTATGTGTGGGTGAGATACAAATCAATTGGATAATGGATATTTGAGTGGGTGTTTTATTCAATTGCTCAATAAGGTTGAATTCTGGTTTAGGGTTTGACTGTTTGGAAAACAGACCGGGTATGGTGATCTTAGGTTGACATTCAGAGGGACCTGGGATGGTGACCTTGCCTTTATGCATGGTGACATTGCATTCTGGGGCCTTTTTAATGGTAATATTATTAACACACTCATCTTCATCAGCAATGCAAAGATTTTTAATAATGGTACCACCGGGATAATTGTAAGTAGGGAAAACATTATTGTAGGCAGGATGGGCATGATTGGCTTGATTATTGGTATTCTTTTCTCTAGATGAGGAAGGTCTACCATGATCCTGTAGTGGGTTCTTGTTAATAGTATGGTCCACATTAGACGTGAATGGATGACCACCCAACTCAATGGTGTGATTTTCAACGAGGTCTTGTACCAAATTTTGCAATTGATGACAAGAGGAGGTTTTGTGTCCTTTGGCATGGTGGTAATCACAAAATGCACTGCCATCCCACCATGATGGCTTGAATTGACTAGGGTCATATGGTTTAGGTTCTTCGAGTGTTATGACATCGTCTTGAAGATTTTTCTTCAAGAAAATTTCAATAGGTTCACCCAAAGGGGTGTATGTGCATTTTTGGAATTATTAGGATTTCTTTGAATAGTATTGGTAGTTGGTGACGGTTTAGTAATAGGTGCATTTTGATTTTGCACTCCTTTGATGGTGAGCACATGACCTATGGCATTTAAGGTTTTGGAATCGACTACACCGTCATTGGTGATGTGTTTTTTCTTAACCTAGTATTTGTTTTTGTCATTGGACCTACTTGGGTTATTATTTTTGGTGGTCTTGATGGTCTTGCCACCATATTTTAATTTGCCTTTGGCGATCAAGGCTTTCTCAAGTTGAACACCCTTTTCAACAAGGTCAACAAAGGTGGTGTAGCAATGGACTTGTAATCCATACCTTAGCGGTCCTAGGAGAGTTTGTACAAACATGGTGACTTTCTCCTTTTTATGTATTTCTACCGAAAATCTACTTTCTAAGGTTCTCCATCTTTGAAAAAATGGGATAAATGTCTCTCTTGCATCCTCTTGGGTAATTCTGCATAAGGAGGTAAGTTCGATATCCATGTCAATTTTATAGGCATAATTTTCAACAAACTTGTTTTCCAATTCCTCTCATGTTTTGATTCCTTTAGGTAATAGAGAGAACATTCCAGTGCATGACCTACGAGACTTCTAGAAAAAATTCTCATGAGATATGTTTGCTCATATGCAATGTCCATGCAACTAGTAGTGAATTCTCTTATATGTTCAATAGGGTTTGTTTTTCCTTTGTATTTAGGAAAATGAGGTACCACATATCCATGAGGAAAGGGTGGCATATACAAGGTTGTGTCGAATGGATATAGAAACAAGTCATGTGACATGTAAGACTATTTATTGGTTTGTTGCAAGGTCTCCACTTGTGTTTGAAGAGAAGCGAGTCGAAGTGTGATTTCTTCCACAATTGGGTTGTTGGTAGCATCACACATGTTGGTGATAGGGATGCCTTGAGTGCCCACCTATTGTGATGAGATGTGTTGATTTGGAATTGGTTATCAGTGAGCAAAATGAGTGTTATAATTATGCAGTTTTTTAAAATGAGTGTTTTGATGAGGGATGTGTTGTTGTGTATGGACTTGAGAGTTATAAGTGGGGATGTGAGATCCTACCATGTTGGACTGAATTTGAGGACCTTGTTTTTTTTGAGTTTGTTGATGTCCAAATGGAGTGAAGGATTTAGGGCCTTGTTGATTTGTAGCTTGATGCCCAAATGGAGTGAAGGATTGATTTCCTTGATTGCCTTGCCCAAATAAGATATTGTGGCCATGAGGAATGTTGGTGTTTTGGGTCATAGGAATGTTGGTATTAACCTATGAAGAAGTAGGTTGGGTGCCTTGGATGACAACTCTTCATTTATTTCTCCCAAACGGGTTGGATGAGTTGGTTGCCATAGCATTTAAAGAACCTAATAACAGGTTTGTTGATGTACTCATGGAACTAGATGAAGTTACAAAGAGGTTTGAGGTGATTGCACCCATTGTTTGTGAAGGGATGGTGGATGTTTTTTGGGTGATGGATTGTGATATGGTGTTGGGTTGGGAAGATGATCCCCCAATAGATGTTGTGTTGGTTTTTGTGGTAGTACGACCAAGGGAGGTAGCATTGATGGTGTCGATGAAATTTTGTGAAGAAGCTCCCATGGAAGGATTGTGTGGTGGGGGATTGGGAGATGTTTCTCTAAGAGTGTTAAGATCAAATCCCTTTGGTAACTTAGCCCCTTGGTCAAGAAGCATAGATACAAACCTAAAAGAGTCATTTAAGACTCCTTCTTCCACAAAAGCAACAACTTTTGGGTGTTGGGAAAAAACTAATATGTCTTCTTCAAAGACTTCCCCATTTGAGTCTTTGCGGATGAATTTTTCAAAAAGGTCTTGTGGAATGGGTGGGATGTTCATCTCACTAAAAGGATTGATGTTGGAATTTCCCATGTTATAAGAAGGATTGTTCATGTCATTAGGGAAGGAATCCATGTGAGTTGTGAAACCAAGTAAGTTGGTGTCCTGTCCAAAGGAATCCATGAGTCTTTTATTTTTCTGTAATCTAGTTTCAACCATAAAATTTTTGCTCAATTTGGGGATGATTTGGGAAAATGATCTAAATATGACACTATGTTTTTGGGTTTTTTGGAACTTTAGGAATGTTTATGAGATGCAAATGAGACCTAAAGAAGACCAAAGGTTTGTGAATGCAAATTGTGTGACTCTAAAATGGAGATGCTAAATGGTATGCAACTAAAAGGAGCCTAAGATGCACTCACTATTGAGAAATCTAAGGAGATGACTACTTGAGCAAAAAAATTTTTGACAATGAGTCAAGTTTGGAATACCAATGGACCATAAAAGGACTAAAAGAGGACAAAGTGAAGTTTCTACACTAGACTATTGAGTGGGAAATAATTCACAAAATACGTGACTAAATGACAAGAGGTAATTGGGTCCAATGATAGCCTACTAATGAATGCAAAGTTTTGACAATGGATGGTAAGAGTTTACTCCTAAAAATTTGTAAAAAATAAGTGTCTAAGGAGATGGTATAGTTACCAATGCAACTAATGGAATCCTATTGTGATCCTAAAATGGTACCTATAATGCAATGTTTAAGGGAAGTTGAGCAAATCAATGTCTCGTTTAAATAATAACAGTGAAGGAAGACTTGACGTAATTTTGGAAAAGACAAGTTTTTGGTTTCGATTTTGACAATGAGAAAGGTGGTTATGAAGTTTTGGCAAATGTGTCACAACGAATGTGGTATGACAGAGCGAATGCGGCTCAAAGTATCAAATGTGGTTCAGAAACTACTGATTGTGACTCAAAATGGCGAATGCGGTTTGATATTGACAAATACGGATTATCAGAGTGATTATGACTCTGAATGCTTCAAATGTGGCTCATAAGAGCGATTTTAGCTCAAAATACAACGAATTTTTTTTGACAGAGCGTTTCCGTCATGGGAAGAATTTTTTTTGGAAAAAATAGTTTACAAATTTGACCAGTTTTGACTCAGATTTTTGATGTTCAATTTGTTGAAGTTTGTTGAAGTTTTCTAAACAAAATTTGGCAAACACTTGGTGTTGAAAATATAAAAACAATCACCTTGAAGACATTGACGAAAAAATCCTAAGGCTACAAAGAAAGTATTCTTTTGGATCCCACTAACCACATATCCATAGCAAATGAATTCAGAAGCTTGGCTCCATGGGCTCCCCCTTACAGTGCACTCACTTCTTAGGGAAACAAAGCTTCCAATATCCATGAAACTCCTATGGTAGATTGATCATTTCTACTATGAACTGTGCAGGTGTGGGTGCCTTGGTAACGACCGTTGTTGCACCAATGAATAAAAGGTTTTTGGCTTTCTGTAACAAAGGATTTAACTCGGACATTCATTTGAGTGGTCAAACATGGGGCCAAGATTAAGCTCCGTTATGGAGGCACTTCAGCTTGAAGAGGTTAAGCTCAATAGGGTTTTGGGGAGTACTACTTGGTCCATATGACATATTTGCAATCGTAATCCTAGGTTTTCCCTTAGGATTCACATTTATATACTGGTCGGAAGTAGATTAGCTAAAGAGCTTCGTTGCTGGTTTGAGTCACTTTGGGGTGAGTACTATTTTGCACCAAAGCAGGCCCAATTTTCTAAAGTTCAACAAAAGCGACCAAAAATATTCATAGTTCGATCGATCTTTGTTTAAAAACAAATAGAGATCACATGAATATTTTGGATCACACTCGCATGGTGTTATTGTTAAACCAAAATTGAAATGTGAAAAAATAGAGAATGCACAAGGTTCATTTTATCCATTTGTAATGTTTTTCAGACAAGAGGGTTCATTTTAACCATTTGTAGTATTTTCTAATCTAGAAGTTAATTTTAAACCCAATGAAAAACATAATTTTTTGTTCTTTTTAACCAATATGCATTTGCGTATGTGTTCTTTTTAACCAATGTGTGTAAAATGCAAGTTGTTGGAAAGAAATAACAAAGCATAACTAATTAAATCTAGTTGGACACATGCTGCAAAAAATAGATCAGTAACACAAAAAAAAACCCTAATATAGGAAAAATAAAAGACAACAAAAGAAAATCAAAAACCAAAAAGAGCTACAAAGAAAACTATTTACCAGTCGCCTGCGTCGTAGTAGAGCGGATGCATCGCAGTAGAGCGGTTGTGGCTTGGTATGGCAAATGTGTCTTTGTGATTGGTGTATGTGGTGCAGTAGAGTAGTTGCATCACACGAGAAGGTGAATGTGTCATTCCGTACCTGCTCCTGCAAATGGTTAGAAAAAAAATGTATGAAACCTGCAAAAAAATGTGTCAAAATGGGTTGGGTTCACCAATGTAATGATGGATTTCTGCACAATAGATTTTTAGTTATAAAACATGCAATATATTAATTAAATCTAACAAATCAATAGAATGCATAGGAAAAAATAAATAAAAGAACGAATAAGAAAGCTCTCACCCAATCCTTTCTTCTCCCATGGCTCATTTCTATTTTACCTTCTAACTTTGTTGTGATAACGAATTCCCTCAGATTCGGTGTGAGAAAATTCTATAATGTCTAGCCCTAAACAAAGCTTTGAAGGATTTCCTATAAGCTAAATGCAAATAGAAGTTAATTCTAGCATGCAAATAATTAAGAAGCCTAAAGATGATAACAAAATGAGAGATAATATTATGAGATAATAATAAGAGATGTCAAAAATGAGATCAACATTATCATTTTATAGAAAATGCAATGTTGAACGGACGAATGAGATGAGAGATTGGAAGAATGCCCTAGAATCAATGGTTAAGATTCAAAGTGACAACTCTCAATTAGGGTTAGCGTAAAAATCCCCAAATGTGTGGACAAGATTTAATTTAAGAAATTAAATCAGTGATGGAAAATGAATGTGACATTGAGATGAAATTAGTAAAAATCAAGAGATAAGGAGATGAGATTTTAGAAAATCAGTAATTTTAGCAATTACTTGATTTGTAGAAGAATATTTCCATTTTGAATTAAATTAATTCAAAATATGGATTTTGTGAGATAATGAGTAATTGATTTTTGAAATAAATTACTAAAAGAAGAATCAGTTAACTATATGAAGTTATTTTTAAATAAATTACTTTATTTAAAGAGAGGGAAATGTCACATAAGGCAATTAAATAATTAATAATTATTATTTAATTTATAAGAGGCAATTAATTAAATAAATTAATGAATCTATTTAATTAAGAGAGGATTTAGGAATTAGTGACATATTAAATGAATATATTTAAAATATATTTATTTAATAATCAGGAGGACATTAATGATAAGGATTAGTTAAATAAATAAGACTTTATTTAATTATGAGATGACTTTGCTAATTAGTGACACATTAAATAAATAAATAAGATTTATTTATTTAACAATCATGAAGAATGGAAAATCATGAATTAATTAAATAATTATGAATTATTTAATTAATAGTTGAATGTGGGTTAGAAACATAATTAAAATGTCATAATTATGCTAGGACGAAAGATGATAAAATCTTGCTTGCAAGCCTTGGTCATTTTAATGTGTCTACATCTTTAACCTAAGATTTGCAAACACAAAGATCTAGGGAAAAAATGTTTTTTTTTAGTGAATGGGAGTTTACCTTGGTCAAACCCTATTTTTACTAATTAAACCTTGAAGTGAAATAAAACATGAATGGAAGGAATGATGAATGAAAAATTTATATGTTGTAACTCACCAAACCCTTGATTGGAGATCCTTGAAGGATTGAAATCTAATACATCTCTAAGCTAAGGGCTTGATCTTGCATGAAATGGATTAATTGGATGTTGATCTTGATTCTTGAATCTTGAATTAAATGCTTGAAACCTACATCACAATGTTAGCTCCAAAAACATGCAAGAATGAAGATAACTATGAAATGATGCTTGAGATCTTGAATGCTGCAAAAAATGGTTGAGAAATCTGCTCTTGAACACCTTTGACAATAATCTTTTCTCTTGTGAAATTTGGATAATATTTCTAGGATTTGAATTGATAAAGAGACCGTGTATTTTTAGGTAATTTTTGAATTTCTCAAAAAATAAACATTAAATTTTGACAATTGCAAATTGAATTTGAATCATAAAAATTCCACGAAAAACATATTAAAAATTAGGTTCCTAAACTTAAGGGGGACCCATTCACCCTTGGGTGAATGGGTCTTAGCCCCCAAACCTAGGACATACCAATTGGAAGGCGATTTAATTAATGCTTGTAATTATTTAATACAAGTTTCCCTTTTGGAAAACCATATTAATTAGGCTTTTAAATGCATAATTGGGCCAATTAGAGGCTTAATTAAGTCCAATTAATTAAGGGACCCAAACATAGTGTAAAAATTTGAAGGAGTACATTTTCTAACACTACAGGTATTAATATGTGACTCGTACCTAATCAGTATTCTTTACTTTAAATGTTTGAAAAATATTACTCTAAATTTTATGAATGGAAAAAGAACTATTAAAAGAACCCGGGAATACACCATAAAAAGAACACAAGACACTAATCATTACTATAGAAAACCCTTCAAATGTATGAAAACATAAGAATAATATGCTACTTACACCTCATCACTATTTCTAGCATCAATACATAGATAAAATATCACATCACCAACATGATTAATTGAAATAATTTCAATAGCTTGTGAACTCTTTCAATCCTACATACTCTATTCTTATATCTAATAAAAAATAATGCACACACTCATTTTTTTTTTCTCAAACAAGAATGATCTCTTACTCACAAAGAGGCAATATGTAGGTGTTTTTTTTTCCATCTCATATAATTCCCCATTCATTCCTACCATTATAAATGAATGATCACTAAGATGTTGGAATCAAGGAACACTAAGAGGAGGGGGGTGAATTAGTGTTATGCAAAATTTAACTTTATTAATCTGATCTTTAAACCACTTACAAAATTGAACCGAAATAAAGATGTAAGCACATAAATCAATCATCCAAAACACCATAACATGAGTATTTTTACGTGGAAACCTTGTTAGGGGAAAAACCACAGTGGAGGTCAATCCATAATTTGAGTACTCAAATATAAGTGTTTTCCAAATGGGGAATGCACATGCATTCAGGTGCACTGCATAGAGCTCATTGATCAGATACAAAAAGAAGACTCACTATATTACAAAAGTTATGGATTACATCCAGAAGATTTGAAATGAGAAAGTAGCATCTAGTAATGCTAGATTACAGTTTCAGTTAAGCTCATCAGTCACATTCTTGTCTTGGTTGGCTGATTCTGCTCTTCTACTATGTCTTCTTCCATTCACATTACAAATCCTTTTTTGCACAAGTGAAAATGTGCATAATCACTCTACTATCCTTCTGAATTTCATATCATACTTCACACACTTAATTCATGCCCCAAAGAGATATAAATGATCGCTTATATATATCTACAACTAAATATTTAATCACCCATATGTTGGATTCAATAAAACATAAAATATTTTCCAACCATCGGATCAATCCACAAATGATTTTCAATGTGAAGTATCCAAAGTTGGCCACAACATAGTGAGGACCCAAACAAAAAAATCCGCAAAATTGAAAATAATTCAAACAATTTCACCTCAAACATCCGCAACACGCCACATTCACTTAGTTGGCTTTCTAGCACTATTAAATAGAAAAATGATTGTCTGGATATCCTAAGTCGTACACCAATTGATGCGATGACACAAAAATTGAGAATAAGATATTACAGATACCCAACAAACTTCCCTAAAATCCACAACCTGAACTGATAAACTAGTAATGCAAATGGATTGACAGACTTAACTTCAGTCGGATACCTTGTTCTTCACTCTGTCTCCCGATATGGAAAAGTATTGAAGTGTGGACCAGATAAATGAGTTAAGTTTCCATCAATGAAAACACCACAAGCCATATTCCAACAATCTCCCCCTTTGGCATTGATGGCAACACTTAGTGAAAAATGACTAAGTGTGAGAACCAACATACTGCAATCCTTCAAGACTTCAAAAATTCATATCTAACACAACTCCCCATGAGTTTGATAAGGAGTTTTTCACTGCTCTCTCCCCCTTTGACATCAGTGACAAACCCAAAAAACATTCCTACAGTAATCCCTTTTAGAGTGTAACCAAAAAATTACTTATTCAAAAATTGGTTCAAATTTTTTAAGAAATACAACCGCTACTTGTGTTAGAAGATTATTTTGTATTTTTCCTTCATCTCTGGAAGAAATTTCTTCCATGCTTCTACTATAATCCTAGTGATTATGATCACGCTATTGTTTTTAGATATCTGGTTGATAGTCTTCATGAGGGATTCCAGAATGGTGATGACTTCTTCTAATATCTCTCATTTCCTCGGTATCTCAATCAACTATTCCAATCTACATTCTGTTATGTCCTTCACTTTCTAAAAGGTGTCAACAATCTTGTTTATGGTGCTTTGAAAATTTGTATGCCCTGTCTATAATTCTTGAATCCTTTTCTTAATTGCACCATCTAGATCCTGAAACATGTTAAAGTCTTGTCTAGTACTATTCAACTTTGTTTCATTTGTTCCAAAGTTTCTTTGTACTTGTTGATTTCATTAGGCCATCATAGATAGTAGTTGTAGACATTGTTTGTTGTGTTTATGCATTGCCTTAGCTGATTCATGTGCCTTTTTAGCTTGGTGAGTGATAATCTGTATTGCTTCTTCAGGTGTAAAATTACTTCTTCTTCTTCCTTGTTTTGACACTTAGATTCCATGATTTCCTTGATGCATTCAATCATCTCTTCTCACAACATATTTTTTAAACTCTCTAATTTAATATGGTTTTCCACAAGATGAGTACTTAGTAAATTTAAAATCATGTCCTGCTCATATGAAGGTCTGATAGACCATATGTTTGTGATTTTATGCATTCCATCTTCCTCATGAATAAGTTGCAATAGCTCTTCTTTGGTTAAATCACCTTCTTCTTCACTTTCTTCTATCATTTCCTTTTCTTGTTCCTATTCGGTTGCTTCCAGTTCTTTTCTTTGGATGTACTTAGTTTCCTTATCAGATTTCTCATCTGGTATATCTACAATCACCTGTTCTTTTCCTTTCCCTTCAAATCTTTGAGTCTTGCATGTTGGAGGAGTACAGACAAAAAATTATTTTTCTCTTTTCTTCTTTCTCTCCATCTCACTAGAGGAGGAACCAACTTCAAGTGCCCATACCGAAAGGGGAATACCAATTGATTCAAAATTTCTTAGAAATTTTATTTAAAGAAACTTTCATATACTTGTTCATAGTTTTCCAAGTTTTTAGAGTGTATGTAAATTTTGTTGCAAAATGGTTCACTCTCTTCCCATATTACATTGTTGTTTAGCGGTAAGAAATTCATAAAACACATCACAATAAATATAGCCAAAGTACCAAACCTGAAAGGGTAATCTATCATCTTTGTCAATCGTGCATTATCCATTAGTTGATCTTTCAATAATCCACAAAGTTCAAAATCTTGATCTTCCATTATCATCTTATGTGAAATGTAAATGACACCTACCAAAGTTGGACCTTCTATGTTTCTAAAATTTTTTTTGTAATATACTCCATGCGCAATGTACCTTGTCACTGAATCTCTATTTGTTGAGATTATTAATTCCCTTTGATCTCTAGTTACTCTAGTTAGGGTTTCTACTTTTTTTATGTCGGAATGACTTCTTTCTCGATACATCCCCAACTTTGCATAACCTAGTTACAACTCCAATCACTTCTTTCGAGATATGGTAGGGTTTGTCTAGAGTTAGAATATTGTCATTCAATCTGTCTAGAATAAAATTAATGATTTTTCCATTCTTGAAATAGGGTAATTCACTCCAAATATCTAAGCTTTTGTGTTTTTCCTCTTTCAGCCATTTCAATTCATCAAGCGACAACATGTTTCTTATAGCTCTAACCTTATCACAACTATACTAATCTAGGTTTATCATTCCTTTGATTTGTTCAATTTTACCTTTTGTACTCATGTCTTGTTTCTATCAAAGAATTTCTTCAACCACACACCAAATTAAATGGAAATTTCTCAATACAGCTAAAGTACTTGATGTATTAGGGTTTCACCACTGAATTATCTTCACTCTTTCAAAATTTTGTTGTAGAGTGCTCTCCTTCTTCTTTTCTTTGATATAAAGTGGCAAATAAGGGTTCCAACTTGCCTTTTTATAACTCGCACACCTAACCTTATTTTGTATTAAATTATTTTTCCCTAGGTGTTTTGGATACTCTATTCTCTTAGTAAGTGAGAGAAAAATTCTTCGGCAGACCTTCAATTGCTTGAATTTCTCTACAAGTGTTTTCCATTACATCTGTAAATCATTAATAAAACTATTGAAAATATACTACATTATGGCACCAACTAAGGACAAGGGGAAAATGGATTTTCTTGGAAAACTCCCCCTAGGCCAATGACCTAAAATCAATTCCCAGAGGAATTACCAAAAACAGGTTCTGGTGCTAGATCAATTCCTACAATAGAGGGACTCTTCTTCATCTAATCTCTTATTACATCCACAGTCACTTTCCCTTTTCCTTTATCAACTTTCTGCGTATTTTTGCCTTTGTATGTCAGACCCCTTCTGTCCATATTTTTGTTTCTATAGAATCTTGCAATGTGACCATATTTGTTGCAACTGTAACACACAACATTTCCTTGTCCAAACCAGTCATTCCATTGATTTCTTCTTGATCTGCACTGGTTAGCAATATGCCCAAATCTTCCATGGGTATAACATTTAATATTTCTTCTACTGACAGAGTTGTTTGACATATTTCTACATTCAATTGACTTATGACCAAACTTATTGCAATTGAAACACTGGCCGAAGAATGATGGATCACTTGATTTCATTTTAATTCTACATTGAGCAGTTGTATGTCCAAATTTATTGCAAGAAAAATCGTATCCATTCAAATTTTTAACATTAGGTTGTCTTACCAGATTCCTTTTTGCTTTGTTCATCTAATTTCCTTGCCTAAAATTCCTTTGTTTAGATCTGAAACTTTCTCCTTTCTCATATCCAGGACCTCGCTTGTCATTTCCATTATTCTGACCTTGAGTCATCTCATCAAGCTTAAATGAGTTAATCTTGAGCTTCTCCTTGTATTCATTTGTAGTAGCAAGTTCATCCCTGAGAATAAAAATCTTTCTTTCAAGCCCCTCTTCATTATTTATGGATTGTTGCAGTTCAATTTCCAATAAATGAATCCTCCATTAATTTTGTTGCATTCATTAGATATTTCTTTTAAGTAATGAGAAAGATTCTCCTCATTCTTCTTTTTCTCTTCAATCTCCTTAGTCATCTTCATCACCATAGATTCCATCTCATGCTTTAGGGTAGCATTGTCTCTGGCAAGCTTTTCACATTCTTCAGTTGCTTCCTTCAAGGTCTGATTCAGGTGAACATCATCCATGATTTTTCTCTCTTTTTTCTTAATTTGATCACAAAAATCCTTTCTCTTCTTTCTGGACTTAATAATCTAATCCTTCAATGTCTAAATGAATTTCTTAGCATCCTTAAGATTTTCTTTCGATTCCCAGACTTCTGATTTGGACTGATCAAGATCATCAAGTGCCACCAAAAGTTGTTGAAGAATACTAGATTCCATTCCAAGATCCATCTCAACCTATTAAACTTCTTCTGAGGAACTAGGCTTTGATACCAATTTTTGGAATCGGGGAACATTGAGAGGGGGGGTGAATCAATCTTCTATAAAATTTAACTTTATTAATTTGATCTTTAAACCACTTACAGTATTGAACCAAAAGAAATATGAAAGAACATAAATCAATCATCCACAACACCATAACACAAGGATCTTTACGTGGAAGCTCTATTAGGGGAAAAACCATGGTGGAGGTCAATCCACAATTTGAGTACTCAAATATAAGTGTTTTACAAATGGGGAATGTACATGCATTCAGGTGAACTGCCTAGAGCTCACTACTTAGATACAAAAATAACACTCATTGTCTTATAATTTTTTTGGATTACATCCTGAAGATTTGAACTGAGAAAGTACCATCTACTAATGTCAGATTATAGTTTTGATTAATCTCATCAATCACATTCTTGTCCTGCTTGGCTGATTCTACTCTTTTGCTTTGTCTGCTTTCATTCACATCACAAATCCTTTTATGCACATGTGAAACTATGCATAATCTCTCTACTATCCTTCTGAATTTTGCATCATACTTCACACACTTAATTCATGCCCCAAAGTGATATAAATGATCACTTATATATATCTGCAACAAAAGATGTAATCACCCATATGTCGGCTTCAATGAAACATAAAATATTTTCCTATCATTGGATCAATCTATAAATTATTTTCAATGCACATTAACCAAAGTTGGCCACAACATAGTGAGGACAAAAAAGAAATCCTCAAACCTGAAAATACTTCAAACAATTTCACCTCAAACATCCATAACATGCCACATTCACTTAGTCGGCCTTCTAACACTGTTAAATAGAAAATCAATTGATTGAATCTCCTAACTCATACACCAATTGATGCGATGACACAAAACTTGAGAATAAGATATTCCAGATACCCAATGACCTTCCCTAAGATCCACAACCCGAACTGGTAAATTGGTAATGAAAATGGATTGACAGACTCAACTTTAGTCGGATACCTTGTTCTTCACTTTGTCTCCCGGTATGGACAAATACTAAAGCGTGGATAGGAACAATGACTTAGGTTGCCATCAACGACAAAACCAAAAGAAATATGCCAACATAAGAATATGAATGGTCACTAGTATTGGAAAAACTAATCACTTCTAAGGAATTGAATCACCACTACCACCTTCAACCTCTTGGTTGGCATAATACTCCCAAAAAATTGTGTGGATTCTAAAAACAAGTAGCCATGATATCATAATTCATTTAATCATTGATGTATAACACTAGTGTACATTAAAAATGGCTTGTCTATGCTAGCTCTTGAAAACTCTCTCCTAATAATTTTCCTCTGCTTTAAATGTTTAGAAAGTGTACTATTATATATACATGTTAAGAATGATAAAATAAATTAGAATAAATATAGGGTATACACCATAACGAGAATACCAAATACCAAATGTTACTAGTGAAAATCCTTCAAATGAATCAAAAACTCCAAGAATAATATGCTACTCACATCTCATCAATATATGCTACAAATTATTCTCCATTTTTATCCTTTACAAATTTTTTATTGTTATTTACAAAAATAAGATTCCAATATAGTTTGAAATAACTTATTTCTCTAAAGTAATGTGTAACTATAGGGACCTATCTCCAATAAAATTGTTTTAATACTTGTGACCAAAAAAGATACACATTAAATCCAAGATATCTTTAAAATATCTAGAAAAAGATGTTAATTGAGTACGTTTTCAACCTACTATATTGAGGCAAATCTACCTTATCTCTAGACATCATCATATATGTGAAACTTTCCCTTTTTTTCCATTAAACTCAACATCATCATCACATTTAGGAAATAGGGTTGATAACTATGTACCTAATGATGATCATGTCATGTATATATCCCTCACAAAGAAAATATTTATTATGATGAAATTATTGATTAATATATGATGTTAACATAAACTAATATCGATTTTTGGGAATAGTTGAAATGAAATTCATATTAATTATCAACCACTAATGGCCCATTAAAATTTCATTTGCTTACAATATACCACTAGGTCATGTGCATTTTCTACCTTCACCTTTTGAAACTCTAAATATCTAGCCATGAAGTAAGTTACATTTGCCTTATTTTTGGGCCAAAAAAGTATTCTTGAACAAATTGTGCTATATTTTTCTACTCCAAGATGCATACATGAGATGTTTTATGTGCCTCATACATGATTATATGCCTTCAATTTTTATTTTATATGTCATAAATACAGCCCTAATATCTTGATAATTTGGTTACATCAATATAATATCCTCATTTTTCCATTTCAAATTTTGATAAAATACTAGTTTCCTAATAAAATGACTCAAATTTTTACTATTCAACAATATTATTTGTCAATTCAAATTGTAGACTAGTTATTTCAGGCATATGCTATCTTTTTGTTAACTCGTTAGGAGAATTATTTTATTTTTCTTTGATATACTTGAGATGTCAAAATCAAAATCACAAAGTAATTATAGCCATACTCACTTGATGTTGCATGTGATCTAATTTTATATGTTTAGTTTCAATGTACACAAAAATTCTAAATAAGTCCAAATTCATGTAGTTTATTTATGTTAAATTTGAATGTGTCTAAATGATGCATTTTTAATGTGTGTTTGATGTGATTTTTAGTTCAAATTATATTTTATTTAATGATATTTTATTTAAAAAATCAATGCTTCATGTTATGTAATTATTTTGTTGATATTATTCTTCTAGTTGTTTAACATGCAGTGGCCCTTGATAGAACAATTACCACCAGTTGATGAGTTTTTGATAGATGATATTTTACATAACGGGAAACCTCAAAACCCCTCACCTCCACCCTCTCCACCTCATATCCCCTCACCTCAAACCTCCCACCTCCTAACCCCCCATCCCTTGCATTTTATGAGGCTCAATTGTGAGCGAACATCAATGCAAACATTAACATTGAAACATGCAGAAAAATAGGGTTTTGTGGGTTAAAGTGTGTGTTAAAAGGAGGTTCACCAAATATGGACCTATTTTACTTTATTCCATCAGGAAATAAGATCCACAAAAATAATTGACTTACAACCCTTAGGTGACTCAACTCAATGAGGGAATCTATTGATTTCCTTATGATTGAGGATAGGGGTTTCAGGCTGAGAAACACTTTTGGGAGAAAATAAATAAATATCAAATCTAATCAATTATGTTCATTCAAACTTGAAACAACAATTTAAATCTCAATACTAATATAAACATCAAACTTTATGTAGATTTAAGAAGGGTTAGATACTATGTACTAGTCACCAAAAGGTAGTTTCTGAAGGAAAACTAGGATGCATTTTCCCATGGGAAAATGGGTCTTTGCTCAGGGATTTTAAAACAAAATTGGGAGGCTTTGATGTCAATCTATAGCTTCTATTTGATCTGGCTTTTAGTGTCGAAAAGTCAAAAATCAGATTTGTAGGTAATATTTTTTGATTTGATAACAACTTTTGACAACTTTTGCAACTTTTGCAACTTTTCGAATCTTTCTCTTCAATAGGTCTTCAATCATTCTTCAACATAAGATTTGCAACACAAAAAAAAGAGGAATTTTTTTTTGTTTTTGGTGAATAGGGGTTTTCCTTGGTGAAACCCCGTTTGGGTAATTAAACCTTGAATTGAAATAATGAAATATGAAGGGAATAACGACTGGACAAGATCTATGTCGCAACTCACCAAACCCTTGAATAAACCTTTGGAAGTTTGCAATGTAAATCTTGATCTTGTATGAGATGGCTTCAATGGATGTGGATCTTGATGCTTGAGATATGACTTGAATGCTTTGACTTGACCTCTGAAACCTACGTCACAATGTTAGCTCCAAAAAAATGCATGGTGCAAAAGACTTTGACATGATGCTTGAGATATTTATTTCTGAAATAAATATCTTATAAATCTACTCATGAATGCCCTTAAAAATAGTACTTTTCTATACTTTTGTTCACTTCAAATGCTAGGAAAAACTTAGACTTGATTTGATAAAATAACCTTGTATTTATAGGTATGTATCCTTAATTTCTTGAAAATTAAACATTATAAGCCGACATCAAAAATTTGAGTTTAGGGACATTAAAATAACACCAAAAATATATTTTAAATTTAGGTTCAAAGGCCTAGAGAGGACTCATTCGCCCATGGGCGAATGGGTCATAGACACCTATTCTTGGAACACACATTGATCAAGGTAAAGTATTATGTGTTGGCATTAATTGTTATAGGGTCTCCCCTTCGGAAAATGTAATTTATTAGGATTGTAGATTTAAAATAGGGCTTATTAAGGCATAATTAAGTCTAATTTAATTGAGGGGCCCAAACAAAGTGTGAAAATTAAAAGTACATTTTTCTACACTACAAACCATATTCAAGAAAAGATTAATTTGATAAAAAATGAGCCTAATATGCCCCCCACCTAGCACATTTTGCATCTTTGATGCAAAATGTTGTTGTCTTTGTTAGATCTATTGATGCAGATTTAGATAGTTTCAACCAATGGAGAGAGGAGAGGAGATAATTTTATTTAGATGAAACATCATACAAAGATATCCTATATCTCCACATTACCAGACAAACCATTTCCCCATATTTCATTGACCCTCATACTAATCAACCAATTATTCCAAATAAAAATGAATTTCAATTAGATGGTGTAGACACCCTCAAATATCCACACACTTTTTGGAGCAATGGTAGATGGTCTTTGATCATCAACCACATGTTAATTATGAGGTGCCCCTTTATTTTTTGATAAAATTATGGACAGAGTTTGAGATGGGCTTAAAACCCAATTATTTTGATGAGGTCATTTAAGGCATTTGGGAATGGTATGCCCCAAAATAGAGTAGGAGCATGTATCGACCCTAATCAATGTGCTGTAATTCCACCAATTGTTGCTCCTCCATATCCTAGTGTTTTGACACTATTTCAACACCAAGCAGTGATATTGACATTAGGAGCATTAAGTTCACTCTCTATAGATCTCACTGATCAAGATACCCACATGGTAGCTGAAGTAAGTGGTAGAGATCATGGAGGAGATGGTCCTAGAAACTCCCATGTTCCACAACCACATTTTTTTCAGAGTGGCAGTCATCCATGTTATGACCCTACTTATACATCCACTTTAGATGCACCTACATCAGAGGTGAAATCATTTGTGGATCTACTATGTTTCAATGATCATCCTACATAGATATGTACATCAAGTCACATTTTCATTTGTTTGAAATGTGTAATATTTATATGTATCAAAATTCATGTTTAATAACATTAAATTATATATATAATATAAATTTGAATTATTTGGTGTAGATGCATGACTTTAAGAGATCATCTCAATATGATAAATTTATTTTACATTGATAGTTGTACAAGTGGGCACACCTTACATTCAGGTAAACCAATATATATTGACCCTATAAAACTACATGTATATAGATATAGTTTTAATTTAGTGTTGCATCATTTAAAATTTCTTATTTATATATTTTATTTTATGTTCATATAATTTAATTCTTTACACATGTGTGAAACAATATTGTATCTATGCAGGGAGGTCATGTGATATCCATGACCAACCAACCACATGGTGTGATGACCACTCTTGACCCATCATCAGCTGTTATACATGGGCCATCTTTGGTGTGTGTTTTCAAAAGTTATTTAAGTTTGAAATTTACATGTACTTTAAACATTCACTAGATGTACTATTATTTTAAAATTTAAAATTCAAACTAAATTGAATTTATGTTTAGATTTAAATATATGTGTTTCATAACTATGTATATGTTGGATGATATAAATACCCTGATAGGTACTAGCCAGGCTCCTGATCAGGGTCATTTTCATGAGTCATCCATGTCGTTTGAGGTCCTAAACTTCACTAAATTTCCTATAAAAGTTTCAGGTGTTTTAAATATATATATGATTAAAATAAATTTTATCACTAATATTTTCTTACCTATTGTTTGCTTTATTTGAATATCCAAGAACTAGTAGCTCATGCATTTGGTCCTGAACCGACAGTTATACCACCCATTGAACAAAATGTGCTAGTAGATTCACATGATTAGATGGTAATTGAGGCATACTTTCTAGCTTAGATTTAAAAATTTAATTTCTTAATTTTATCAAATAAGTTAAATTAAATCAAATTTTTTTAACTTTATCTAATTTCAAGTTTCTTGAACTCTTCTACAACATGGTACAAGTCCATCTAGTTCATGTGGAATGAAGATGACTCTTGATTTTACTGATCATCCTGACAACTAGGCTAGTTTTATTTTATGGACTATATGTACACATACACATGTGTATATGTTATTTATATATGTTCCAATTTGACTATATATGACTATGTACATTTAAAATGTTATTTCATGTCAACTTCTAGACATATTTTAGTAAATTTCATGAGTTCTATAGGATCATCTATATTTATTTATATGTTAACTTTAATATTATTGTAGATACATTTTCATACATGTTCTATTCCAAACTAGATCTAAATATATCTAGCATTTCATGTGGACTTTAATATAGTTGATTAAATGCACACACATACATTATGTTCATTATTTTGATGAAATGCACTCACATATATATTTTAGATATTTTCAAGTATGCAGTACAAATTCTTGTCTAATCAAATTATAATATTTAGATGTCATTTTTTAATGGAATTTAAATCAATAATTTATTCTAAACTACAATTTAATTTGTCACTATTAAAATCATACCTTAGATAGAAAATAAATCCTCTTATGCACCTTATATATCCACATACTGCATTAATATTTTAGATTTATAATATGTATGTATTATAAATTTTAAGTGACTAGGCTCCAATTGAACAAAACATTTAATATAAAAAAATGATTAACTTTCAAAGTTAAATAAAATCACATGATTAGGTGATTTAACCAATGCTAAACTATACATTGGTTAAATGAGAAAATTTAATACATTCCTTATAGTTTATAATATTCATAATTAGTTAAGGGCCTAATTTTAACTATTTTCCAATTAGAAAATATTCATCACTAGAAAAAAATCTATACAACATATAAGCTACTTAATGCAAACTTATCATAATAGTCTTATGTTGATATTAGTGATTGATTATTTGATTATGTGAGAAACAACCTTCCATAAATGAGAGTATATCATGACCTATCGCGAAATGAACAATGATATATAAATATTGGATAAGTGAAAGTCATCCTTAAATGATGAATTATTAAAATCCCCAAAATTTGCATAATCCTTTTGGAAAAACTTAGTTGAATCTAACTCTAATGCAATTAACTTGGAAATTTATTGACCTCACACCAAGGTCACATATATAAGGTCAAATAAAAATTTAAAGAAATATATATATATCAAAGACACAATTTGTATAAGATAAAATTGGAATAATATAAAATTTTATTTATAAGAATTGAAGTTCATACATCGAAGACACATATAAAAAATTGATGTTTAATACAAATATAACATGATGAAACATATGTGCATATAAATACAATTAGTTTGTTCACTTTTAGTTCAAGACCACAAATTGATATAACATAATTTATATGATGATTTTTTTTACAGTGACAATCATGGTGGATTGACTTGATGGGAACCTGGAAAAATAATGAATGTAAGTAAATTATCTATATATTTTATGTCATTTAACTCCAAGTCAAGTTATAAAATTGTAGAATTTAAATAAAGTTAGAAATATATATTATATAAATTCCTTAAGGGGAGTTAAGTGGATGACTTAAGGTGATATAAGATGATGAAATTATGGTAGCTAAGAGGATGAATTAAGGGGTCCTAATAGGATTGCTTAAGGGGATATACAAGAGCCTTGACTCAAACTATGTGTCATGTGAGAAAATTATGAAATGACTTAAGATGACATAAGAGAATGGATTAAGGGGAGCTACACATGAGCCTTGAAGCAAATTCATGTGATAAATTTATCTATAATTAGAATATGAATTAAGAGGAGGATGATTTAAAGGGTCCTAAGACTCATATGGCTTAAAGAGAGATATAAGAGATTTGACTCAAATTATCTCATGTAAGAAAATTAATTCTATAATTATGAGATGACTCAAAAGGGTAAGTAATCTAGGATGGCTTAAGGGGGCCTAAGAGGATATGAATTAAAGGTACATGCAATCATTTCTAATATTTTATAAAATGCCAACGAGTTAATTAAATTTATATTCTGACTATGAATTAAATATATAGAACTATATAGTTACTTGGATTTATTAAAATTCCATTGTAACATTTGCATCCTCTTTTTTTTTTAATGCATTTATGATGAAAATGTGTAGTGACAATCATGGTAGACCTGCAAAAATCCAAATTAATTATACATTTTACAAGTCATAACTCCAAGTCATGTGAGGAAAGAACAATTTAATAAAAGTTAGAAAATTGGATCTTAGAAATTCCTTACAAATACAAGTGATGCCTACCATAGGGAAAATTATCTACTATATTTTGTCACAAGTTTTTGAATGCACAAGTATTGGCCACCAATGTTATCTAGTTGTGGGAGACTTGAAACAAAAATGATTAACTATAATTAGGAAATTACTTAAGGGGATGTAAGAGGATGGATTTAAGGGTACACAATCTAGGATGAATTAAGGGGACCTAAGAGGATATGACTTAAGGGCTCCTAAAAGGACAACTTAAGTGGAGCTAAGAGAATGAATTAAGGAGATACAATAGGATGGATTTGGGGTAGCTAAGAGGATGACTTAAGGGTCCTAGGAGGTTAGCTTAAGGGGAGTTAAGAGAATGACTTAAGGAGATGCAAGAGGATGGATATAGGGTAGCTAAGAGGATTACTTTTTTGAACAAAGGTTGTCATTGATGTCAAAGGTGTGTATGGTTGTCAAAAGAGATATGATCAAAGGCGACACTATATTTTTAGGAGTTGTTCTATCATACCTATAGGTGTTGGTAATTGTATTGTAATATCATTTTGAGTTCAAGAGATATATGTTACTATCTATATTGAAAAAATAATTTGAGGATTTTTGTGTTTAGAAAGTATGTATTAGGAGATATGTGTGACTGTTGTATGCTTGCATCTTTTCAATATGATAGAAGTGATCTAGAAGGATATGCTAGAACATTTTAGTTTAGTGTTTATCAGTTCTCCTTTTTAAAGGTGTTGTTGGCTCTGTAGTTTGAGAGGAGAGTATTTCTACATAGGTTCCATCATATTCTAGAGTTTGTAGAGGATACAACTTAGCATGTGTAGTGTAGGAAAATGTACCCCTCTACATTTTTACACTTGTTTAGGCCCTTATGAACTAATTGGACTTAATTGTGCCTTATTTAGGGTGGTATAAAGTTTTTTATTACATTTTCACACTAATCTAGGGTTTTACTAATAAATTGGGCTTCTTTATGCCTTATTTCATCTTATTTTGCATCCATAAGCATTAATTAATGCATATTTTCAAGGATAACCTTGACATATATAAAGTGACCAATCAAAATTAATGATTTTGGATTGTATGGCCCAAATTTAGTGATTTGAGACTCATACACCACCTTGGGTGTTTGAGTACCACCTAATTTTTGAGGGCCCAATCTGGATTTCACATTAAACTAAGCATTTTTTGAAAAATGTGTCCCAATGTTAGCCTAATGGGATTCATATGCCACAACTGGCATATGAGTCCCACTTAGTTTAGACCTAAACTAAATTTAAATTATTGGTGGTATTTTATCTTCCTAGATCTGATGTCAGCTTTTAGTGTTGTAATTTCGAGAAATTTGGCATAAACAAGTATAAATACAAGGTTATTTCCCTTATTCTTCACCTAGCAAGTTGATGAAGCATCCTTATATAAAATTTTAGTTTACAATAGTTTACAAGAGCATTCAAGAGTGATTATCAAGAGTTTTGGATCATTATTCAAGTATCAAGCATCATGTCAAAATCATCATGCATCTTGTTTGTTTTTGAGCTAACATTTGTGATGTAGGGTTTCATGATTCAAGCAAGAATTACAATCAAGATTTATATCATCCAAGAAAGAGTCAAAGATTGATATCCATTGTAGTCATCTCATACTTGTTCACAACATCTTATTCAAGGGTTTGGTGAGTTGCAACATTATTTATTTGTTCATTCATCATTCCTCCATTTCATTTGGTTTCATTTCAAGGTTTGATTTACAAAATGGGATTTGACCAAGGCAAACCCCTATCCACTAACAAAACAAAAAATTTCCCTCTCTTTAGTGTGTGATTTGTAGATCTAGGTTGAAGATACATTGAAGAACAAGATTGGAAGAAATTTTCAATGTTGCAAATTTGTCAAAGTTGTCATATTTTTTACACAATCACTAAAAGACACCTACAAAGTAGAATTTAGCATTTTAGGTCTGAAAATCAAGATTGGACAAAAGAGCAGTGATAGAAAAACATATTCAAACCTTGACCTTCTAAAAATTCTGAGCAAGTCTGATATGCCACTTCTGGCATATGATTCCTAGTACAGTGATTTTTCCATATTTCAGGAGTTCCAGACTTGTCACTGCCAAATTTTTGTTCCTACCTAGAAACCCTAGTCTAGGACTAAATTTCCCAACATGACATATGAGTTCCAATGTGCATTAAATTTATCATTTTTCAGCATTTCGGTCCTTGATCCAAGCTTCTACAGGTTTCTAGGTGTACTTTTGTACTTTTCAAGTTTACTATTTTGATTTGCATTCATTTCTAGGTCATTTATCTAAGCTTTGCATACCATTAGGTTTTGCATGTTACTAGTCTTTCCAAGTCCTAGCTTGGTGGTGAACCCCTTTTTAGTCTTTGAACATACCCTAGGACAACCTTGAACAGATCTCTTTTCTTGACTCCATCTTTGAATTGAGATCTCTAAGGTTTCCTTAAGTTAAACATAGTGAAATAGGTTCTAAAACCCCTAGTGTTACATCTCCCAAAAGGTGGAGTGCCCTATTTTATATGTTTCATTTTGGTGAACCTACATTTAGAACACCTTATTTCTGATTTGGAATGCATCATATTCCTAGATCTAGCTTGCATTAGGTCTTGCATTAGTTAATTGGCATCCAAGGTTTCTAAATATTGCATTAGTGAAAGTGCATATATGTTACATTTTTGCATCTTGCATCATTGAATTTCATATGAAATCTACATTTACACAGCCTAGACATCATTCAAAATAGAAAACATAACATTCACACAAAATTTTCTAAAAATGGTGAAAAAAATCCTAATCTAGGATTTATACACCCCTCTGGGTGATTTAGTCCCAATACAGGTGCTTTTGCCTATTTTTTGGGTATTTTGTGGTGATTTTTATTCAACATTCAAACCCCTAGAAAACCTTGATTAGGAATCATATTCCCTCTAGGTGATTTAGTCCCATTTTAGATTTTAAACTACATTTTCTAGCATTAAATTCTATATTTCTGTGTTGTTGTTTTCTATTGTTAGTCATTTGTTTTAGTTTACAATTTTTTTATTTCATTCATTACATTGCACCTAGCTTAATTTCATTTGAATTAGAATCAGAGCATATAATTTATCTTGTGTTCATTGCATTTATCTTGCATTTATCTTGCATTTATAGGTACCCCTGCATGAGCTTTACAACTCGGTGTCCTATTGCTAATACTATTGTGAGACGAAGTTTGAGACTCATGTCATCTAGCGATAGCATAATCATCATGGATATTGGGATATTTATCTCTTTCACTACTAGTGTTGACACTAGTTCACTAGGTATGGACCATACCCTTAACAACTCTTTTCCTTCAAGTAGTGTGACAAGCATTGAGACAATGGTTAATAGCATTCTTCAAGAAATCATAATCCAAATTCCTAGCCAGCCTGCAAAATCAAATGATTGCTAAAAAAATTTCAACCACCACTATCCCTACCATAGATAACATACATCACATGATTGAAAGTGATGATGAAGTTGAATTTGTGTGTAACATAGTTTACATCTTTGGAAAACATCTTACCTCAACCACTACTTGTGCTTTACCTTCGAACAATGTCCCAATCCAAGGAGGGATTCAAACTCCTCCTCCCATAACTATTTCCTCTATTCCTACCTATACCAACCCTTAAGTTACAACAATAATGCAACCTACTAGTAATGCCATTCCTGCCTTGGGTATTTCCACTAGCATTCTTAGTACCTTTGTGGCATCATATGTAATAGCTCTTACCACTTTACCTCCCATAATCATTTTATTCATTGCTCCCTTGAACATATATACACCCCCACCATATTCACCTCCATCTCAAAATACAACTAATGACAACATCATAAATCAACTTTTGCAAACCATTTCATCCCTTCAAAAGAAAGTTTCAACTATAAACCAAAATCAAAAGGGCCAACCTACATACTATGTCCAAAGCAATCCCGTATTCTTCGATATATTGAGAACAACGATACCACAAGGTCTAGAGAATCCTATATTTGAGAAATATGGGGGGAAAGGAGATCCTTATAACCTTGTTTCCACTTACACTACCTTATGTAGTGACTTTTTCCTTGAGGATAAGCTCTTGGCTAAGCTTTTCCCTAGATCCTTGAAGGATACCACCTTAGATTGGGTTTCCTTGTTACTGAACAACTCAGTTCGCTCATTCAATGAACTTTTTGAGGCCTTTATAAAACATTTCCAAGTGCATGTGACTCCTAAGATGACCTTAGTCGATTTGATGAGATGTAAGAAAAAAAATGATAAAAAAGTTATTGACTTCATTTCACACTACCAATTTCTTTATTCCAAAATCAATGTAAATATTTTTGATCCTCACCTTCAATGGATGTTCATTGAGAACAAGAAAACTAAGATACAAGATAAGCTTACCATGATGAATTTTCCTTCACTCGTACACTTGTGTACTTCCCTTCATGATTATCAAAACTCAGTTAGTACTTGTGACACAAATCCACATCTAGCGGACCTAAAAAAATTGAATCCACAAACCAAAAAAATTATCAACCTTTTAGGAAATATAATAAAGGATTCCTTCAACTTAATCTCCATCAACAAACAACTCAACTTGTTGATACAATTGAGTGGCTGATATAAGGAAGACAACTCCTTTGGGAGTCCAACTAGGCAATTCACTCCCTTACCCGATACTCTTCATAACCCAATGCCACAACTTTTAGAATAGAAAATGATCACCTTGCCTCTTGTTAAAACTCCTGATCCTAATAATCCTTTATCTTTAAATTTTAGATTGAATTCTTACTCCCATTATCATTGAAAAAATGGACATGATACGAAACATTGTAGGTGTCTTAAACATCTTGTGCAAGACCTCATTGATTCCAGTCGACTTTCAATTGGAGGTGTTAATGATCAAGAAAATAATTTTGTTGCCACTCCTAACCAAAACCTACAAATCTTTACCAACCCTATGCTGAATCATAACATTTCATTTTTCAAAGCTAGTGAACCTAAGAAGAATGATGTGATGAATGTTGAAACAGATGATGACAACATAGATACTAATAAATAAGATTCTATGGAGACTATTGAACAAAATCCTATCGATGGTTTGGTTGCATTGGTTGAAACTCAACATTGTAAGGGCCAAACTAAAATTCTTTTGAATGATTTCTCCTCTAAAGACATAATTAGAAATGCATCTAATGGTCCTCTTTACATAGCTAGCCGAATCAATAACAAGCCCACTAATGGGATATTAATTGATCTTGTCTATGGAGAGAATGTGATCATTGAAGAATTATTACTTGTGCATAAAATCTATCAAGAAACATATGATAAACCAAAAGAATGGATAAAGATGCATAATGGTTTCGCTTTCCCTACAATGGGATAAGTCACCCTTCCTTTACAAATGGGATTGAAAAATTAGATGTCTCATTCTCTATCATATTGATTATAGACCAATTCCATGTGAAGCTTGGTTACCCATGGCTACACTCCATGGAAGTCGTCCCATCGATCGTACATAAATACTTAATTTTCCCCTTAGAAAATGAAATATTTATAGTTCACCATAGTGGCTTTAATCCTTTGTCTTCCCTTGGTAAATTTTCATTAGATTTCTTTTGGCCCAAGCCTATGCAACCTTTTAAACCTCATGAGGACTTCTCTTTCAAATCCTAGCAAAATTTTAAGGAAAAATGCATAGAAAATCTATCCCTTACAAACATGTCTCAACCTATTATTGATCCTAATATCCTTTATGAAAACATGATTGAACCTAAAGAAATTGTAGATAACAAAGACCAACCCAAGATAGACCCTTCACCTATATCCTATAAAAGACCAAGAGATAATGAAAACAATCTCGTCTTGCCTCCTAAGATAAAACAAGTTTACAAGGATAAAGAGAAAGTGGTTGAACAAAATTCTTTGGTCCCTTCCATTCCTCCCCTTAGAGAAGAAAAGAAACCTATAGTTGATAGACCCGTTCCTACATAAACGTAACTTGAAAATAAAACTAACAAAAACAAAAATGCTAGAGACCATAGGCATATATTTCATGCTCTTTCTCGAAGGTTAAATGAAGAAAACAACAAAGGAAATTAAAATCCAAACTTGACTGAAGCAATACACAATGATTCTCCCCCTTTGCTGCAACAACAAGGTCCTATCCCACAACATGAGCTAAATCCTTCTTTAGACATTATCATTCGACCTTCCGTTGTGATTAATTTGGATGACGATGATGAAGTTGCTAAAATTGATGAAGTGCATAATGAATTGAATACATTGTTTTCCTCTTCTATTAGCTTAAATGATAATTCTCCTAAGAAGATTTTTGAACTTGGTAATGAACCTAGTTCGAAACTTTCTATTGTCCCTTTAGCTAGTTGTACACCTTTTGTATACGATGGATGACCTGCTAATAGGTTGACTCGCATGTGCCTTGCTAGTCTTTTGCATTATTTTATTTTAATGTTTTGTGTGTGATTGCATGTGTGTAATGTGATCTCCTTGTTTTTTTATGTTTGATGTGTCTCTCTCTCTTTGTGCATTCCTTTATTTGTATCTACATTCTTCTCTATGTCATATTTGTCTTTTGTTTTCCTTTTTTTGGATAATGCAAGGCGTCAAGACATTCACGTCTCTTTGATGTTGACCCAAAATATTTTCCTTTAGCTTTTTCATTTGTCTTGTGTTTTTCTTTTTTAGGGATGACGCAAGGTGTTGAGACATTCATGTCTCTTCCATGTTGAACCGAAAGGTTTTACTTTTTCTTCACTCTCTTTGTATCATTCTTCCTCTTCCATGATTATCTAGGGAATGATGATAGTTCTGAGATCTCTTAAAAAAATTGTAGCAATAATATACTAAATCCAAATCCATGGATCCCTCATGTGTTTGGATTTTTATTCTCAGGGGAAACCCCTTCCCTCTTCATGACGTATCTTTATTTGGAAACATATGACCTAGCATAGGGCTTTCTAAATAAGCTCTCATGTCCTTTTATTGTTAGCATTTATCCTTTTCTTCTTTAAAGTAATTTCTCATAGCATGGTGTTTAGAAATTTATTTAAAGTGGGGGCATACATTGACATTATTATTTTGCATTTAATTTTTCATTATGTAGTCTTCTTACTTAATGTGATGCATCTTTCACTTTGTGGTGACATTGGGTGTGATTTCCTTCAAGAGGGTGATCTCTCTTAGCATATTATATTCCTCTTAGTGGCCTGATGTGACATAGTACATCCCTTGAGTTGCAAAACTTTCATTATTCAATTGGTCCTCTCTTGAAGACATTAGCCACAATGTTCCCTAAGTTAAGACTTCACATGAACTAAGTAAAAATCCTTTGAACATACTTTACACTATCTTGCATGTACAATTTGTTTAGGAGTTTCAAGTATACGAAGCTTTTCTTACCTCATGAAGCGTGAAGTTCACTATTGTGTGGCACCTTATCAAAGTTATCAGGAGGTATAGATTTGGTATGGTTGTATGTATGTGAGCCAAACTTAGGCATGAATTTCCTATAACCACTTTCTTGTCTATGTGAGCACATACTAGCGACATGTGCATGTGTCTTACTGGGTGCTCACCTAGTGGACAACCTAAGGTTGCACTAGCCCTTATGCATGTGTGTCTGGTTTGCATGGTGGACATCATGTTCCACTTATAAAAAATTTGGGCCAAATATTTTAGATTTGATCCACAACATGCAAGACAAAAAGTTGAAGCCTAATCCAGCCCTCTTTTTTGGCTTTCATTTTTATTTATTCTTTGAGTCTTTGGTAGTGTATTCTTGTTCCTTGTTATTTCTCTCTATATCATTTTTCATGGGTGTTCTTGTGTTCCTATGTTGGTTTTCCATAGGATCTTGAATCAAGGGGCTTGTGCAACCCTCTTGATCGTTATCATCTTATCTCACTAGCATTGGTACATTGGGACCCCTCTTGATGTGATTTTGTTTACTTTAGTGTGAGCTTGAAGCAAGTTCCTCCTCTCACTAAAGTGGGGGATAAATGTAGTGTAGGAAAATGTACTCCTCTTCATTCTCACACTTGTTTGGGACCTTGTGAACCAAATGGACTTAATTGTGCCTTATTTAGGGTGTTGTAAAGTGTTTTCTTACACTTTCACACTAATCTAGGGTTTTATTAATTAATTGGGCTTCTTTATGCCTTATCTAGCCTTATTTTGCATCTACAAGCTTTAATTAATATATCTTTCCAAGTATAATCCCAACATATATCAAGTGACCAATCAAAACTTAATGATTTTGGATTGTATAGCCAAGATTTTGTGATCTAGGACTCATATGTCACTTTGGGCGTATGAGTCCCACCTAAGTTTTGAGGCCCCAATATGAATTTCACATTAAAATAAGAATTTAATGAAAAAATTGTCTTAAGCTTAGCCTAATGGGACTCATACACCACAATTAGAGTACCAGTTTCGCTTAGCTAAGACCTAAATTAAATTAAAAAAATTGGTAGGATTTTATCTTCCTAGATTTGATGTCAGCTTGTAGTGTTGTAATTTCGGGAAATTTGGCATAAACAAGTATAAATACAAGGTTATTTCACTCATTTTTACCTAGCAAGTTGATGAAGTATCCTTATAGAAAATTTGAGTTCACAAGAGTTTACAAGAGAATTCAAGAGTGATTATCAAGCATTCTGGAACATTATTCAAGTATCAAGCATCATGCATCCTGTTTTTTTTTTTAGCTAACATTTGTGATGTATGGTTTCATGATTCAAGCAAGCATTCAAGTCAATATTTATATCATCCAAGAAAGAATCAAAGATCCATATCCATTGTAGCCATCTCATACTTATTTGCAACATATTATTCAAGGGTTTGGTGAGTTGCAACATTGCTTCTTTGTTCATTCATCATTCCTCCTTTCCATTTGGTTTCATTTCAAGGTTTGATTACCAAAACGGGGCTTGACCAAGGTAAACCCCTATCCACTAACAAAACAACATTTTTCCCTCTCTTTAGTGTGTGATTTTCATATCTAGGTTGAAGATACATTGAAGAAAAAAATCAGAATAATTTTTCAAGGTTGCAAAGTTGTCAAATTTGTCACCTTGTTTACAATATCACTAAAAGAAACTACAAAACAAAATTTAGCATTTCAAATCCAAAAATCAGGATTGGACAGAAGAGCAGAGATAGGAGAATAGATTTAGACCTTGAGATTTTAAATAATTTAAGCAGGAGTAATATGCCACTTCTGGTGTATGAGTCCCAGTATAGTGATTTTTCTATATTTCAAGAGTTCCAGACTTGTCATTGCTAGATTTCTATTCCTACCTAGAAACCTTAGTCTAGGACTGCCCAAACCTAGCATATGAGTCACAGTGTGCATTAAATTTCTAATTTTCAATATTTCAGGTCTTGATTTGAGCTTCTACAGGTTTCCAAGTGTGTTGGTTATGTTTTTGAACCAAACTTAATCTTACCTCTTACTTATGAATCTTTCAAGATTCAATTATTAGTGAGGGTAAGGATTGACCAACATATAAGGGTTCAAAGGCCCTCACTTCTCCACTTCAAGTTCTGTGAAACCTGAGAGGGTGATCCCTAGTAATGTTTTCTTAACAATACTTCTTATGCCATTTGTATCAATAACACTACAATATGCACATATGATTCTCATATAGATGCTCAATTAGTAACTATATCAGAGAAGTTGGCTGCTTCTGAAACATAATTCACTCCTAGGGCATGAGAATGGTGGAACATCATAACTTTATAACCCTTTTGATAGAATTTGATTTAATGAATGGGTGATGGCAGTGTTATTCAACACATAACTACTTAACTTAGTTGAGTGCCTCATCCTTGGAATGGATTCAATATCAATAGCTTCATAACATGACAATAATTTCCACATCTAACATTATATGAAGCTCTGAAATATTGCATTACATTATTTCAACATTGTTTCTTAACCTTTACTTCTTACTAGCATTCAAACACTCAGTTTGATACAAATTTACAACCATATTCAATTATCTACATTAATTATTTGAATTAATAAACAAGCATAGAGCCACACATCCATTTGAAAATGATAGAGACAAATGAGATAACCTTGATTATATTATTCATAATTTGTAAAACTGCTTCATAGGAGAGTAAAATGGTGTTGAACTTGCGCTACTACTATTCTATATTTCTAGTATTACCATTAATATTGCATATGTGTATCGGCAGACTTGAACTTAAGACATATCACTAGACTATTCAGTAACCCTTTTAATCCCTATGTGACTAAATACTTGAATAAACCACTACCTAACTCTTTTGTAATAGGCCTTGGAATCCAATTTATAAATACATGGGAGCAACAAACAACAGGTTAAATTACAATTATATTTTCATTTGAGGGAAAATTTCATCCCAATTTCAGAGATTCTCTAGATGGTTACACTTAATCATTTCAAAACAAGGGGAAGAAAAAGACAACAAACTCTATGTAGTCGGTTGAAGAATACGAGCTAGCCTTCCAAAACGCATTATTTGTTGATGAAGCATCACCAAAATCCCATGTCCACATAGACCAAAGAATATTTTCCACAAGTACCAGAGGAAAAAAATCACACACTTCCTGGAAAAGGCATATATGTTGTTGAGGATACAAAGTCCAACAAGTTTCTCCATTACACCAACCAAAAATATTTTCATGTCAGCACCAAAGATAAAAAGTTACATGTATGCTAAAGAGGAAGATCCTAATGTAGTGGCAATGGTGTCATAAAAAATAAAAACAGGGTCGAGACACTACTTTGATTCCTTAGTATCAGAGTATGCTCACCCTCTTCATGTTCGTGTTGAAACTGGAGGAGTAACTAAACCTCCCTCGTTAGAGTCTTCAAATAAAACCATAGAAAGAAGGTAATGGTTGTACTCCAAGTTAGTATTACCTCCACCATCTGAAGGGCTATCAAAAACTTCAATGGGATATTTATGCCTCCCCAAGTAGGCCTTATGATACTTGTTTCTTTTCTTTGCTCTCTTCATAGGCTCAATCGATTCCTTCCCCTTAAACTTGATCAATTCTTGTGAAATGGTCCCACTCTTAGGTGGTAACTACTAACACCAACCTTCTTGTATTTCTTGCATTATTTCTTCTCCTTTGGTATTTCAAAAGCTCCTGGTATCTCAATTTCATTTTCAAGAGCATGGTTTGGGGACTCAAATAGGTTAAGCTTTCTAGACCTTCAAATTGGCTTGATAGACTCACTTGGCTTATTCATTTTTACAATGAGCAAAACAAGAACAAGGAGACTCTTAATTTGTAGACAAACCCTCATATGCTTACTCTTAATAAGACTATTTATAAACAGACAACTCAAGCCTCCACAATTCTCATTAACTTATCAATAAATTGTAGACTATAAACCCTCACCACCCTAGGATTTAGAAACCCACAAACTAATATAGCCATAATTGAAACAAGAAGGTATGAGTACCTACTTACCCAGGGGAAATTTTATCATGATACCTCGGCAACCTTTTACCAAAGAAACTCCTCACCAACCTTTTCATGGACTTAAACTATTTTTTAGCTTCTGATTGAAAATTGTGAAGAAAAATATGGCTAGTGGTCTTCATTATATTGAGCAATGTAAGCTTGAAAACCATTAATACTTGAGGAAAGCTTGTGTGAGTGAATTGATGAACAACTACTTAATTTTTGAACCTCAACCGTCGATCACACATTGAGATAAATCAATAGATAATTATAATCAAGGTAATTTTCATTATGAAAAAGCTAATTTCATGCGCTTTATGACTTTTCCTTAATAAAAAAATAACAAGTGGATAAACATCCACTCTATCTGCATATTTAATCACGTACTTAGCATTAAAAAATCTTGGCATGTCATGTTTACCCACTTGCTCATGGGAATTAACCCATTTGCAACTCATCGCCAAAATATAGTGGGGAAGGATCATGATTTAATTTCAAAAAATTGGCCGATACTCTGCCTTACTTCAATTTTACCTTCCTGCATGTACCAACATCTGACAAAATTGAAGGTCTCAATCAAAATAATTTCCCAAATCTCAAACACGTGTCAAAAGAAATTTGTTCTAATATGGCACTATTTTAGTCGTCCTCATGCCATCTTGGCCAAATTTTAGCAATGCTTCATCTCCATTAAAATATATTTGAGTCCTTAAGATATTCCACATGGAAATTGCCCACTCACCCATTGAGACCTTGGCAGCAAGGGTGGCACCTGTATGAGATAGCGAGGAGCGGTTAGGATAGACCCACATCACCTACTATCAACCATCGATCCTAGATCCATAGTAAAAAAATTTGTCATCCAAGCCAAGCAGCCCCATCCAAAATGCAACAAGTGTTAATCCAACCACTAGCCTGTGAAATTTGAAAAATACCAAATAAAATCGGATGGGGTGGCGAGGAGTGGTCAAGATAAAACCCCATCACCTAACGAGCACCGTAGATTTCATTTTGATACTACTCATAGATCATAAAAGGATATCAAGTCCACCGGTTACAAATAACATGTGGCTTGCACTCGCTAGCCCATTGAAAATTTCACTGCAATATATAGAACATACGGGGCAGTGAGGAATGACCAAGATGAAGACATATCTCATGATATTGGTCATTGATTTTCCTCAAAGCTCCACTTGCTGACCTTTTGAAAGCACTGAACCCACCATTGAATATGATGTGTAGAAATATCTCACCAGCTCGTGTGAGTATTTAAATGAAAATTAAACAGGGCGGGCATCTAGGGAGCAATCAAATTTTTTTCATGATGATCGAACGATCATCACACAACAAAAATCTACACATGCCTCAAATATTAGCTTTTAAAAGAGGGTCATCATTAGGCAGATGGTGGTCACAAACATGAATATATGGATTAATACCCTAGGTGAATATTAAAACCCGATCATAGAATTAGGTAAATTATCTTGAAGGACATCAACCTCGCAAAAATAATGACAACATTTTTAAAATGACCATGACCGATATCATGAGGACTTAGGGGCTAGTAAAAGAACGAACCTGATGACACGAACTTCACAACTTAGAAAATTGAGAACCTACACCAAAAGTTCAATAACAAAATAGAATACCAATCAAGACCCTCAAATAAATATTAATTTAGAAGGGTTTTAACAACACAGCCTCAAAGCACTGGTGAGGAACATAACCCTAAGCCTCAAAACAAGGGTCTAAACCAAATATTGCAAGACTTAAAATAGAACAAAAAGAAATTTAGGGGGTTCCATCAATGGCTCCGACTGAGGATGTATGCCTCTTGTAGTGATGGTGAGATCTAAGAATCATAGTTTGAATTATACCGGGCACAAAGAACAAAACCAGGACTTGCCTGAACCAGGCAAGAAGACTAGACCAAAACAACCAACATATGTACACAATATTTGCATAGCCTTCAAAAATTACAACAAGAGATCCAATATCCATATTCCTTGAATCCTTCTTCTGAGGTACAAGTTTTCAATCCATGCTCTGCAATTCTACTAGGCTTTAACTTTAATTGGTGGCCCCAGGCCCCCAAACTTAGGGCTGATACTTGTCTCTTTCAAAAACCTTGTTTCCCTTGTTTGTATCATGTCAAGGTTGCAATTATTCTTATGAATCACCCACCTATTGATCATGTTGTGGGCATTGAAATCAACCACTATGGACATATGTCTAAACTTAGTACCCTCATCATTAACCCTGTCCAATTGAAAAACATAATTGGGTGCTAACTGGAACCCATAATTAATGTAGCATTATGTCTTGTTCAATTCATAATCATACTCTAGTAACTGCTCCTCTAACATGATAGAGAATTGAAAATACTCATAATTCACTTGATCAATATCACCATAAGGGTTAATATCAAGTTCAATTTGATGATCAAACTAAAAACCCTCATACATACTTCTTTCATGATTAGCATTGAAGGAAACATATTTTATCCCTTGGGAGCGATGTTGCAATTTTATTTCTATTGTTTCAGAGTCATTTCTATCTATCTTCTATTCTACACTAAGCACACATTCACTTTGTGGGATGAACAAGAAATGTTCATATATAGGATTTTGTTCAAATTGTTCATATTCATTAGAGTAGTACAAACTAGTTATGTTGCCAAATGTTCCACCTGCTTGGGAAACTAACTTATTAGATTCCGCAACATTCTTGCTTTCATTTAGATGAGGGTATTTTCCATAAAAATAATTATCCATACCATCCCAAGCATCAAATAATATTTATTCCTCAGGTTCATTAACATACTCCCATCCTCCCTTCCAATTATTGCTCAATTTGAAACAAAATGCTTCAAAGGATGGATCAAATAGTTCAAAATTGATAAGGCCAATAACAAGGTGCCCAAATGTTTCGTCAATTGATGAAAGCACGAGATTTGTTATAAAAAGTTTTTTACCATCTAAATTTTTCTCATCAGCAACCATACTTGTCTCTTCACCTATTTCCTTCTTGATACAATCCTTGTCAAATACAACCCTATCCATCTCTTCTAAGACACTCATATATTCTATTTTTGTTTGATATGCATAGTCATAGATAACTAGGGCTTGATCCTGTTGGTCAGTAATGTAACTCTCATCATTCTTAGCATCATGCTTAGGCTCAAGACACTAAACACACAGAGTCTTATCTTTGAATTCATCACCAACCATACTACTAGCACTTTCCAATTCTGGTATAGCCAAATTTCATTCCAAAAATTCTTTATATGTATTTTGTTCATTCACTGGTAAGGATACAAACTCATGAGTATTGATGTTTTTGCACCTTTTAGGTTTGAATAATTCCATCATATCTTTTTCACAAATAGATTCATACTCCTCATAAGAATAATTAGAGCTCTCATTTTTGCTACCTGGGTTATCAATTTCCAAAGTTACATCAAAAATACTTTCAAATCTACCAATGTCTTCACCTACACCACTAGACAAATGTTCATCCTCTGAAATATCCCCATCCATTACTTGGATAGGTCTTTTATCCTTATCCGCAAGGTGACAACCACTATCTTTCTCAGATCTAAAATTTTTATGTAGTCATACTTGGCCTCCTTAGCAATTATGATCGAACCAATTATTTGATCAAAATATTGAGGCTTCAATTCCTTGGGTAAGGTACCAAGCCCTAGCTCATAAATATCATAAAGCATTTCAATACATAGTGGATCTTTATGTCTCAATTTTTGAGGAATTTCTAACAAGGCATCCAAGAACCTTGCTAACAATTCATATGGTGGTTCTCCCTCACATCTTTTCATGCTAGAAATTTTTTTAACAAAGAACATCTAATCAACATTGCTTAGAATTTGTTGAGGTTCATCATGGATCTGTCTAGACATACCCTAGGAAACCTTTAGAAAATCTCTTTCCCTCACTCCATCTTTGGATTGAGATCTCTAAGGTTTCTTTGAGTGAAATAAAGTGAAATAGATCCTAAAACCCATAGTGTTCCATCTCCCAAAAGGTGGAGCACCCTATTTCCTAGGTTTCAGCATGCAAGAAGTTTAAAATTATAGGAGGTTTCATGTGCTTTTCTACCAACTAGTTGGTGGTTGATAAGCATGTAGTAACAACTAGTAACGTGCAACTTTCAAATTTAGTGTGTGCTGATAAGATAAGACCTAGTTAAGGTTCTTGTGGTAGTGCATGGCATCATGTTATTTTGGTAGCAACAATTTTTTTTGATTGATTTGTTACACATTTCATAAAATTTGTATATAGGTCCACCTTATGTCATCTTGGTTATTTACAGACCCCTGGCCGACATGGAGTAATGTTTTATATGATTTTTTGTATATAATCATCTGTTGTGTGAATGCACAATGTGAAGAATAATTGAAGAAGAAGACCTGGTGAGTGAATTTACAAGAAGATGAGTGTTCAAGCATGTGTTTGCAATGTGACATTATCAAAAGATCATAAAGAGTGTGGAAAAGAGTCAAAAGTTAGTTTAGAATGTGTATGAGATGTGTAGGTTGCATTGAAGGTCTACAATCTTTATAATTGTATTTTTGTAGGACTGACCTATTCTACTTGTAGAGTTGGTGCTCAGTTCATCGTATTGGGGATTGGTGTCTCTAGTAGGTTGGTTCCTACTAGTATAATTGTAGATTGGTTTCTTCAGTAGGTTGGTGCCTACTAGTAAAATTGGGGATTGATGTCTCTGATAGGTTGGTGTCTACTTTATATTGTAAGATTCATTTTCTTTGTGAGGTTGTATTTGGAAAATAGGTCCAAGCAACTATTCTCACAATAGTTCTTTCCATCTTGGGTTTCCATGTATATTTGGTGTTCTCTTGTGTGAATGTGTGTGTTCATGATAAGTTCTTGATTAGTCGTAGTGAAGATTCAATTTTCATGTTCAGATATTTATGTTGAAGTTAAACTTTTTAAATTGATTAGATCTACTGATTCACCCCCCTTAGTATATTGTGTTCCCTTCAAACTTAAGGGGTCCTAAGAGGATGAATTAACTAGAGTTAAGAGACCGAATTAAGTGGATGGATTTAGGGTAGCTAAGATGATGAATTAAGGGGTCCTATGAGGATGGCTTAAGGGGATTTAAGAGAATGATTTAAGGGAATGCAGGAGGATGGATTTAAGATAGATGAGATGATGAATTAAGGGTTCCTAAGAGGATGGCTTAAGGGGAGTTAAAATAATGACTTAAGGGGATGCAAGAGGATGGATTTAGGGTAGCTAATATGATGACTTAATGGGTCCTAAGAGGATGGATTAATGGGAGTTAAGAGAATGACTTAAGGGGATGCAAGAGGATTGATTTAGGGTAGCTAAGATGATGACATAATGGGTACTAAGAGGATGGATTAAGGGGAGATACAAGAGCCTTGAATCAAATTATGTATCATGTGAGAAAAATAGTTATGTAAATAAGAGATGTTTTAAAAGGGTATGCAATCAAGGATGACTTAAGGGGACCTAAGAGGATATGAATTAAGGGGATATACAATCAATTCTATTTTTTTTTATAAAATGGAAATGAATTATTTATCTTTATATTTTGGCTATCAATTAAATGTATAGAGCTATATAGTTACTTGTATTTATTTAAATTCTATTGTAACCTCTTCATCCTTTCATTTTTGTAATGCATCTAGTTTTGGGAGACTTGAAATAAAAAATTATTTAACTATAATTAGGAAATGACTTAAGACTAACATAAGAAGATGGATTAAGGGGAGATACACATGAGCATTGACTCTAAGTTATGTGAGAAATTTTTAACTATATATAGACTATAAAGTAAATATATACAACTATATAATTACTTGTATTTATTTATTCCATTTTACCATTTGCATCCTCTCTTTTTTAATGCGTCTCTTATTTTCTCATGCTCATCCATTGAAAGTTCCCATAAAACTTTATTATAAAGTCTCCATTGATATATAACTTGTTTTATATTGGTTTCCAAAATCAAATGTGAGTGATGTATAATCTTTTATCTTTCATAGTCTTCAAATGTAGACACACCATTCTTTTTTGTTAGATATTTTCATAGCCAAATTCCAACAACAAACACATAACCTATTGGATACTAATAGTTATCATCATCCACTCTAGGATGTACCAACTTATTTTTTCTCTCAAAATATCTAGCCAACCAATACTTTGTCTCCTCTTCATTCCCATCAGGTGCAAAAAAACATACACATGTCCTACAAAAAATATTTAATTGAATAAAGAGTGAAATAATTCACATATAAACATGCATACATATAAAATTATTTATATTAAAAAATAATGTAATAAAAAATAATAATTCAATTTAATGCCTTCTTGTAAAAGGTCTGAAGCACAATCATAATCATTTGATGAAAAAACTTGATTATCTTCAATTTTTGTTCCATGCTGATCATGTGTTGATGTAGGAGTTGAGGCTCTTTTTTTCCATTCTTTGACCCATTTTGTATCTCCATATGCCTCCCAATCACCTACAATATAAAATTTATAAAAACATGCAAGCTCTCTTGTCCATATTGTCCATGTGTTTGCATTTGAACTCTTAAATGAATTCCATTTTATTGATCCATTAATTGTTTCACAATGTTGTCGAGTAATAATATTCTTTTCTTCAACTTACCAAAAGAAGTGTCCAATTACTGATTTCTCACTTGTTCATGTAGATAATTTTGTATTACATCAATTTATAATTGCATGTGAATCTTTGAATTTTGTTGCATCCTCAAATTTTAGTTGCTCTCTAGCAAGAGATTTTTTCACATATGCACCTACTCCATCATGTTCTCCTTTACCATGTATAGCTTCAAAAAAACTCCACATGTGTTGATATTATTTTCCTTGTAAGCTCTAGATAACCAATAAAACATTATAGCATTCTTAAACTGTCACATACAATTATCTGATCATATGAGATGTTCTTTCATTTTAATTTACCTTTCTTTTCATTTTTTATAAAATATATTCAAACAATATTGAACAAACTCCAATGAGTGTAATCGATTATCACTCACATAAAAATGGCACTCTCTCATAAAATTTATATTATCTTTTGTACTATCGTCTACATTTCTATATACAATATGAATAAATATGACCACTTGCATTGAATTATAATATTGGGATTGGATTTCCTCTTATGGAGTAAGAGTATAGTTTTTTGTAAAATCAACAACTAATAATATAGTTCCAATTGGAAATGTGTTTTTACGTGTAAAAAATTGGCCATCAAGCCATTGAGCATATTAAGAGTGTTTGACATATTTGGGTAAAATATTATCTTTAAAATTCTCTAATGAATGAGTGCACACTAATTTTTTCTATGATTAGCTCACAATATATTCCAAATTTTCCATCCTTTAAAGAATATTCAACATTTTTGAATTTTTTAACATCCACTAATTGTTGTCCAAATTCATGTAAACTAATTTCATGCATACATTCTCCTAACAATGAAAGGTTTCCACATCTATTGCATTGTTTATAAATACATGCATTTAAATAAAATATGTGTCCATTAGATGGTTTACAAAATAAACCTTCTATAAACTCCTTGATTGTTATAGGTGGCATATTAATACCACATTCCTGCATAATTTAGTTAGTATGCAAAGTACAACATATATCGAAAAATATCATAATAATAACAAAATTGTACATGAGTTTTACAACATCAAGAGATTCATTGTTTATCAAATTCTAACATACCAAAGTTTACATTTTTTAAATGATCTTTGACTTATGCTAATATTTGGTAAGATTGAATTATCTAAATTTTTTTTATAAAATTTAGTTTGAGTCATATCTAATAGATGTTTTGGATGAGGGTCATTGAATTTTTATCCCACCCTTAATTTTAAAACATCTCTAATATTATTTGATACTCTTGTATTATCATGCCAATATTTTTTTATTAAAAACTTAATTTTATTAGTTAATTTCATATCAGACCTTGGGAGTCTACCACAAAAACTCCAACATTGATTAATTAGATCATTGTCAATATTTTCTCTTCTCTTAGCCGCTCTTAGCAAAGTTTTAGGATTTAATTTTATATATTTACTAATCTTACTTAATGTTCTTTTATTTGAAGTTGATTTATTAACTAAAGTAGTCGTTATTACACAATGTGTTGCATTCTTATCTTTAGATCATTTTTCCCCTATAGAATCAATAGCATTGGCAACACTAGATATGAGTTGTACTACTAAATAATCTTCTTTTTTTGGTTTTAAATACAAATCTATTTTTTAATCACTTTTTGCATTTTCCAAATTTTCATCAATTGCATCATGAGTTGACATTGAAATCCTAGTCTTTTTTATAAGAAAATATTCTATATAATCTATTTTCATGAGTTCTCATTTGTCTCCAAGAAATTTTACAACGAAGGTTATGTAAGACATCTCTTTCAATTTAAAACAAAATCATTTTCATTTTCATTCATACAAGGGATTTCATTTTCATTTTCAACCATACAAAGGATTTCATTCTCATTTTCATCAATACGAGGGATTTCATTCTCATTTTCATTCATACAAGATATTTCATTATTATTTTGCTTTTTCATTATTTCACTAGTATAATTGATATCATTATTGGTGTATCCAACTTCATCTAAATAACTAATTTAAATATCATCAAAATGTGGGTTTGAAGACATACCTGGATTTGTTTGAATAGGTGTATTTTCCATATAATTGAAAAGTGGATGTGTAGACATATCTAAAATTGTTTGCATAGCCACCATTTCCATATCATTCAAAGTTGAATTTGAAGGCATGTTGGGTTTCTCTATAACCAAATTTTATTCCATATTCACAATTTCCACATTTGCACCATCTAAATTCATCACATCTTTCATGGTCTCTTCTTCAAGATTGACGGAAATAAATGCTTCAATAGTTTTCATTTCACAAATCCTTGTTCTTCTCTTTGTCTTTTTTCCTACATCTCTCTATGTGTGTCAATTTCTTTAGGTGTCATTAACTTCTACATTTTTTTAGTTGCCTTTGCTTTGATCCCATGATTACCAAACCATCTTGATAAAAAAAAACATTAACCTATTTTCAAATTGCTACCTCCTTCAAATTTTGAAATAAAACTATATATGGAGATCCTTTGTTATGTAAAGTTTGAAGTACAAATAAATATGAATATATCCAAAACCCCTATTTTTTTAATTCCTCTTGAGAAAATTCCTTGTACTCCACTTTAGAGTATTGAACTTGTGATTGTCTACTTCAAAAAATTGAATAGAATATGACTTGTTAAGAGATTGCACAAGACAAAATTGAATAAAAAATAGCAGAAAATGATACTATCGATCCGTACAACAAAAAATGAATGTTGCAGAAAAAGGTGGTGAGACAGTTTTTTCCAAATTGGGAAAAACCAGATATAATAAAAATGGGCACCCATTCTATTTAAGAATGGAATCCCATTCTATTTAAGAATGGGTACTCATTCCTAATTTCAAATAAAAAATTAGGAATGGGTACCCATTCTTTAAAACAAGAATCCCCAAGCCATTTTTTATTGTGTTTTAGGCTTGAGAAAGGTTTGATAACCCAACCCTTAGTCTTTGATTTACAACTAAAAAGTTAAGGCAGATTCAAGAGAAATGTCTAACTTTGACAATATAGATGATGGATTTTTTTTAGAATTAATCTATGGAAATAAAACTCATTATAGATCATGATTTCTAGTTTTAATATATATATATGTATATTAAAGATTGTTTTAGACTACATAAATCAGGTAGCACGACCCCCTATAAACTATAGTGTGCCTGGTAAAAAATTTAACATGACTGATGGCACTGGTGCAACATGCCCTCTGGTACCAAGGGTGGGGGAGAATATATCTCACGACCAACCTCTTGCAACAATAAATTTTTAACAAATCGAGCTAGAGCCCCTACCCCTTTTAAAGATTTGATTATTGTTGATGGTGTTTTTATGCACTTCTTAACATAGGTAATGTGTTAGTGCATCACCTCTCTTGAAAGACAATCTTCCACAATCAATTTGTAGAACACTATCCCAAGATCTCTCAGATGCCAAGTCATGATGATGCTTGGAATATATTAGTTGATGTATGATGTGATTTTCTAGAATCACAAGGCGATCTTACATGAGTCAAAGCTGTAGGATAATTGGATCTACGAACAGAGTTCTTTGGATAGGAAATTACTGCACTTTTGTTGTAGGTTCAAACAACAGTCTTGAACTCCATCTTATCATCAAATTTCATTTTACAATGTGCAATGAACCTTAGCATAGGTTATCTATTAAAAAAAAAAGGTAGGGAAGAGAGAAGGTTCCTAGACCTACAACTACTGATGAACAGTGATCATGGAGGTTCCTGTTGTGGACAGTTTCCTTAAAATAGAATTTCACTTAATCATAAATTACACAATGTCATGAAATCTATGCTATCTTCTAAGGATTGCAGATATTTCATCATTCATTTGCCATATAGATGTGAATAAAGAAAAATTTTGAAGAGCAGCTATAAAATCATAGTCCAGACTAACTTTTCACAGTCACCTACCATCAACAAATGACTAAAAGTATCGACAAGAAAAGCATACACACAATAGGAATCTTCACAACCAAAGACAACATTACTAAATCAACCAAGGATGGGTAAAAGGGAAATAAGAATAACAAAGTAACTTAAACTAGAATCTTAACTTATTAGAGAAGAATCATGAAACATGTGAAGAAATCCAAAATACACCAAAAGCATTTTATTTCTAGTGAAATTTTTGCAACATGTCTTTACAACAACTCAACTCCCTTAAAATGAGAGGAGGATACCCCTATTTATAGTTTCCAAAAAGAGAAATGAGTGGCTAAGATTTAATTCTATTGTGTGGACAAGATTCACTTTACAATAGGGTTTCACCTAGCCCCAAATATATTACATTTTAAAAACATCTTTTATCTTTTCCCTATTTTGTCTTCTAGTGGCAGCACTGTAGCATTTTGTCTTTTTGTTGATTGCTCTTTGATGTAGATATTCTTTCAGAAATTCTTCATCGATGACTAGGTTGCCTTCACATTTCTTCAAAGCCACATACTCCATGAATCTCAAGCTCATCAGTCAGAGCTTGTCCACCTCAATGATGTCAAATCTTAACACTTGGTAACTCCATTCCTTGGAATTATTAATGAGCTTTTACCAGTCTTTGTCATACTTGGCAACCTTGTCCTTAACAATCTCAAACTGGGTAAGAGCTCGAGCAGCATAGCTCATAAAATCTGTGGTGACTTCGGCTGACATTCCCTTCTCCATCCTTCTTCAAAAGTGTGGCTTTATGCTTTCCGGATTGATCTTAACAGCAGGTATATTGTACCCTGTTATCAACTTGAGATATTTAGCACAATCTCCTCTGGCCTCCTTGGCCCATTCAATATCTAGAATTACTCATTCTAGGATTTGTTCCAGCCTCCCCTTTTGGTGATCGAAGTCCCACTTCCATTCATCCATCAACCAATGGTCATCATCCTTGAAGGAAAGGTCCTTTTCCCCTACCTCACTTGGCAATGTGAGGATAGCCTCGATTTTTGGTTAGGAAATCTTATACTTCTTTGGGAATTCCTCGCAAATTCACCTTGTTCCTTCAATAGAGGTTTGTAAGTCTAGGAACTTGTTTTTTTTTTGGATAGCCAAATTGATGCTCATATTCCCAATGTCTAAGACCTACTAGAAATAATTTTTCATGGTCTTATCCAAGTTCCTCCTTCTTTCCAACTTGTTGATCTATTCTTGGGACAAAAACTACGGTGAGGCCAATGATGTGGTAGGTTGTTCATCTGGAGATGACCATTGTTGAATGTAGGTTCTTAGATCAACCACCTATGATTTGAGCTCTTCCTTTCAAACCTTATCCTATTGGATAAGGTGCACCACTGTGGTGACTGATTCTTGGAGGTGGTCAACCTTCTGTTCCCTAGTAGCTATTCCCAAGTCAATGGTGGAGACGTTATAGCTTATTCCTTGTTCTCCAACCACTTGCATAGCTATTTGCGCTATCCTAGATCCAGAGGAATCCATCGTTACCTTTGATCTGATTCTTGGCTTCTTCTCCTTCTTGGTACTAATCTGAGCTCTAGCCAGTATTGTCTCCAGTCTTGCTTTCAGATCCTTTAGGGCAAGAGTTCTCTTTTTGAGCTACCTTTCTAGACAGTCAAGCATCGGGGTTCCTTCCATGGGTGATTCATGTTGATATTTTTTTTCCTCCACCCGAAGTTTGAAGGCTTTGACATTAAGGGCCTCCTGCTTAGTTCTTGCATCTTCTTTCTCCTCCTTAGAATCCTGCACGAGTGTTATACGTTTGGTAGGAGATTTGGTGAGAAGCTACCTGTAAGAGTAGTCTTCCCTTTCAACACTCTTTTCTTCTTCATCTTGGTCATGCCCACCTTCCTCAGGCCTATCCTCTTGTTCATCTTCGTGGAAGTATGTTTCTTCATCATGCTCTAGGGTTTGACCATGTCCTTCCATAGGAGACCTACTACCTTCAGTCTCTCGAGCAAAAATTATTTCAATTGTAGGCTATCTCTCAGCCTGTTTGTCCTCGATCTCTTTGAGTTGCTTGTTCCACTCTAGGTCAAGCTCTGTATCAATTGTTTCTTGGATTATATTCATTCCTTGATCCTTGCTATCCTCACTAGAAGAATCATAGGCCACCTCATCAATCACCCGATGTTTGTTTATAGGATTCTCATGATATCCAAACTCCTCATCTTCCAGCCTCTCTACTGCTTCCAGTTGTCGTCGCTCGAGCTCATCTAACATTTGCATAGTAGCTTCCATTCTATGTGCTTCTATAGGAGGAGGGAGAGCTAGGGTGTTGACCATTTATTGGGCGATGGCAACTTGCACCATTGGATTTGCAAGCATTCTCAAAATTTTGAATGGCACATTTTGCATATACTTAACGAAGGATTTTGAGAGAGTGAGGGTAGGCATTGCAACAATAGATGAAATGGGTGTAAGGGAAGGATACATAGAGGATGACGAGATTGGCGAGGTTGTGGTGGAGGATGAATCCACTGATATGACCTTCAGGATTGGAGAATTGTAGGCGAGGTGGAAAAAAATGTCCACCGCAGGCAGAGAGGAAGCAACTATTGCAAGTGAAGTGGGTGGGATAGTGGCAATAGCAACAGAAATTTTAGCAATAGATGAAGCAGGTGGAGACCTTGGTGGGTCAGTCTCCACCTCCTCACCCTCATGGAGTGGATCCTCAGGTATTATAGGCATCTCCTTGAAGTTTCTCATTCTTTTATGTTTCTTAGGAGGCTCTCCCTCCAAGGCCTTTATGGCGTACGCCTTTGGGTTAGGTTGTTGCTCATAAACATCATTTCTCTTTCTCGACTTGTAGATGGCAGGGATTTGGATGTTTCTCCAGTTGTAGTGGAAGCCATCCCACCATTAGAACCACTCGGCTCATTTTTGAGCCCCTTGAATGTCAAGGCGACTCCCTATTGCTTTAGTCGAGCGATCTTCTCATCAATCCATGTCTTTGTTCGAGCCTCAACGGGCTTGGTGAGAATGTTGAGGCCATCAACCTTTTTCTCATCCCAATCAATTAAAGGCAGTGGCAGATTTGCAATGACACTATACCTTAGGTTGATCACCGTGCTCTCATCTTCTTCAAGTTGATTTGGAACTAGACACAAGTTCACCCTTTTCATGAAGTACGTCGTCATACGCATATAGTGTCGTATCCGCACTTCAAATTCATCCTTGCAATTATCCCAAAAGTATTCAACATGGTGGAAGTGGGAATACTCTGGTCCAAGTTCCTTTCTAATATGACTGTATGGGTCCATTTGCGGCCTACTTGTATGTTGTCTGAAGTGGTATTCAGCCAACTCTTTTTCTGATTTTCCCACACATTGGGAAGTATGAATTTGATATAGCCCCTGGCTAAGTCCGAGGGGATAGGGGGTTCCTTCTAGATGTTTACTGCTCATAATGTGGTGTATATGTCGCAGCTGCCAAGTTAGTTCCAGTAGCATAATTCGGTCATTAGGGTACTGGGGCATCTTATTCGACATTTTTGTGAATCCTTGGGTGTGAATGTAGATGAATTTGGGGAATTGTATGAACAGGAAGGCATAGTGCTTGAGAAGGGCCTTAGCACTATGAGAGAATCTTCTCTCAAAATCACCCCCAAGAGACTAAATGATGTAGGTGGTAAACACATTGTCATAGGGTTTAAGTGCTCTTCCCAGTGCCTCATTGGGCATTGCAACCAATCCATTATAATTCCACCAATCGACAAGTGAATAGACCAAGTAGGACATCATGAAGAATTTGTAGGTCTTCCTCACATTGACGAATTTCTCATGAAAGCAATTGTTGATTATTTCCCCTAATAGAAAGCAACGTCTTCCCCATGGAGAATTTTTTCAACAAAGTACAGCAGCCATTCTTGGAAGAAGGCCGCAAAAGGAAGGCCCATTACTCTGCTTAGTAGGGTGACTAGGTCGTGATAGCCCTCAAAGAAATTACTGTGGTAGATTTCTTGAGGGACTTTCCTAGCATTGGCCCACCTTTCTTTCTACCAATATCGGTTGATCAGTTTCTTACATTTTATAGGATCCTGATCCAATAATGCTTTGCACTCCTCTATGGTTGGGGCCTCCGTGCTTTTGAACGCGGGGTTGTAATAGTTTTGAGTTATCCCAAGAGGGGACATATTAGCCAGGACTTTGCCATTTCTGTCCATGATGGTTCTTGTTTCAAGTTGGTATGCCTCCCGACATGCCATTACCAGCTCGGGAGCCACCAAGGCAGGCGGAAAACCTACAGCTTTGGCAAGTCCGCTGCTTTTGATCAAATTTGAATTTTTTGTCTTTGGGTCAATCCTAACCCTTTGTGTAAACTCATCAATACCGACTTGCCCGATATTGGTGTCTGTGATGTTTTTCCAGCTGGTTTTTACCCTGGATTGCAAGGGTACCCCTTGTAACTGATATTTCATTTGGTCCTTATCTTCTTTACCTTGAGGGGCCTTGATGGTTCTTTTCCCTTTGTCCTCGGCTGTCTGAGAGGCCTCTATACTAGATTCCATAAATCCTACATAGAGAGATGGGAGTTAGCAATATTAAAATGAGAACACGACCTCGAACAAATCCCTAAAAATCAGGGTTAGATCCACAACATTTATCTATGAAAAGCCTAAAAATTGATAATAATACCATGGGAAGTCAAATAGGTGACCCGGGCCCAAAGGGTTGGACTTCCTCTAGAAGAATGTCGTTTGAAAGGGTAAATGAGGCAAGTCATTCCCAATGACCTTTCTGGATCTTGGTTTTGATCAATAAAGGGTTTGTGTGAAAGAAGGTCCATTTTTAGGAAGTGGGTCGAAGTCCCTTTTCGATTTATAGCCCATTTGAGCCATCATTCTAGCATTTGAGCTTCAGCCATAGGAAAGCCGTCTAGGGTTGGTTGTTTAAAACATCACAGGGAAAACAACATTTTGGGAGTCGGGTTTTAGAGTATGGGTCGTTGGGGTTTTGAAGTTGCTACAGGATAGCCATGTGAAAATGGTGAAATGCGGAAGGAAGTCTGATGACGGAAGTTCGCAAGATTATACCCAAGGCAAACTTAATAGTTGGTGAAAAAAACCTAGCAGTGGATGGAGGGTCGGGGTCCGGTGTCTAGAAAGGCGAATAGGCTTGGTTGTTCGAGATGGCGAAAGAAAAAAAAAAAATGGAGAAGGAATTCCGAAGATCAAGGTTCGGGCGAAGTTTGGATGTTTGAGTTTCATTTTATAAATTTTGCAAAGTGGAGGGGCATATGGAGCTTGGGATATGGAAATAAGTGCGATGGTATCCATTTGAAATAGCAAAACAAGGACACCGATGCGGGGATGAAAGTCCGAGGGTTGGGGCCCAAGGATGGCCTCATAGTTCTGTTTTGTTTGCAGTTTGTGACGATCTTCACACGCTTGGGGTCTGAGGTCCAGAAGGACGCTGGAGGAAAGCTATTTGGAATGGTGGAGGCACAACGAAAACCCGAGAGGGGAAATCCAGAGGCTGAGACCTAAGGTGAGTTTGGCTGCCTATTATTTTTCTCTAAGTTTTAAACTTTTCGCGTGGCCGCAGAGAGGTCCAGGTGCAGAAGAAGTGGTCGCCTACTCTAGAGAACAACAATGAGGAGGCCAAATTCCAATTTTGATTTCTGGCCACCAATCTCAGGATTTTTAATTTTCTAATTTGTGGTTTTCTGGCCAAGGGCACTATCTTACTAGGTTTCAAGTTCATAAGGAAAGGGTAGGTGAGCAGAGAACCTACCTTGAATCCTCAAAGAAATTTGATGTTGAATTCATGAGGAATGACGAAGCTAGATCTTAGGCACGGAGGTAGAGGATGCTAGGGTTAGAGAGCGCTTCAAATTCCTTCTTGTCATGTGAAAATGAAAAGTCAAAACTTGTTTAAATAGCCTTCAGTGCCATTAATACATCAGTAAATGCTTGGTACGATGGCAGGTTAGGTAGGTGGATTCAAATTTCTTGAGCGGCAATGGGAAGTGTAGGGTCCGGCGGTCGGAAAGACCCAGCGATAGCCGTTCAAAACATTCTGCAAAGTGCAACCCAAACAGTGAAGTGAACTCTAGGGTCCGGTGAATGGAAAGATGAGGCTCAACAGTCATTCAAAATAGTGGGGCAGAGACGATGGTGCAAGGACGGAAGTCAGAGAGTCGAGGTCTGAGGGCCAAAAAGATGAAAGGTCACAACTGCTAAGTTTAACAAGTGATTCAGACAGTCCAAGAAAGCACCAGGGTCTAGAGTCTAGGAGGACGTCGGACGCAGAGTGTCACCAATGGTGAAGCTGAAATGGAAACCCACAAAGGGAAACCCGAGAGGGGAACCCAAGGGTTCAAGCCTGAAAGGTGCAACAGATGCCAGAAAGACCAATCTGATAGAGAAAACCCAAAGGGTTTAAGACTTAGCAATTTTTTAGGGGGGAAAATTAGGTCAACCCTAAAATGGGACTTTGAGAACATGTTGACCATTAAGGATGTCAAAATGGGGCACATAAAACAAGGCAAAGCAAAAAGGACCCAACAAGAAAAAAAGGAAAGAGAGGATCCCCATTTTGAATAGGTCATGTGTGCAAGAGGCATAACAAATGGCGACTCTGCTAGGGGAATGCTCCTAGTGTTCTGAAGATAAATATTCATTTTGAACCCATGATCTTTGGTTTCAAACACAAAAGTAGATTTACAAAGTTGAAGTAAGAGAAAGTTGAGGAAGGAAAAATTGAATCATGCTGTGACATCATCATGGAGGTGTGTGCTTGGTGATTTCCTTTCCTTTCCTTGGACACAACATGGGAAACCACTGATCGGGAAGGACAAGCTACGTAGTCTTCCTAACCCAAAAAGTAACCTGGACATTCCTCCGCTACCAGTCAAGCATCCATAGCCCCGACGGAGTTATTGTTGTGACCCCACAAACATAGCTCTATTGTCATCCAGGCATCCATAGCCCTAGTAGAGATATTCACACACCCATACAGTTGTTATCCTCATTTTTTCTATTCTTTTCATTTTATATTTTATTTTTAGTACTTTTATTTTTCTTTCTGGTCAACCGTGTAAGAAATGAAGCTCACAATGGGATTGGAAACCACAGTGGTCATTGGAGAAAACTTTAGACTTTTCACTTATCCAGCCTTCTCAGTAATCACCATACCATTGGAAATTTTAAAATGTGTTTTTGTGTGTTCCATGATAGACGGAGGAAATTCAATCGGGACACCATCTTAGGTTAGTTCAAAGTTTGAAAGTTGAGAACCAATGCTTAGGGGATCTCAGAGTTTAGTAATAGGGAATGAAGGATTATATAGAGAACAAGGAAAGAGTGGGTAGAAGGGAAAACCGTTTATCAAGCCAAGCACGACCACCACAACAAAACAGGGAGACTCTTTCAAGGTCAAAACAAGAAGAGTCGGGGAACACACAAAACTAAATAAATAAAAGGAAAAAGAAGGGAAACCTATCCTAACCTATGTATAGGTATTTACACAAATAACTCTAGAAGAGATCAAGCCTGGAAGTAATGCTTAAGCTACTACCCATTGACAGGCAATGGGACATCTTCACCAGTCAAAGTCTTTAGATGAAAAGCATTATCTTCAAGAATTTCAACAATCTGAAAGGGGTCAAGCCAAAGCTTGTCGAATTTGGTATGTCACCCTTTCTTTTCATGGGCCTTGTCCCAATAAAGGACCAGATCGGAAATGCAGAAGGCCTTAAATTTGGCTTGGCTATCGAACCATCTTTTGACTACACCTTGATGTTTGGCAAAATTTTCTATTGCACGGTCTCATACTTCTTCTAGGTGTAGCAGCTTGGTGAGGCAAGCTTCTCTGTGGTCTCCTCCTTCATAAAAATCATTGATGAACTAGAGGGTAGGGATTTTCAAATGTATGGGGAAAATAGGCTCCAAGCCGTAAATGAGATGGTACAGGGAATCTCCAAGGGTAGCCTTGTGATGGGTACGATCCACCCAAAGGGTGAAATGAAGTTGGGTATGCCAATCCTTGGGATTCCTATTTAGTAACTTTTTTATCACATCGATCAAGTTCTTGTTGTTTGACTCAGCAAGACCATTGCCTTGAGGATAATAATCAGATGAAAATTTAAGGGTGATACCATAATCAAAGGCCCAACCCATGAATTTTAATGAAGCAAATGTAGGACCATTATCACATACCAACGCATAAGGACAACCAAAGCGATTTAAAATAAAACTTTCTAGAAAATTAATTACCACTTCAATTGTGCATTGCCTATAAGTGGTTGCTTCTATCCACCTAGTACAATAATCATAAGTGGTCAGAATTTACCTATGTCCAGCAGATGATGGAGGACTTATCAGACCAATGAAGTTGAGACCCCACTATGTGAACGACCTTACCTCTAAAATAGGTTGCAATGGGATAGAAACATTCCTTTCTCGGGTGGCAACGGTCTGGCATACATGGAAGGTATGGACATGACCATGAGAATCCTTGAAAACTATGGGCCAATAGTACCCAACTCTTAATATCTTATTCGAAGTTGATAAATCTGAACCATGACCAGTCCCGAACTTATCATTGAACTCCCTGAGAACACAATCAACTTCTTCCTTGCCAAGGCATCTCAAGTAGATACCTTCCTGGTTCCTTTTGTACAATATGGCACCTTGCAACATGTAACTATTGCTTTTCAATCTAAGGGCTCACCTTTGGACTCCCTACAGATGGGTCATACATTTATGATTCAATAGATAATACACTATGTCATCATACCATTTCGTTGGAGAGACATCTTCCAGCTGGTACTGTTGCACTGTGAGTTAGATCCCAACCTCAATAACCACTTATTCCCTCATTTTGGCAAGTTTCTACCCTCTCACTAGCCTCATTTTTTGGATTTCCATCTCATACTCCTACAACAATACGATCTATTTTTCCCTTTGCTCTCCTAGCTCGTTCTGCATAAGCAATATCTTCACCGCGAGGTCAGGAACTATAGTGAACACTTTGTTGCGTAAGATATAATGCCTAAAATTCTTGACCCCCTTAACAAGGGCGTTGGATTATTTGTGGACATTGTGATAGTGTAGTTTTGAATCTTTCAAAGGGGTACTCATAAAATCAATCAAATTTTCGCTCCCTTTGTCATCCTTCTATGTCAAGATACTAGCACACAAATGATTTGAAGCGAATGAGTAGACATAGAAGGGCTTCAAGTAGTTGGGGCTGACCAACACAAGGGTGTTAGCAATTTCCTTCTTAATTTCCCCAAAATCCTACTTTTCTTCTAGGGTCCACTTGACCTTGGCATCCTATTTTAGCATAGCATTGAATGGTTTGACGATTTTTGTGAAGCCTATGATAAACTTGAAGACAAAGTTGATCTTTCTAAAAAAAAATTAATTCCTTTTTGCTGCCTAGCAGCTGAATCTTCATGATTGATTGGATACACTTGGGGTTGATATAAATTCCCCTCTTTGAGAGGATATGTCCAAGGAGCTTCCCTTCAGTGACACGAAAGATACACTTCTTCAGATTAAGGGAAACCCCGAATTCATGGCATCTCTAAAATATTTTGCATAAGTTAGTGACATGATTACCCCGTTGCTTGGAGAACATTGTCAAATCATCCATGTAGATGATTATGCACTTGTTGATCAGGTCCTTGAAAGAAATATCCATGGTGTGTTGGAAAGTAGCACCAAGATTGATTAGTCTGAATGACATTCATCTATAAGCGAAGGTTCCCCATTTGGTGGTGAATGCCATTTTGTGTTGATCTTCATATTGTACCATGACCTGATTGTACCCTGAATATCTATCTAGGAAGGACATCATCTGAGAGTTGTTTACTATCTGCAACACCTCATCTAATGAAGGTACAGGATAGTTATTTTTTTCTGAGGCTCAGTTCAGGTTGTGAAAGTCGACGCACAATCTAGTTTCCCCATTTTTCTTTCTAACATGAACCAAATTTTCCACCCATGTGGAATGTCTAACCGGAAAGATGATCCTGGCCGACAACAACTTTTATACTTCTTTGTATATTACTGGTTCTAGCAAAGCATTGACAAGTTGTTGCCATTGTCGAAATGGCTTTGCATCTGGTCTGAGAGGGATGGTGTGGGTGATAATTGATGTATCATAAGTTTTGAGATCTTCATAGCTCTAGGTGATGACATCGTGGTACTTTTGCAAAGCCTTAAGTATACCCTTTCTTTCCTTAGGAGTGCACACCTTACCAATGAACACGTTCTTATCATTCTCGATCATTTTGAGGTTATAGGTGTCACACTGTCCACTAATGGTATCTTTCTTAGCCTATTGATCCTAATCTCTGATCTAATCCAAGTCAAAGATTCACTCTAATAGGACCATCCCCTTAGGGATGGTATTGGTCTTTAGGTTGATGATCCACTCCATATCCAGGTCAGCCTCTTTAGGTTCAACCTCATCAATTATCTGGGTAGCGAAGATATCTAAATTGGTGATAAAATCTAGGATGTGTTTGTCATCATCGAATACCTTGAAATTGGCTACATTGTTTGACACCGATGGGATAGATGTGAGTTTCACCGTGAATATTTTGAGGCCCGATAGGGATAATGGATATAGCGTGCTTGTTTCCTGCGCTACGGCATTGGAAGTATGATTCTAAGAATGTGAGATCATTTGGATATTGAAATCATCTAGTCATTCTTGTAGATCCCATATTTGGTGCCTATAGTTGGTGAGTCTTCGATCATAGCAGGAATAGACCTTCCTGACTTTCTTTATGACCAACTCTGAATCCCCAAACACTTGGAGTATTTTGATGCCTTTTCTTAATGTCAATAGAAGGCCTAGGACTAAGGCCTCATATTCTCCTACGTTATTGATGCAATAAAACTGAAGTGTGTGAGCAACAAAGTATGACTTACCTCTGGGACTAATCAATTTGAAACCTTCTCTAGCCCTATGCTTGGATTTGGACCCGTCAAAGTGCAATGTCCAGAATCTAGGAGAATCCTTGAATGCAGAACCAACAGATCTGACCTTCACCTTCAGTGGGGCCTTCATTTCAATAACCATTTGGGGAGGTGCAGGGGCTTTACACGTTTGTTTGGGTGGTGTTGTCCTATGTTTTTCATTCAGATTAATTTTTCTTCTAACATGTTCAATCGATGTTTGACACAAACAACAGTCAAACTCTGATAGGGAAGCATAATGTACCCTGCACCAATTAGCCAGTGAGAGTTCCTGGAAGTTCATTTGGGCTCCCAAGCTAAGCTGGTCTTGTACGCACTTTTCCATGAAATTTTGGAAACTGTCAAACAATCAAAGATTGTCATCCTCTCCCGACTCTTCATCGTCAGATTCTATCAACATTTTAGTGCTTTGAGAGGTATTGGCTAGATTAGCTGGTGGGTCACATAATACAAGGAAAACCTTGCTTGTTCCCTCTTCTTCAAGATGTTCCTACTCATTCAAATATGACACTGGGGAATAATTCCCCAAATCAGTTTTTACAAACAACACCTCATTAATGTTGTTGTATTCGGTGATCATGAATCTCATATGTGGCTCCCAGTCGATCCGAATCTGATCCAGTATCCCTTTCCATGGAAACCACATGTGTGAATAGTCAATTACAGCATATCCATTCAATGCCCTTGTGAAATCCCTTCCTAGGATTATACCATATGTATCTGAGATATCAGCCACCTGAATATCTATGGTTTGTTGGATCTGGGGATTAGTAGCAATTTGCATAGGTATTTTATTAATTTCCCCCACTATGTTGATCTTATTTTTGTCAAGTTGTGTTACCTTCCATTGAGAAGGATCTGGAGTTATTTTGAGTGCCTTGCACACGCTCAGGGGCATGACATTGGTAGAAGCTCTTGAATCCAATAGGTGGTTGTAGAGGTTCTTCCCAAACACATGGATGGTGGTCAGGAAGGGAGGATTTTTGAATTTTCCCTAAAACAATCCCCCAGAAACATCCACCTGGGTGACTTGGTCTTTGTCTTTCTCATTGCCCCTACCTTGGGTTAGTGTCTAAATAGTTACCTTGTTAGATTGTTTGTTTGCTTGCTGACTTGTAGATAGGCCAGCCTTACTAGTGAAGATTTGTGTAAAGATCGGCTCACTTTGTTGATTGTCGAAGGTGACCCTCCTAGCTAGAGTTTCTTGAGTTGACCCAATTGGTGGAGTCCCATTTATCATTCTGAAAAAGGCATTCCTAATGGTAGGCACCTTTAACAACTCAAAGGTAGACATGCTTAGCTTCACCTTTTTAAACTCCTCAGCAATGCACTCTCCCATCAGCTCAACTTCCTGATCACAAGAAATATTTTTGGAGGAGCTAGTGGGTTGGCTTTGGCTATGGTTCTATTGCTTGTTTTTGTTGAGGTACCATGTAGGTGTATGGGAAAAACCCAAGTTATTACTCGCATTTGGATCAAGAGGGGTGCTAAAATTATTCAACGGAGTGGAGGTCATGAAAGGACCTCCAACATGACCATCGTCTTGTCTATTTCTGAGGTTTTAAGGGGTAGTCCGTTGGTGAAACATTTGGACCTCATCTTCTCTAGGCTCTTCTTCATCCTCTTCAGGACCATTATCTACTGAATTGAAAAGCTAAGCCAAAGGACTTTCAGAACTTACCTCTTTCGCTTTATCATTGTTGCTCGAGTTGACACCCTCCTACTCTAGTGTCTTGCACTCAACTTTTGGGAAAGGAGCCTGATTCACCACCAGCACCAAAGAGTCATACGGGTCAGACAAGATGATGTATCTGCACCTTGAATTGTCAACAACATTTTGGATTTGAACTTGGAAGATGTTGACAGAAGTTTGGAACTCCGGATAGTCCATCTTAGAGTGCTGAATTGTTTTGTTTATGTGACACCAACTAGATAAAGTAGCCTCAGCAGAGTAAAATTCATTTGTAGTGTTCTCATTATTGTTAGGTTGATCAAGGGGTGTGGGAATGCCACCATTGTTGGGTCTTGTGTTCCATGTCTGGTTTTTCCTTTGGAAAGGCCTTCTATCAAAATTCTGACTCGAATTCTAATTTTTGTCATAATTCTGCCTGGATGATGTGTTGGCATCCAGATTGTCCCGAGTTTCACAATTAAGGTTAGCCTGTATGCTCTTTTATGATGCTTGCAACTGGTTATTCTAATTCCTCAAGTGTTTCATTTTCGTGGACATCTTCTTGATCATCTCTATGAGCTCATCAATTATGTACTTTCTAGGATTATTTGGTTGCAACGTTGAATTCTGGAGGAACATGGGTTGAGCAACTAGCTAATTTTGATGAGCAGGTGGAAATTCAGCTACTCGGAGATACATCAGCACCTTGGATGGATGAGGATGGGAATGTTGCTGCTAGGGCAACAAGTAGTGAGGGATCAGAGGTGCCTAGTTCATTGGTTGCCTAGGGTGTGGGACCATAGGAAGTTGTGGTATTGGATTTAGTAGGGGTGTCTGCTATTGCAAGGCTTGAGTAAGCCCTTGAATCTACATTAGATGTGCCATTTTCTTGAGAGAAGGCAATGAACCAGAAATGTTCTGTCCCAAATCTATGTTGGCAATAATGGCCTCAGTGTATGCATCGACCAACCTGGCGGGCGGTGGTCACATTATTTTTACTAGAGCTAAAGTAAGGTTATCCAATGCTGTATAATAAATAGGCAAAACATCAACGTCATTGAAAATGTATGGGGCCTACAGTTGAGTATATTCTCTATGGAAATGATCATTAATTGATTTGATTGGTTCATTGATCTCCCTTTGAACCAAAATGAAGTGTCAGTATGAGTCTTTGGGGCTAACCGGGGTCTTGAACTTCTGGAGGAAGCCCTCCTTCAGAAGAGTCCAAGTATTGATCATTCTAGCGGCCAAATTGACATACTAGTAGAATGCCTACTCTCCAAGAGAGTAGGGGAAGAGCCTGCAAGCCACGTCCTCATATATAATATGCATAGTCTTCAAAGCAATTTTGAAAATCCTTAGATGTTCCTTCATAGTCCTCTACGGGTCTCGGGTATTGAATTTTGTGCAAAAGCTTTTAGGATTCTTTGGCATATCGTGGTATAAATTGAAGGCCAAAGGGGACGGGTTATTTCCCAACCATACCATGGGAGGAGGTGGTGGAGGTGGCTATGCCATACAGACTGGAAGATGCAACGAGACAACAACAGGGTATGATAGTGTGTTTGGTTGAAAGGTAGCGTTCAGCCCAGATGGAGTGGCATCCTGAAAGGATGTTTGGAGCAAATGAGTGGAAGGTAGTACTGCCAATGATAGTGGAGAATACAGAGGTGAAAGAGAAGTGAGCTGGTCTGGTTAATTGGAGATGGATGGTTCCCTTTGTTTAGCTCTTTTATCTTGGATAGGGGGCTATAATTCCTGAAATTCCCCTTTATTCGGTGTAGATCTCAAGACTCGATGAAATCTCTTATGGGAAAAGGAACCAATTTGACCCAAATTTTCTCCAAACTGCCTTCCTTCTAGCACCAGTTTAATTGATGGTGTTTTTATGCACTTCTCAACACATGTAATGTGTAAGTGCATCACCTCTCTTGAAAGACAATCTTCCACAATCAAATTATAGAACACTATCCCAAGGTCTCTCAAATGTCAGGTCATGACGATGCTTGGAATATATCAGTTGATGTATGATGTGATTTGTTGGAATCACAAGGTTGTCTTACATGAGTCAAAGTTGTAGGAGAATCAGATCAACGAACATAGTTCTTTGGATAGGAAATTAATGCACTTTTGCTATAGGTTCAAAACAACAGTCTTGAACTCCATCTTATCATAAAATTTGGCTTTACAATGTGCAATGAACCTTAGCATAGGTTATCTCTTTAAAAAAAAAAAGTTCAAGTAAGAGAGAAGGTTCCTGGACCTGCAACTACCAATGAATAGTGATCATGGAGGTTCCTTCTGTGGACAGTTTCCTTAAAATAGATTTTCACTTAATCAAAAATTTCACAATGTCATGAAATTTATGCTATCTCTAAGGATTGTAGATATTTCATCATTCATTCACCATATAGATGTGAATAAAGATAAAGTTTGAAGAGAAGCTATTAAATTATGGTCCAGACTAACTTTGCACCATCACCTACCATTAGCAAATGACTAAAATTATGGACAAGAAAAGCATACACACAGTAGGAATCTTCACAACCAAAGAGAACATTGCCAAATCTACCAAGGACAGCTAAAAGGGAAATAAGAACAACAAAGTAAGTTAAACTAGAATCTTAACTTATTGGAGAAGAATCATGAAACATGTGAAGAAATCCAAAATACACCAAAAGCACTATATTTCTATTGCAATTTCTATAGGATGTCTTTACAACAACTCAACTCCCTTAAAATGAGAGGAGGATACCCCTATTTATAGTTTCCAAAAAGAGAAATGAGTGGCCAAGATTCAATTCTATTATGTGGCCAAGATTAACTTTACAACAAGGTTTCACCTACCCCCAAATATATTACATTTTAAAAACACCTTTTGTCTTTTCCCTATTTTGTCTTCTAGTGGCAACACTGTAGCTATTTGTCTTTTTGTTGGTTTCTCTTTGATGTAGCTATTTTTTCATAAATTCTTCATCGATGACATGGTTTCCTTCACGTTTCTTCAAAGCCGTATAATCCATGAATCTCAAGATCACTAGCCAGAGCTTGTTGACCTCAATGCTGTCAGATCTTAACACTTGGTAACTCTATTCCTTGGAATTGTTAATGAGATTTTCCCAATCTTTGTCATACTTGGCAGTGATGTCCTTAAAAATCTTAGATTGGGAAAAAGCTCAAGCAATATAGCTCATAAAATCTATGGTGACTTCGGCTGATATTCCCTTCTCCATCCTTCTTAGAAAGTGTGGCTTTATTCTTTTTGGATTGATCTTAATAGCAAGTATCCAACACCTTGTTATCAGCTTGAGATATTTAGCACAATCTCCTCTGGCCTCCTTAGCCCATTCAATATCCAGAATTACTCATTCTAGGATCTGTTCTAGCCTCCCCTTTTGGTGATCAAAGTCTCGCTTCCATACATCCATCAACAATGGTCATTGTCCTTGAAGGAAAGGTCATTTTCCCATACCTCACTTGGCAGTACGAGGATAGCCTCGATTTTCAGGTAGGCAACCTTATACTTCTTTGGGAATTCCTCGTAGATTCGCCTCATGCCTTCAAGAAACGTTTATACTTCTAGGAACTTGTTTGTTGTTTGGACAGCCAGATTGATGTTTGTATTCCCAATGTCTAAGACTTTATGGAACCAATTTTCCATGGTCTTATCCAGGTTCCTCCTTCTTTCCATCTTGTTGATATGTTCCTAGGACAACAACTGTGGTAGGACCGATGATGTGGTAGGTGTTCATATAGATATGACCATTGTTGAATGTTGGTTGTTAGATCAGCCACCTATGCTTTGAGCTCTTCCTTTGAAACCTTATCTTGGTGGATAAGGTGCACCACTATGGTGACTGATTCTCGGAGGTGGTCGACCTTTTGTTCCCTGGTGGCTACTCCTAATTCAATGGTGGAGACGTTATAGCTTGTTCCTTGTTCTCCAACCACTGGTGTAGCTATTTGCACTACCCTAGATCTGAATGCATCCATCATTACCTTTGATCTGAGTCGTGGCTTCTTCTCCTTCTTGGTACTAATCTAAGCTCTAGCCAATATTGCCTCTAATCTTGATTTCAGATCCTTTAGGGCAGAAGTTCTCTTTTCAAGCTGCCTTTCTAGCCAGTCAGGCATCGGGAGTCCTTCCTTGGGTAATTCATGTTTATCTTTTTTGTCCTCCACCCTAAGCTTGATGGCTTTGACATTAAGGGCCTCCTTCTCAGCTCTTGCATCTTCCTTCTCCTCGTCATAATCTTGCACGAGTGTTATACGTTTGGTAGGAGATTTGGTGAGCAACTGCCTGTCAGAGTGGTCTTCCCTTTCAGCACTCTTTTCTTCTTCATCTTGGTCATTCCCATCTTCATCAGGCCTATCCTCTTGTTCATATTTTTGGAAGGATGTTTCTTTATCATGCTCCAGGATTTGACCATGTCCTTTCGAAGGAGACCTACTGCTTTCAGTCTTTGGAGCATCAATTATTTCAATTATCGACCATCCCTCAACCTCTTTTTTCTTAATCTCCTTGAGCTACTTGTTCCACAACATGTCAAGCTCCGGATCAACTGTTTCTTGGATTATTTTCATTCCTTGATCCTCATTTTCCTCACTGGAAGATTCATAGGCCACCTCATCAATCACTCGATGTTTGTATATAGGATGCTCATGATATTCAAACTCCTCATCTTCAAGCCTCTCAGCTGCCTCTAGTTTTCGTCACTTGAGCTGATCCAAGATTTGCATAGTAGCTTCCATTCTAGGTGTTTCTATGGGAGGAGGTAGAGCTAGGGTGTTGACCATTGCTTGGGTGATGGCAGCTTGCACCATTGGATTTGCAAGCATTCTTGAAAGTTTAGATGGCACATTTTTCATATACTTAACAAAGGACTCCAGGAGAGTGAGGGAAAGTATTGCAACAATAGATGAAATGAGTGGAAGGGAAGGAGACATAGAGGATGATGAGATTGGTGAGGTTATGGCAGAGGATGAATCCACTGGTATGACCTGCATGATTAGAGAAGTGGATGCAAGGTGGACAAAAATGTCCACTGCATGCGGAGAGGAAGCAACTATTGCAAGTGAATTGGATGGGATGGTGGCAATAGAAGAAAAAATTATAGCAACAGATGAAGCAAATGGAGACATTGGTGGACCAGTCTCCATATCCTCAGGCATTATAGGAATTTCCATGATGTTGCTCATTATTTTATGTTTCTTAGGAGGGTCGCCCTCCGAGGCCTTTCTGGCATACACCTTTGGGTTAGGTTGCTACACATCAACCTCCTTTCTCTTTCTCGCCCTAACAGATGGCATGGATTTTTCTCCAATTTTAGTCGCATCTGTCCCACCATCAGAACCACTTGGCTCATTTTTGAGCCCCTTGAATGTCAAGGCGACTCCTTGTTGCTTTAGTCGAGCATTCTTCTTGTTAGTCCATGCCTTTGTTTGAGCCTCAATGGGCTTGGTGAGAATGTCGAGGTCATCAACCTCTTGCTCATCCCAATCAATTAAAGGCATTGGAATATTTGCAATGATACTATACCTTGGGTCGATCATAGTGCTCTCATCTTCTTTAAGCTGATCTGGAACTAGACACAAGTTCACCCTTTTCATGAAGTACGACATCATACACATATAGTGTCATATCTGCACTTCAAATTCATGCTTGCAATTAGCCCAAAATTATTCAAAATGGTGGAGGTGGGAATACTCTGGTCCAAGTGCCTTTATAATATGATTGTATGGGTCCATTCGCGGCTTTGTTGTATGTTGTTTGAAGTGGTATTTGGCTAACTCCTTCTCTGATTTTCCCACACATTGGGAAGTATGAATTTAATACAGCCCCTAGCCAAGTGCGAGGGGATAGGGGGTCTCTTCTAGATGTTTACTACTCAGAATGTGGTGTATATGTCGTAGCCACCATGTTAGCTCCAGTAGAATAATTCGGTCATCAGGGTATCGGGGTAGCTTATTCGGCCTTTCTGTGAATCCTTGGGCATGAATGTAGGTGAACTTGGGGAATTGTATGAATAGGAAGGCATAGTGCTTGAGAAGGGCCCTAGCATTGTGAGAGACTCTTCTCTCAAAATCACCCCCAAGAGACTGAATGGTGTAGGTGGTAAAAGCATTGTTTACCCTATAATATTCCTTCTTGAAGTTTTTGTACTGCAGCTGCATGTAACACCCTATCACGCAACCCTAGAGGAAGTTGCAATTTACTACACAAACGAACTAATTTATTTTTTTTAAGTATAAATTAATATGCAAGTTCACAACACATTGCAACAACCTCTAAGGTTATGAGATTGAGATTACTTATTAACCCACAAACAACTTTAAAGAATTGGAACCACAACATTTAATTACTTATGAAATTAAGAACACATACATTCCATACAAGATAAATTCATCAAAGAAAATAAAGATACCATAAGGTCTCAATTAACAACAAGGTTACAACTCTCATTCCCCAAATGAGGTAAATCCAAAAGCATGATTACATATTACAACTTCCACCTCGATTACAAAGAGGGGTAATAAATTACAAAATTAACTGAAATGAAAGTAAACATAAAGAGCAACAGGATCCCATGAGCTCTCCAACTGGAAATCTCGTCAACACAAATAAGAAGAAAGCCCAACGGAGTAAGGTGCACGCCACCCAACCAAGTGGAACCCAAAGGCCGACCCCCCGTGCTAGGAGATAGTAATAAGGAATCCTAGACAAGACCATCTACCTCTAGACATAGGCTGACTCAAACTAATACAACCAAGCACAAGAACCGCACAAGAACCGCACAAGTACAACTCCAGTTCATCGTACGTACAACTCAAATACATCACAAGTACACTCAAGTACAACTCTAACATGGTTACATTGCTTCCAGAAATAACAGATCAGGTATGTTAAGAAAACCATACACACAAAATAATTACCAACAGATGACAATCAAGTACCAACTACAAGTACACCATTATAATACTGACATGGAATACATTGTTGTAGTTAACACTCAAATAAACTACCTCTGAAGGTTACCCAGTTTACCTCTCACGGCTCTGGCCCCTAAGGGAAGTCATTCTTCTTCTTGTCAAGACACCAGGCATGACCAATCACAATGGAAACCCAATTACGTACAACAAGACATCACGACCACTCCAACTCTAGGAGGAAACATAAAAGAGCACTCACTCCAACTCAAGAGGTAACAATGGTAACAACACCACTCCATACAAGGAGCCACAAATCACATAATCCACTCCTTCTACAAGAGGCACAAAACATCCCCGCTCATGGAAACCGGGTAATAACATTATCACAGCTCAAGCACTAACCAAGGGAATTAACAAGCGGTTGACATCACAAACAACAACCCCCATATTCTAGGATCCATTGGAAGACTTACATATTAAAGACACTTAATCCACTTCCCCAAATAAAATAGAGGAAACAATCACACGAGCAAATGCTAGGAAATAACTAATTTTGGATATATTAAATCCATTTCCCTTAACATTCATTTCATAGTAAAGAAAATAATTGCCCTAATAGAATAATTACACAAAATTATTCTTTGTCTTTCTAATTACTGATAAGGGAAAACTAATTTTAATAACTAATCCAAATCCATGATTACTTTTACAAACAACATAAATCCACTGCCTTTGATAAAATTCAATAGTTTAATATCTCAATTAGACTAACTTAACAGTGTCTTTTTCAGACCAAGTAAGAAATTGGAACTCAATATTTAATTCCCTAATAGCTTTTAAATAATCATAAAATAAACATTTACTTATGCAATTCAAAAAATAACCTTTTAAAAAATAACTTTTCGTCCTTGCAAAAGAAATATTTTCTCAAAAGATGACTAATCTTGCTATTAAAACATATTACTTTTAGATCCAAGGCATATCGTTTTAAACTAAGTAATTGTTTCTTCTACTCAACATAACCAATTTAAAATACTTAACTCATCTTAATAAACATGTTATTTAAAATCAAAATTACTGTTTTCATCAAAATATATCCTTTTAAAAAGACTTCATTAATTCGACTATAACATGTTAATTTAAAATTCTCCAATTGAATTTAAAAGATACCAATATTTAAATCCCCTACTCATTCTATATGTATTTAAATAATTAAATCATCATTTATATATATTTAAGTATTTAAATCATCTTTTAAAGTAATTATTAAACCATGCCATTATTTGAATCGACAGTTTAATATAAATATTTAAATCATCATTTAAACATTTAAAATTTCCCCAATTTCATTTAAAACATTTAAAATTTCCTCCATTACCTTTAAATATACCATTATAAAAAAAACAACCATTAAATATATATATATATATATATTTATATGTAAACTTTAAAATTTTAATATTAAATATTTTAAATATTATAAATTATAATATATAAAATATAAAATATTTTCTTTCAAAATTTCACAAGGTACACCTTCACTCACACATTCCAAAACATCATAATTCACTTAAAACTTTCAAAATTTTCCAACTTTTTTAAATGGCCAATAACCAAAAATTTCTTCAAAACACAATTAAAATAGCTTGAAATTTCTTCAAATTTTAAATTTCAAAAACCAAAAATTCTAGCAATACCCTTTGGTTCTAACTCAAAAATTAATAGGGATAATTCTATCCCCGCATTAAAATTCATCATAAAACATGCACAATTTCAATTTTTCTAATTTTATTTTACATTGGAAAACCATAAATTCCCAAAAACTCCATTGATGAAAAGCTTCAAATTTTAAAGTTTCAATTTCAATTTTCTAAAAATACCCTTTGGCTCTAAATATGCCCAATAACACACTATTAACGTAAAATTCACATTTCACCCAATTCCCAAAAAATTGGGCATGGTAACCCCATATATTTGAAAAACATCAAAATTTAAATAAAAAAACTATATTTACAAATCAAATTGCAAAACAAACAGATATGGGAGGATACTACAATCCCCTAAGTATTCTTCTACAAATAAATTTGAAGAAAGATGCTCAAGTAAATTTAAAACAAGGAAAATACCTCAATGCCCTTCAAATTTTGAAATACAAAGTTTGTCAAGCATACCAAATGAGGACTCACAAAATTCAACAAGCACGATCCCCTTCAAAATCCTATTCCAACGAATATGACCCCATCAAATTCCCTTTCCGATTGCATTCCCAATCAGTAATTCAAATTTTTACCATGAGAGGGTTTTCTCCTCTCTTCATTTTTTTCCAATTTTCCTCCTCTAAAATAGACAAAAATATGAGAATATCTATTCAACCCCCAAAGTCAATTTTTTAAAATAACTCCAAATATCTCTATTTTCCAATTTTCACATTTAAAATTTTCAAAAATGAAATTTAAATCCCTTTCTCAATTTTCAAACTTAATTTAAATTCAATAATATATATAATTTCCAAAATGCATAATTAACTTCATTTCAACATAATTAATTTAATTAATTAAATAAATAAATCTAATCCAAGATTTAATTATTTTATTAATTACATTAAATTAATCAATAAATAAAATAACATTTTTCACAATATAACCAGATTAATCAACAATTTAACTACATAGGCCATTTATTTAACTTTTCTAACTTGCAATTAAATAAAATCCAGGCAAATTAAATAGCATTTTAAACAATAGAACCAGATAAAAACCGATGACACACTCAAGACTAGGGTGATGAATTGACACAAGAAACCTAGTTACTATCTCCCAATCAAATGTCGTTGGCCATGGACACACTCAAACCTATGAAACCAGGTGGAGTCAGTGTCCTGTACCTGTTAACCTACAAACAATAAAATATCGCACATGTATATTTGCATCATATAAAACACACCATGAAGAGGGAATCTCAAAATCACAGAATGCTCACAAGCGAGTGATGCAATCCCGTCCCCTTCACCAATACAGTATTATCAACTAACAAATCTAACATCCATAATATTACCCAAACATAAAACATCATTAACTCAAATATCCACAATGCTAATCTAAAGCATGTCACTATGATACATTAGAATAAGTCACCATTACGTCAAAATATAACCAGCACATCATTTTACAGAAAATGATCAATTAGTAATCGAATACCAAGGTCCAAGCACTAACAAAAGACCCAACATAACGAAACAGGACACTGTTCGATCCAAAGAGCAAAACGGAGGGATCTTACACTGCAGGTATTTGTCATAGAGTTTAAGAGCTCTTCCCGGTGCCTCATTTGGAATTGCAACCAATCCATTATAATTTCATCGATCGAAAAGTGAGTAGACTAGGTAGGACGTCATGAAGAATTTGAAGGTCTTCCTCACATTGACAAATTGCTCATGAAAGCAATTGCTGATTATTTCCCCTCAATAGAATGTAGCATCATCCACACAAAGAATTCATTCAAAAAAGTATAGCATCCATTCTTGGAAGAAGGCCGGAGTTGGAAGGCCCATTACTCTGCTTAGTAGGGTGACCAGTTCGTGATAGTCCTCAAAGAAATCACTATGGTAGAGCTCTTGAGGGACTTTTCCAGTACTGGCCTGCCTATCTTTCAACCAATATTGGTTGATCAGTTTCTTACATTTTATAGAATCCTGATCCCATAATTCTTTTCACTCCACAATGGTTGGGGCCTCCATGCTCTCAAAGGTGGGGATGTGGAAGGTTTGAGTTATCCTGAGAGGGGACATGTCAGCTAGGAGTTGCCATCTCTATCCACGATGGTTCTTGTTTCAGGTTGATATGCCTCTTGACATGCCATTACCAGCTCGGGGGCCACCAAGGCGGGCGGAAAACCTGCAGCTTTGGCAAGTTTGCTACTTCTGATTAACTTTGCATTGTCTATCTTTGGGTCAATTCAGACCCTTTGTGTAAACTCATCAATATCGACTTGCCCGATATTGGTGTCTGTGATGTTCTTGTAACTGGTTGTGGCACTGGATTGCAAGGGGGAATTCCCCTTGGAACTAATATTTCACTTCTTTACCTCCAGGAGCCTTGACGGTTCTTTTCCCTTTGTCCTTGGCCATCTGAGAGGCCTCTGTGCTAGATTCCATAAATCCTACACATAGAGATGGGAGTTAGCAACATTAACATGAGTACACGACCTCAAAAGCAATCCCTGGAAATCAAGGTTAGATCCACAAAATCTATCTAAGAAAATCCTAACACTTGATAATAATACCATGGGAAGTCAAACAGGTGACCCGAGCCCAAAGGGGCAGACTTCCTTTGGTAGAATGTCATTTGAAAGGGTAAATGACGCAATTCATTCTCGATGACCTTTCTCGATTCTGGATTTGTGCAATAAAGGGTTGGTGTGAAAGAAGGTCTATTTTTAGGAAGTGGGTCGAAGTCCATTTCTGATTTGGAGGCCATTTGAGCCATCATTCTAGCATTTGGGCTTCAGTTGTAGGAAAGCCATCCAGGGTTCGTTGTTTAAAGCAACGCAGGGAAACAACATTCTGGGAGTGGGGTTTCGGAGTCTGGGTCACTGGGGTCAAGAAGCTACTATGAGACAACCGTACGAAAATGGTGAAATGAGGACGAAAGTTCAGGGAGGGAAGTCTAAAGGATTATACCCGAGGCAGACTTAACAGTTGGTGAAAAAAACCCAGTGGCGAATGGAGGGTCAACGTCCAGTGTCTAGACAGGCAAAAAAGCTTGGTCATTCAAGAAGGTGAAAGAAAAATGAAATTCCAAAGACAAAATTCTAGAGGTCAGGATCCGGGAGAAGTTTGGACATTTGAGTTTCCTTGTTTAAATTTTACAGAGCATAGGGGCGTTCAGAGCCTGAGAGTCGAAAAGACGTGCGATGGTAGCCGTTTGAAACAGAAAAATAGGTACAGTGGTGCGAGGATGAAAGTCTGGGGTCTAGGGCCTAAGAAAAGCCTTGTTGTTTGGTTTTGGTTTCAATTTGTCATAGACATCACGTGCTTGGGGTCTGAGGTTCAGAAGGACGCGAGAGGAAATCCGTTTGGAACAGCGGAGGCACTATAGAAACTTGGGAGGGGAAATTCGGATGCCAAGACCTAAGGTGAGTTTGGTCGCGTGTTAATTTTCTCTAACTTTTAAAATTTTTCTGTGGCCGCGGAGATGTTTGGGCCCGAAAGAGGTGGTCACCTGCTCTGGAGAACAACAACGAGGAGGCCAAATTCTTATTTTGATTTTTGGCCACCAATCTCAGGATTTCTAATTTTCTAATTTGTGGGTTTTTGGCCAAGGGCACTATCTTACTAGGTTTCAAGTTCATTTTGAATTTTTATCTTAATTTTGGACTCCTGGTTGCGAGAATAAGGAAAGGGTAGTTGTTCGGTGAACCTACCTTGAATCCCTGAAGAAGTTTGATGTCGAATTCATGAAGAATGGTGAAGCTAGATCTCATGCATAGAGGGAGAGGATGTTGGGGTTAGAGAGGACTTTGAATTCCTTCCTGTGATGTGAAAATGACAAGTCAAAACTTCTTTAAAAATCCCTCAGTGCCATTAATACATCAATAAATGATTGGTATGGCGGTGGGTCAGGTAGGTGGATTCAAATTTTTTGAGCGGCGATGGGAGGTTAGGGGTCCGGCGGTCAGAAAGATGTCCAATGACAGTCATTCAAAATATTTTGCAAAGTGAAACCCAAATGGAAAAATGAACTCTGGGTTCCGACGACCGAAAAGACGAGGCTCAACGAACATTCAAAATGGTGGGGCAGAGACGACGGTTCAGGGACTGAAGTCTAAGAGCCGGGGTCCGAGGGTCAAAAAGATGAAAGGTCACAGTTGCTAGGTTTAACAAGTGATTTAGATGGTCCAAGAAAGCATTGGGGTTCGGAGTCCGGGAGGACGTTGAACGCAAGCTATCAGCAATGGCGAATCTAAAATGGAAACCCGCAAAGGGAAACCCGAGAGGGGAAACCTGAGGGTTCAGACCCGGAAGGTGCAGCAAACGCTAGAAAGACCAATCTGACAAAGAAAACCTAAAGGGTTTAAGACTTAGCAATTTTTTAGGGGGAAAAATTAGGTCAATCCTAAAATGGGACTTTGAGAACATGTTGACCATCAAGGACATCAAAACGGGGCATGCAAAACGAGGTGAAGCAAAAAGGACCCAACAAGCAAAAAAGGAAAGAGAGGGTCCCCATTCCAAATGGGGCATGTGTGCAAGAGACAAAATAATTATGTTTTCTATTTTTAATTAATTTCTAAGTAAACTGGTCAATAAATTTGAAATGTCAGGCTTTTTTAATTTTTAATAACTTTTAATCTATTAGTTTTCTTCTAAAAAAAGTTATATGACATCAATCTTCAAAAAATTATCTACACAATGGGTTTTTTTCAAAAAATGATTAGTTTAGTTCAAATTATGGTATTCGTATACGTTGATTTTTAAAAACAACAATTAGGGCCAATAAAAAATTTTAAAAAATAATATTAAAAAAAAAATACAAAAAAATCCTCATCAATCTTCAGGTTGTTACATATCTTTCTCTAAAAGGAAAATATACTTTTATTTAGGTTAAATTATGGTGTATGCACATGTGCATGTGGTATGGTAAAAAGTGACTTTTAAAAGTGGTTTTTATACATGCCTATTAAAAATTAATTTGTATTAACTAGGTATTAGAATAAATTACATATTTGGAAACTAAATTCAAAATACTAATTTTCATATTACTACCTTTTTTAAAGATTCAATGTGTAAGTGCTTCAAATTTTTAGCCAAGTGTGACAAATTTTGAAAAACAAGAAAAATGCTTCCACCTTTTTAACTTTTTGTGGACCCAACTTCTTGCATCAACCCTACTATGTTCTTATTGATAGTGAAAAGAGAGTAATTTAGACATAGGTAAGACAAATAAAAATAAATGAAAATGTATGTTGTTGTGTTCAATTGGTGATCCAAACTTAAGAGATACATAGATAGTGGAAATATATATAATAATAAAGGGTAAGATCAAAAGTTGGGCTTTACAATCAAAGGTAACATAAATTAAAGACATGTGGATTAGAGAATCTAACTGTGCAACAAACTATCTTACTAATTGGGGCGTGAATCAGGCAGAGGACACTATCTTAGCAAAATGTCTCACTCGATGGAATGAGCTTCACAAAATCTTGAAATTTGATATGGAAAGTTCCAAGATGAAATATGAACACCCAGGTAAATGGAGATGTACACATATTATGTTTAGTTGGCAATCCAAATATTAGCAATACATAGTTTCATGACTATATAATTATATGTATATGTATGTGTAATAATCTAAATTTCACCGCTTATATTTGGCCAAATTTATCCTTTCCATCTAAATATCCTTTTATCCACATTAGTGAAATAATGTTACTATTATTTATTTGATACCCCTAAGTCTTCTAAATCCCTAAGGTATTTAATTAAATAATTAAATACCTTACCCCTTTATCCCTTTCTTCCAAGGAATTAAATAAATAACCCACTTATTTAATTCCCTTTTATGTCTTATCCACACTTAATTCTAATTCATCTCCTAGGCCCATCATTAGAGATGTGTCACATCCCTAATCCATGATTAGGATGTGTCACATCCTCCAACTTTTGCAAGTTGGCTCATAATCATCATTAGCCACCTAACTCTCTTCTAATCCTTTATTGACTAGTCTAATCACCTTTTTAGTCAACTCTTCCCACATCCCAATGGAATTTTTAATTTTTTTAATTCTTCCAACACCCTTAATAAAATTTTGAATTCCATTTAACATCCCCATGTCCTTTCCAATGGAATTTTAAATTCTATTTATTCATCCCATGCATTTATCTTTCCCATAATCTCTCATAGGTCACATCAGTCACATGGAACAAGGGCCTCCTTTAAGAGGAACTTGTCTTATCCATAGGGTACTTCCAATCATGTGAATTTAAAATTCACGTTTATTTCTCCAACAACTTCTCCCACTCTCATGGTGACAAGAGAGGACCTTCTAAAATTCCTCACTTGTCACCATCAACCCCATATGGGAACATAGACTTTATTTTTGAGGATATCCTCTCCTAATCCCAAGGTACTTGCAAGTACCTCCACCTCACATGTCTTTTTCCACATCATTTGTCATCTTTCCACCTCACATTCCACATGGAAAGATGTGAGGACTTGTGAGTCCTCAACTCACCACAACCCTCCATCTTGTCCATGATGGCTAAATCATAGTCATTCGTTCTTCTTTAAATTCGAAGGCTTGGTCTCAAATTAAAAAAAGGTTAGATAAGAGTTAGATCATATTTCCATTCACTAGAGAATTCAATCATTCAAGCCAAACCATTAGCACACTTAGCATTTTCATTCACTCATCCTCCATTAATGCAACCATTGAAGCTTTTGTTGCACACACCTACCATTTTTATTCCAATACATATTTCCATTATAACAATCCTCATCAATTCCTCTCCATTTTGCATCCATTATTGCATGCATTTTTCAACAAAGGAGCACACAATCAAACAACATCAAAGGGCCAACCAACTCATCAATCCAAGCAAGGTATAATGTTTCATTTTTTTGTTGTTTTTGTTTGGATTGAACTTAGGCTAATCTTGAGTGTTTGTTTGTGGTTTCTTTATTTGCATTTCATCTTGTTTTGCATTCCAAGTAGAAAAACACTTGCACACATTTATGGCATGCCCGATGGACCCACAAACAGGTCTGTTCTATTTTACATTTTCTAGTTTTTGATATTTTGCAGGTTTGGGTACATAGAGGTTGCCTTGCCCAGAACATAGAGGTGACCCTGCCCTAAAAGAGACGATCCTGCCCTGAAAGGGGTGACCTCACCCTAACAGAGGTGACCCCGCCCAAAGATCTGGCTCTACCCAAAGAGCCAACTCCACCCATAGAGCTTAATTTTCCCAGAATACAGAGGCGGCCTTGCCCTAGATAGAGGTAACTGAGGTAAAATAGAGAGTTAAAATTTCCTTTCCAAAGTTTAGTTATTGTTGTTTTTCCTTAGTACTGACCCTCGAGCTTGTCTTGTTTTTGAGTGTGTTGGTTTTTGCTAACATTTGTGTAGCTGTTTCACAATTGTTGAAGATCAAAAACAAAAACTTCTAACATATTTGTTGCAGGGGAGAAAAGCCACCTTCTTTAGTTAGATTATTGCTTATTATTTTTAGCTTAACTAGGCACATAGATCTAACTATGAGGGATCAAAGAACTTGTTTGTTGTGTTTGAAAGGTGGACTATTGATGTATCTAATTCCCTTATGCCATTTGGCAATCCTAGGTGAAGAGAAATTATAGTTCACTTAGTCCTTTGTGTACCTTTTTTTTTAGTGGGACCTGCTTGGGCATTTCATCACCCCAAGGGATGATCCCAACCACGTGTTATCGACGGGGTATATAAAGGGGGGAGAGCGAAAATTTTACCTCAATCTAGTCACATCATGTCTAGCAGAGCGTCAAAGCTAGGGTGATACATAAACAAGACATGAAGAGTTGGTCTGAGCTTTCAGTATCTCGCTAGAGGTTTGTGACTCACGCTTCTAACGAGCTGGTGTTCATGATTGTGCCCCACATACCATGCGTATATCGGGGATTCCCTTAGTTTCCCTATTTATCCTAGTTAGAGGACTATGTTGGCCATTCCTTCACACTAATCTTAGAATTTTGCTACTTGAACTGTCTTCTTTGTGCAAAACCAGTGTGTCTTGTATTTTTTCTTATTGTTTGCTCTGTTTTTATCCTTCCTCATAGTTGTTTTTGCCTAAGTCAAGTCCAGATCAACAAATGGAGGCAAGCCTACCCTTAACGGGGTGAGCTTGCCTTAAAAGGGGCGATCTCACCCTCCTGACTTAGTTTTTTTCCACCCTGTCCAAGTTAAATTTGTCCAATTTTCACCAAAGAGGTAACACCCCCCCAAATAGGTGACCCTGCCATCAAAGGGGTGACCTTGCCCTAACAAGGGTGACCCTGGCCTAAAAGGGGTGACCCTGCCATCCAGACAAACAATCCCATCTTTAATTTGATAGTCATTTTCTTGTTTTGAGCATCATTTCCTCATTTCGAACATCTATTTGCCTCATATGAATTTTGGTTTACCCGTTTCGAGTATCTGTTCACCCATTTCATGCATCTGTTCCCTCATTTCGAGTGTTATTTTCCTCATTTTGAACATCATTCTCTTATTTCAAGAATCCATTTCCTCATTTTGTGCATTCGTTCACCCATTTTGTGCATCCATTTTCCCATTTTTTCTGCCTGTTCACCTCGATTATTAACATTGTTTGACTATTTTTTAGACTTAGTCAAATTTGGAAGCTGTTTAGGTGACCTTGGGTGACCTTTCCCTAGAACAAGTTACCCTACCCCAGAATAGGTGACCCTACCCTATAACAGGCGACCCTGCCCCAAAACAGATGACTTTGCCCTAGAATAGGCGAATTTTCCCCAAAATAGGTGACCTTGCCCCAGAACAGGTGACCCTACCCCAAAACAAGTGACCCTGCCCCAAAACATGCAACCTTGCCCCAAGATAGGCGACCTTGACCCAGAACAAGGGAATTTTCTCCCCATACAAAATCTAGAGAGTCAACCCTTCATACCACAATTAACCTACATCTTCCTCTGTCCAAAATCATTATCCAATCATTTCCCTCTTCCTATTCATCCTCAAACCATCAAATTTTCAAAAAAAACTAGGAATTTGTTTACCCCAACTTGTTGGGGTCATAACTTTCTACTCGGTGCTCAGAATTCAAAACTGTTTACACTGTTGGAAATCTCTCCAAGAGTACTAATTCAATAGCTAAAATAGTGCACCTTCAACATCCCAATTTTAAGGACTAATGAAGTTTCAACACCTAATTTTGCTCTGAAGACCTCCGAAAACATGATTTACTACCATAGAAAAAAAACAAAAAAAAATCAAAAATTTTAATTATTTATTTTTCTCAATCCTATCACCCATGGATTGTTTTGGACCATAATCTGAGCTTTAATCTATTCCTAATCTAAGATCAAATCCAATTCTAATTTGAGCTTTAATCCCATCATCCTAATCAGAGCTTTCATCTAAGCTTTAATCTAATCCAAATATGAGCTTTTATCCAATCTGAATATGAGCTTAACCTAAATCCCAATCCAAGCTTTAGTTCATCGACACCCAAGATCCTTTGATATCGAAACAAATCTTACGATATCTTCCCCCAGCTTCTTCCAAATTTTCCTCTTCCATCATCCATTATTTCCTACTAATCATCTATTCTTATCTTTCCCATATGTATCTGTCATGAATCCTTATCCTTCTCTTGCACAACCAATAATAGTAGTCAAGAGGAATCCTAACTATGTTGATGATGATAATGAAATTCTTGTTGATCAAGAAGAGTGTAATATAGATCCGCTTGATGCTATCATTGCTAGCAATATTTTTCCAATCGCCTCTATAACATCATAGATTTTTTTGCAAGCATGACTAGATAAACAAAGCTAAATCCTAATCTAAAATCTAAAATCTAACAACAAAGAACAAGGTAATAAACTAAACTAATAAAACCAAAATGATCTCACCGAATATGCATTAATCCCTTTGAATTATCTTGATTATTCTTCTCCATTTTGCCTTTGTAGTATTCTTGCCCTCAGATTTATGTGTTTGAATGCAAGTATAGCTTTGTCGAGTGTCTAAGAAAAATATCGAAGTTGAATCTCTTCTCAAAAGTATGATATTTCGGGAGAGAGGAATAATGATAATGATAGGCCATTTTATAGATTTTGTGTTTTCGAATGATAGGCTCAGATTGAAAGAGAGATCGACGGATGAGATTGATGAATGCCATGCAATGTGAGTTATGTGTCAGACATATGGTGAGTTAGAACATGAGTTTAGGAAAGACTGAAGATAAAGACTAAGTTAGAACATGAGTTAGAACACAAGTTCAAGATCTTAATCTCCAAAAATAGAAGAAATAGACTTTGTATGCAAAAGCCAAAGTTAGAACTCGAAGACTAATGCATTCGAATGCAAACATGAGTTAATTAATTAAATAAATATATTTAATTAATAGACATATCATGCATATGAGTTGGAACTAGTTAACTGGCCAGTTATGACGGAGAGTCTTCTCGTAAAGATAAACTGGTGTTGAATTCAAAGATAACTGGAGAACTAATAATAGATCTCGAGTCAGAAGGTGAGTGAATGACTTAGATAACTGAATGATAGAGGAATGTGACATAAATAATTAAATATGAATTAAATGTTAATTTAGTTCAACATTCAAAAATTAAGAGGCTTTAATTAAATAAATAAAGATAATTTATTTAATTGACTTTTGAAAAGGATTAAATGAATAATTAAATAATAAATATTTAATTATAGATAAAGGGGGTTAAATGAATAATTAAATAAAGATATTTAATTATAGTTGAAATATGATAAAAGGGTAATTAAATAATAAATTATTTAATTGATAGATAAAGGGGGAAGAATTAATTAGTTCGCAACATAATTAAATATGATTTATTTAATTAATCAAGTTGAATAAAGATTAATAATGAATTAATTAAAAAGGGGTATTTAATTAATAGAAGAAATATGTGTGAGAAAGGGTAATTAAATAATAAAAATTATTTAATCAAGACCATGGACTATAGAAAATTATGTCGAATGCGTCCTCACAGGCCTAGACCAATTTTCGGTATCTACAGCCCCCCAAAATCCAATTAATCCTTCAAACTATCCTCCCATGACTTCATTTGCATCTAATAATAATCGTTATGCTACCCTTGACAAGGGATATCCAGTATCCTCACCATCCACATATTCATCATGTCCTCCCTCTCCACCTCTATCCTATCCGACATTCACATCCTCCTATATTAATCCACCATTCTCAAACTCTTATCCTTATCATCATCAACAATCCCAATATCTCTACCTTAATCCCTCATCCCAATCTTCCCATCCTAATCCAACACCCACTCCTTCCTATCATAACCCACCATCCCAATACTCCTCTTATCCTAATCCACCTTCTCAATTTTCTTATCATTATCCATCACCCATATCCTCCTATGCCAATCCACCATCAATGTCCTCCTATGGTAATCCACCACCTCAATCTTCCCATTCTAATCCAACATCCACACCTTCCTATCACAATCCACCACCCACATCCTCTTATCTTAATCCCATATCCAAATCTTTCCATCCTAATCCTATGTCCACATTTTCATACGTTCCTCCATCATTCCAATCTTCCCATCCTAATCCATCATCCACATCTTCCTACTATTACCCATCATCCCAATCTTCCCAACCTAATCTAGCATCTACATCCTCCTATCTTAATTCATCATATGCATCCTCTTGCATCACTCCCCCTTCATCGTATTATATCTTAATCCTCCCTCAAGTCCTAATCCATCAATCCCTAATCCTAGTCCTCTGGCCATCCCTAATCCTCCATCCAATCCCATCCAATCATCTAATCCTAATACACCAATCCCCTATCCTAGTCCTCCAACCCCTCCTAGTCCTACATTTACTTCCATCCACTCCTCTAATCCTAATCCACTAGTCCCTAATCCTAGCCCTACATTTATCCCTAATCCTCCATCCATTCCCATCGCGCCACCTAAACCTACAATGCCCAAAGATCTCATTCCATCTATCGTCCAAGGACTCATGACAACAAAGACATCCCCAAATCCACATCTTGATGTTGTGGAACCATACCCTTCGACTCTATCATGCATGGTCACTAGTGATGAGGCCCTCCTCCGTCCTACACCTATCACTACCATTACTATTCCTAACACCATCCAAACAGTTGAGCTCGTCGCACCCATTAAGTCCATTGAATCCCCATCTTCTACTGCTAGATCCACTCAATCCATTGGATACATCCAGTCCACTCCTCCTAGTCCTACCAAGCTTCAATCCCATGACCTTCATGGATCCTCCATCCTTCTATCTCCCCCACCTGAGGAGTCCCTCCAACACTCCTTCGTCATTGTGCCTCCCACACATGATGAGCCATGCCAAGGGCTTTTATCCAAAGCATACAAGAATATCCCCTCCTCAAAATCTTGACCCTACCATCCCATTCACTCTATCCCAAGATCATAGTACTCCATCCATCCCATCTCAAGATTATTTTCCTCAACCGAATAGTGATCCTACCATCCTATTTACTCCATCTCAAGATCACACTAGCTTTCCCTCTCCATCCCATGATCACCTTTGCACTCAAGATCCGATCACCCCATCTCATGAGCAATTATCACCCACTCTCAAAAATATAGATCCTGTCATACCACCTAATCCCTCTATCAATCTCTTATCACTCATTCCTCCTAATCAAGATGTTGTTATCCCCTCATCTCCCTCATCGTTGCCTAACCTTGTCACCCCAACACCACTTTTATATCGCCTTGGTAGCATTACATTCATCCATGGTTGTCTTCTTACAAAAGAAAAATAAATCATATGCACAACCATCTTCCTCCATCTGCTAATGGACTCGCATCATGTTTCCAAAATAATAAGCATCCTACTATAGATCACATGCTCAAGAACATGAACTATCAACAAAAAGGTGTAGGCCTTTATGAGCAAGGTAATTTAGAGCCCATCTAGGTCAAAGAACATCCAGGCACATAAGGTCTCGGATATATCTCCCACGAATCATAATTCAAAAATATTGGTACAACCTCCATACATCCTAAGAAAACCTCTTCCAAAGGAATGAGAGGCACTTCCCACTGTTCCACCAAATCATTTGTTGCCATCCCTCCTCCTCTGTCATATTACCTCAAAACAATTGTCCATCTTCGTCCTTCATCTTTTAAATCCATTTTGGGTCCTTATATCCCTCCACCAAACTTCACACATCCTCCATATACACAATCTATTTTGGGTCCTTATATCCCAAAATCACCCCCTACATCCTATCCTATTTATCCTCTCATCCATCCATCACCTATCCCTAACACACATCACAAGAATCCTAAATTCATAACTCCTAATCAGGATCATCAAAGACACCCCTCCATGTATGTTATCTTGCATCCTCCATCCACACACCATCATCGCAAGCCTACCTCTATCACTCCATCCACATCTTCTCCACATCATCCATCACTTCCTACCCATCCCATTGTTACTAAAATAACTTTGGATGCCAAAGTAAAAATGTAAAAATGCAAACATCCACATGAATCTAAAGCTCCTCATGTCCCCTTCAAAAGACATGTTGATGAAAAGAAAAATCAAATCTAAAAGCCCAATCAATCCCAAAGGGCACAAATTCCCACCAAAGCAAAAATCAAAACCATGTCGATTCCTAAGGAAAAAGAGCCCATGTCTTCAAATGAGAAATACCTAAAGACATCCAAATTTTCTAATCCCAAAGCTAATCATTCACATCCTCCATCTCCTAAATCTATTATGGGTCCCTCCATCCAAAAATTCACTATCCCAACTCCTCCATTATCACCACATTCTCCATCCATCAACCCTCTTATCATTTCACATCCACCACCTATGTCAATGTTGGTCCTAAACACATTCCCCCAACACAAATCCACTCCATCATTTCATCCATACTACACTTTCCACCATCCCTTCCCCTATCCCTCATATATCCCCCATTAAATCCCTTTAATCCATAATCTTGCATAATCCATCAATTCTAATAAGGTTGTACCAACATCCAATGGTCACTTTACACATGGGCTCTTATTATCTCATATAGGACTTGATGCTTGAGTCTTTCATCCATCCCCTTTATCACATATCTTCCAAACCCACATCCACATCCTCATCAAAAAGGTCAGAAAATTCAAAAATAAGGTCAAAAAAGAGAAAAGGGGTCAAAAGAGAAAAGTCAAAATTCAAAAGGTCAAAAAAAGGAAAAGTCAGAATTAAAAAAGCAGAGAAAAATCAGAAAAAGAGAAAAAATAAAGTAAAAAAAATAGTAAATAGAAATAATTCATCTAATGGTGAAAACTTGGCAAAAAAGCATCTTGGATAAGTACCATGATAAAAACTTGGCAAACATGTGTCATGCATAAATCCCCCATCTAGTTTATTGCCACAATTGCGGGCAACTTCCATCTATGCATTGCCTTCCTCCATCTCCCACATCCACCTATCTTCTACATCTTATCCATCATATCCCATTTACCCCAGTCCCTCCATCTTCCTTGTGATCTTGATAAAGACAAGGGCACATGTATATACATTGCTTTGGACACCTCTTGGCATATATTCCCCTCATCCATATGTTATCATATTCCTTATCCTCCCCATCCACTTTTTTGATCCATGCATATTATCTACATCCATCTACCTTCATCATCCATCCAATCATGCCACCATCCATCTCCCTTCATTATCTATATCTCCTATATATGTTTGTCTCACTCCCTTATTCACCCATCTTTCTATCTGCCATCCATCTTGCCTCATCACACATGATAGATTTAGAGTGGGGGCATCTCCTTATTTGCAACAAAATCCTTGGAGACATCGTCCATCCATCCCTCCAAGTAATCCCTTCCACCTCCCCATCCTTATCTTCCTATCTACCATCCAATAGTCTTGTTCCATATTTTCATCCTTATCTCCCCCATCCATTTTTCCATCCAATAATCGATTCCATCCTTCCAAATACTTATCCCTCTATCAACCTATCCTACCATCTTCCTATCTCCCCATCTTTATCAATCCATCCATTTATCTCTATTTTCCTCCTATCTCGCAATCCCTTGTCATTGATATCTAGCTATAGGCTACTCCCATGCAATTCAATGTCATACATTACACTATCCTCACTCCTATATATTCCTCACATCTTCCTACTATCTCATCACTTTTTTTCACTCATCTATCCATCATCTCATCCTCCCAATTAATCTTCTAATTATCCCATCCCTAAGCTTCACATAGGCATATTGACCATCCCATCCGCACGGCCTATCTTGGCTCATAATATCTGCTCTATCATCATATCTCCTTATCATGGTCATCTCATCATCCCTTATCCATTGTTTGTCATTGGTCTTTTGTCAAACTATCTTACCCCTGCACTTTCACGTAGGTAAGGTCGATCATTTGATTGGCCCCCAAGGTTTTGCTCCTTGTCTAGTCTATCGTCTTCCATCATATGTCATTGGCCTTGTGTCGAACTACGTTGCCCCTGTGCTTTCACGTTGGAAAGATTGATCGTTTGATCTGCCCCTAAGGCATTTTTCCATTCAATTTGCACCATCCATCGAGGTCTCCACTGTCCTCTTTCCACTTTTATCCATGGCTTTATGTCAAACTACAAGGGATCTATGCTTTCACATAGGCAAGGCTTATCTTTGATCAACCCTCGAGCCCCTAGGTCTTTAGGGTATGTATGTTTTGTTACCTTTTTGTTTTTCCATCTTGTCGCCTTATGTCTCATCGCCCTATCATGTCATCAAGTAATTCCTAATCTAGTTGGTTTTTCACAAATGGGATCCATTTGTAGTATCCTAAGTCATGATGATCATTTAGTTTAGTATCCATATTTGGTCTCAATAGGATGTATCCTTCCTAACATACCTCATCAACCCCATCCATCCTCTTGATCCTATGGCAAATGATTTTTTGAAATTGATTGCAATATTTTGATACTTTTAGCTTCTATTTATCATTTGAGCTACCTATCATCACTTGTCAAGGCCGCCATGATTTATCATATTATGGTGTGTTTTGACTAGTTAACATAGGGGCATATCTTGATCTTTTTTTGTTGTTGTCTTCTTGGTTGTCCCATGTAGTACTCACCAAGATCCTTGTGGTCTTGTGTTACACTGGGGCATCCTTTGTGCTTGTGGTTATCTTAATACTTGGTCCAACCAAAGTCCTTGCAACTTTGGGTTGTTGGGATAGTCTTCTTGTCTTTTTTGTTTGTTTTATGCATTAGACACTCATCTATCTTGGTTTCACATACCATGGTACCTGGTGTCTTATCCTATAGAAAAAATCAATGCTCAAAAAATGGAAAATTGCATTAAGATTGCATTTCATTTTATCTTCCATTGCATTGCATCTTTACCTCCATCATTTGCATTCATTTTAACCATCTCACATCTCCATCCAATCTTAATCCATTCAATCTAGCACAAATCATCTAATCACATCTTTGGTCTTTTTCCTAGCCTTTCTACAAGCCTTGATCCTATCATCATTATCGGGATATATCCTTCCCTATCCTTTAGTATTATTTTGGGATTTATCCTTCCCTCATCAAAAACACTCATCATCATCATTAGGATATATCCTTCCCTATCTTTTTGTGTTGTTTTGGGATGTATCTGTCCCTCATCAACAACACTATCGTCCTCATCATCAACATGATGTATCCATCCCTATCCTAGTGTTGTTTTGGGATGTATCATTCCCTCATCAACAACACTCCATCAACCATTAGTCCATCCTGGCTTATCGCTTGACTAGGGAAACATCATATTTTTCCTTGAATTCATTTATGTTTGTCTTTATCTCTTCCTCCTCCCATCCCATATTCTATCCATCATTTTGCATCATCTTCCCCATCTATCCTTGCATCATTTCATTGATTTTGAGAGCACACCTATGTTCTCTTAAATATGCATGTCCTCTCGAGGGGGCATCCTCAATCCCTAATCTTCATCTTCACTCCCATCATTTTTCCTCCTAGTCACTCCTTGAATGACTGAGGCATCTTCCTTAATCTAACCATCTTCTTCTAGGTGCTATATTTTAATTTTCTTTGAAATGATGCTACTTTGTAACACCATCTCAAAGAGGGGAAAACTATAGACATCTAAATTGACCACTTATATTTGGCCAAATGTACCATTTTCGTCTAAATATTATTTAATCTACATTAGTTAAATAATATTACTATTATTTAATTGATACCCCTAAAGTCTTCTAAATCCCTAAGGTATTTAATTAAACAATTAAATACCTTACCCCTTTATCCCTTTCTTCTAAGGAATTAAATAAATAACTCAATTATTTAATTCCCTTTATGTTCCATCCACACTTAATTCTAATTCATCTCCTAATCCCATCATTAGGGATGTGACACATCCTCCAACTTTTGCAAGTTGGCTCAAATCATCGTTAGCCACCTAACTCTCTTCTAATCCTTTATTGACTAGTCTAATAACCCTTTAGTCAACTCTTCCCACATTCCAATGGAATTTTTAATTATGTTTTATTCTTCCAACACCCTTAATGAAATTTTTAATTCCATTTACAATCCCCATTTCCTTTTCAATGGAATTTTAAATTCTATTTATTCATCCCATGCATTTCTCTTCCCCATAACCTCTCATAGGTCACATTAGTCACATGGGACAAGGACCTCCTTTAAGAGGAACTTGTCTTATCCATAGGGTACTTCCAATCATGTGAATTTAAAATTAAAATTTATTTTTCCAACAACTTCTCCCATCCCCATGGTGACAAGAGAGAACTTTCTGAAATTCCTCACTTGTCACCATCAGCTCCATATGGGGACAAGGACTTTATTTTTGAGGAAATCCTCTCCTAATCCCAAGGTACTTGCAAGTACCTCCACCTCACATGTATTTTTCCACATCATTTTTCATCTTTCCACCTCACATTCCACATGGAAAGATGTGAGGAATTATGAGTCCTCAACTCACCATAGCCCTCCATCTTGTCCATGATGGCTAAATCCTAGCCATCCATTCTTCTTTAAACTGAAAGGCTTGGTCTCAAATTAAAAAAAGGTTAGACAAGAGTTAGATAATATTTGCATTCACTAGAGTATTCAAGCATTCAAGCCAAGCCATTGACACACTTAGCATTTTCATTCACTCATCTTCCATTAGTGTAGCCATTGAAACTATTATTGCACCCACCTACCATTTTTATCTCAATACCCATTTTCATTATTACAATCCTCACCAATTCCTCTCCATTTTGCATCCATTATTACATGTATTTTCCAACAAAGGAGCACACAATCAAGAAAAATCAAAGGGCCAACCAAGTCATCAATCCAAGCAAGGTATAATGTTCCATTTATTTATTTATTTATTTTGGATTGAACTTAGGCTAATCTTGAGTGTTTGTTTGTGTTTTCTTTATTTGCATTTAATCTTGTTTTGCATTCGAGATAGAAAAACACTTGCACATAGTATGTATATGTATGTATGTATGTTTATGCATGATTTTTGTAACATAATATAAATATATAGACACACACACACACACACACACATATATATATGTATATATTAACATATACATATATGCATATATTAATATACATACATATATGTGTGTATATATATGTATATTAATATATACATATATGTATATATTAATATACATATATATACACACATACATAGTTTATATAGATATATACACACATACATAGTTATATATATTAATATACATATATATGCAAATATTTTAATCTTATGGTGTTCAATTGGCACTAAAAAGTACACAAATACATACAATGCCATGAAAGTACATAATGGTTTTTAATTTATACATGTAAAAAAGATAACCTTGAATTTCAAACATTTGTTAGAATTGGAAAGAAAAAAACATGGCCACATACAAACTGAAAACAAACCATTGACAGAGAAAAATACGCACGCACGCACGTGCGTGTACATGTGTGTGTGTGTGTGTCTTGAATATGCTTAATAAAAATGCAAGCTGATGTGTACACATCATTTGTAAGCGGAACATCAAAAATATGTTAGAGTGAATAATTTATCTATTCACTATACTTAAGTGTACTTAGGTTGATGAGGTTAGACAACATCTTGTCTAACTAAATGTGCAACCTTTAAGCTTCGAGAGATTACCAAGTTGTATGGTAAACCTCATGTGCTACCTTTATGAGGTTGAAAGTCTTTTCATCTCACCTCAAAGGTCACTCAACACTTAGTGTCAAGGTTGATGGATTGGTCAAATAGGTTGTTAGTTTGCACACTCCAAGTGATCCCACGGTTGATACATATATGGCACTTGTCTACTCTTTTATGCCACTTCATGGAGCACTTGTCAATCCACCTCATAGGGGAATTTCCCCATCCTTTCCTATATATGTAAGGCTTTGTAGCCATTGTAATTTGGATCATATAAATACAATATTGTATATTGTTCGTTGTGCTTGTTTCTCATCTCCTATATTTTCCTAATTATTATATGATATCAGAGCTTTAGGGGGAGATTTGTTGAAGCCATGAGGTGAACCAATTCTATTTTCTAGTTTCATTCCTATCTATGCTAAGTATTTGTATGAAGATAAAGAGTTAGAGGAAAAATCATGCATTTGGGAGAAGTATTTACATTGCATCGGGGGTTTGAAATCACTATGAAGGGTTTGGAATGAATGTGTAGGCTCTCACGTGGCCCTCTCTTCTCCTAAGAACCACATCCCAAGGGTTTGGTATAGAATTTTTCACTAGAAAGGAGCCCTAGCCCTAGCCCATGCACTCACCTAACTCATGCACCATTCCATTTGGCATTGCTATGTGCACCGGCCATGTCGGAAATTAAAGGAAATTTCGGAAGACCCTAGGTGACGTAATTTGCAGCACCGAGGCCGCGATTTGATTCACACCCTACATGAACCATTGGGGCCCTCCACAACCCGTGCATCCTGCAACAACAGGCACGACATCTAGTAAGTCATGACCTTGTTATCCACTTCTTTTGTGTGATCACAGGTTGCAGTTCATGCAACCCTCATTGTGCAAGCCCGCAAGTTGGATTTATAGGCTACCCATCGTGACTACCCCTCACGCCATCACCGATTTCTCACATAAAGGCATCACCGATTTTTGTCAAATCCACACCATCATTTGGCATTTGTAGTGATTGGAATTTGTGGTCCACTCTCTACCCTAGTGCTCAAGATGAGGGTTTAGTAGGTGTTTGGGCCTCTTTGCTTACAAGATCACCTTTATCAAGCATACTAAGTCACGTAAACACAAAAGAAAGGTTGATCTTTGTAAATGCAAAACAATATAATTAGATTTTAAGGCATAGGCAAGCTCAAAAACGGAAACTGAAACAAAATCAAAAGAAAAAATTCACTTGGATTTTACCAAAGGCTGATAATGGTAAGGTAAGTATTTCTAAAAATACATCCTAGAATGAAGAGAAAAATAATCAAACAAGGTACAAAGGAAATGGAAAGATAGTAGAAAGCATAATGAACCTCGAGACAAACATGAACAAGTTGGAGGGAGTCATGGGAAAAATAGAAGATACCACCGTAAGCAAGGTTACTGAAAAAGTACCCTCATAAATCTATAGCCCTACATCTTCACCATTACTATGGTCATCAAATCTATATGTAGAAGAGCTCATGAGAATGAAGACCAAACTCGATGTTCTAGAAATGAAGGGGATGTTTGAGGACAACTGATTTAAAATAGTTACAAAGGCCAATAGCAGGTTGGAAAGGGATAACAAAATACTGCAAGAACAAATTTTAAATCTATAAGATAACATGGAGAGGGGACAACAAGAATTGACCACTCTAAAATAGGAGCTAGTTCAACTAAAAGAAGCTGAAAACAAGAAGTCAAAAATGGAGGAAGATGAAAACAAAGTGGAATTAAAGACTATTCAATCAGCATTAGCAAACTTGGAGAAGAAATAAAATCAGCTAACAAACCAGATAGAAGAGGCCAAATCATGGTCACAAGTGATATGTGGATCATCAAATGAGCATAAAGTTATCATTGAAAAACAAGTCAAGAGACAACTAAAGGAAGAAAAAGATAAACAAAGCAAGGCTACAAACATTACCATTAAAGGTCTGAAATATTTTGGCGAAAAGGAGAGAACCGACATCCTAGGAAGGGACTTCCTTAAAGATGAGCTAAAATGGACAGGGTATATTCAACAAGCAAATAGAATTGGAAAAAAAGGTAGATGGTGGAAGGGATAGGCATGAAAGAGTCACCTTAAGAAGCTTAGAGGATAAGAATAGGATTCTAAAAAATAGAGGCCTACTTAGAGGCTCATATATTTACCTAGACGAAGATTTAACTATTGAACAACAAGAAGAACAAAGGAAAGAATGGGAGAAAGTGAAAACAACAAGAAATGAAGGAAAGTGGGCATGGCTGAAGAATGGGAAAGCCCAAATTGTTGATTGTTTCTCAAACAAGAAATAGGGATTGGGGGCCTCGCAAGAACACTTATGTATTGTAAGCTGGAATTATAGAGGTTATCCATGGAGAAGAGGACCTGGATTGGGGCCCATAGCAAAAGGTAAAGATATTATCATTCTTACTGAAACACATGAACATGATGGTTGCAAAGTTCCAGACTTTGAAGGGTATAAGAAAGTTTCAATTTGGAACAAAGGGAACGAGGCAGGTAAAGGTCATGGGGGAGTTACAGTGCTAATAGGTAAGAAATGGCAGGGAATCGTTGAACTTGAAAAAGAGGATGCAAATAAATAGTACATATGGCTGCAAATAACTTAAAATGGGGTGACTTTTAGATTTGTTGCTTGTTACTTTGCCCCAAAAAATTGTAAGTTCTATAAGAAGAGAAACCTAGACAATGAAGATCCATATGCCTTGCTAAAAAAAGATATATCCATTTTTCAACACACTTGGAGATGTTTTAATGGGCGACTTTAATGCAAGGACAACTAATAACCAATCTCTTCAGTTGAGCAAGGAAGAAAAAGGGGAGAATAATCATTTATGGCTGGAGGAAGGTGGAGATCAATATTGGGAAAGAACATCCCAAGATAGTAATGGTGTGGTGACCCCATTTGGAGTTTAATTTCTTGGACTTTGTAGTTTGTTTGGCATGGTTATTTGCAATGAGATGAAAGATTGGCCAAAGTCGGGGGTATCACTTGCAAAACTTATAATGGTCAAAGTGTGGTGGACTATGTGATTTGTTTTCAACGTTTTGTCCCTAGATTGCTAGAGTTTGATATTGAAGACTGCCCTATTGGGATGAAATCTGACCACTTACCTCTCCTGATTAAGCTTCGTATGTCCCCAATCAACCAATGCATTAATCAAGTTCAACACACGCAAAAAAAACCACTCCCCAAGGGTAAAATCGTCTTGAACAAGGAAAATAGAGAAATATTTAACGTTGTTCTTAAACAACATTTCCAGGATTTACTGAATAATGGTGATGTCAAAACTACAAAAGAGGGGGATGTGCACATTCATAGCAGTTCGTTGATCCCAATAATTCACAGGGCATTACATGCATGCAAAATAACTCACCCCATGTTGAGAGATGCAAACAATTTCCCAACAAATCCATGGTACAATGATGAATGTAAGGCAGCTAAGAGGTCACTAAAAAAGAGAGGAATGGACAAAGAAGGCAAGAAAATTATGAAAAATTGGTGTAGTCTAAAAAATCTGATTATGTAAATGAAAGAAGGAAGGAGCTAATCTCACTTGGAAAAAAAAATCCTAAAGGGTTTTGGAGAGAATTGTAGCAAAAGAAAAAGAAGATTGAAAATAATATTACTGATATCCAAAGGCTAGAGTATGCTAAGCTTCTTTATGAGCAGGTTAACAAGAAAGATCATCCACCTATTATTAACACATCAACAAAAATATTCATTGTGGATGATATTAAACAAGGAATAAAGAATTTAGTGAGCGGTAAAGCACAGGACATAGATGGGTTACAGGCTGAATTTTTAAAGTGGGGGATCGAGACACTTGCCCCTCTCATAAAAATAATTTTCAATAATGTCACTTGAGAAGGATTTTTGATGGAGTGGACTACCAGTGTGCTCATCTCTTTATTTAAAAGTGGTGATATCAATAATCCATCTAACTATCGCATGATTATGGTCAATTCTATCTTTGGCAAGCTCTTTGGGAGCATGCTTGAATGAAGGATTAGTAGTTTGGTAGAAAATGAGGGCAAAAGGGCAAAAGGATAGGCTAGCTTTAGGGCAAGACACTATACTATTGATCACTACATCACCCTTAGACATTTGATTGAAAAAAAATGGAACACTCAAGGTGAGGAAGCTTATTGTTGTTTTGTGAACTTTAAGAAATATTTTGACACAGTACCTAGAGAGAAAATATGGAATAGAATGGAGGAATTAGGCATCCTAAGCGTGTATAGAGCAGTTGTTCATAGGCTATATGAGAAGTTTAGTGCTTAAATTAGAACAAGTGAAGGTATAACAGAATGTTTTGGTAGCAACATTGGGGTTAAACAGGGCTGCCCACTATCTCCCATGCTTTTTGGGCTATACATTGATAAGTTGGAAGCTTGTTTAAGCAAGACGGATGGGGATGGTATCCAATTGGCAAGTTATGTGGTGAAACTACTTTTATATGCTGATGATCTTATACCAATTTATAAAACAGCTCATGGGTTAAGGGAACATCTGAAAGCTCTAGAACTCTTGTGTCAGGAGGTTGGGATGCAAGTGAATATCTCCAAAACCAAAATCATGATTTTCTCTTTGAATAGAAAATATAAGCATAATATCTTTCTTTTTTAAGGCAACCCACTTGAAATAGTGAAAGAATACAAATATCTTGGGATTGACTTTCATTATAAGCTCAGTTGGGAGACTTGTCGTACGAAAAGGATACAGGGAGGTTGGAATGACTCTTACCTTCTTCAAAACAGATGTAGAAAAGTTGAGCTTTGGGATTGGAAAACCAAGAAAACCCTTTTTCAGTTGTACTTTATGGGTGTGAGGTGTGGGGAAGTAGTATGTCTAAGTGCAATTGGAGACAACTAGAAGGAATCCAGAAACATCTAATAACAAGCAGTCTCAAAGTTAAAACCACAATCCCATATGAAATTCTTTTAGCTAAAACGAGGACTTTTTCGCTAGAAGCTTCGACGTTAACCCGGTTGATAATCTATTTAAAGAAGGTTGAAAACATGGATAACCACCAGTGGCCTAAAGCGGTTATGAAGGAGACACTAGATCGTAGGAAGAAAAATTGGATGAAACAGAACCACAAGTGGATGAAAAAGTGGGGCATTAACTTACAAGAGTGTCCTAGTACCAACAATGAAATAAAAAGTTATGTGACTAAAAAATTTAGAACTACCATGTGGACAAATCAGATTGGGCGAAAAAAATTATACTACATCAAAGAGTTTAACCCGATGAAGGATCATGGTGAAAATACTTATTTAGGTGCAGCTATTAAAGGGAAGGCTAGAATATTAGTGGCACAATTGAGGATGGGATCACATCACCTTAGGTGTGAAACCGGTAGGTGGAAGATACCCAAGGAAACTTGGGAAGAAAGAACTTGTATTTTTTGCAATAAAGGGATTGTGGAAATGGAATGGCACTTCATCATGGAATGCACTACTTATGAGGATATACGTACTCAACAGTGGTGGGTCTAGCTAGGACCCATTTCATTTCTATCTATTTTCACTTTTGTGATCTCTCCAAGTATTACTTAAGGTGGGGTGTGTGTTAGAGTGAATAATTTATCTATTAACTATACTTAAGTGTACTTAGGATGATGAGGTTAAAAAACATCTTGTCTAAATGAATGTGCAACCTTGAAGCTTCTAGAGGTTACCAAGTCATTTGGTAGACCTCATGTGCTACCTTTTTGAGGTTGGAAGTCTTTCCATCACACCTCAAAGGTCACTCAACACTTGGCATTAAGATTGATGACTTGGTCAAATAGGTTGTTGGTTTGCACACTTCATGGGGTACTTGTCAATCCACCTCATAGGTGGATTGCCTCATCCTTGCCTATATATGCAAGGCTTTGTACTCATTTTAATTTAGGTTGTCTAAATAAAATATCACATATTGTTCATTGTGCTTTTTTCTCATTTCCTTTTTTTCCCTAATTCTTATAAAATATATACATAGTTTCAGGAATACAAAGGAGACTTCTATGAATCAATTGAAAATAATAAATGAAGACACAATTTCTTGAATTTGTAAAGGAGGTTTTTGAGGATTAACCAGTGAGAAAAAGAAACCCTCATTTATTTATAATAGTTAAATATTCACTTCATATTATAACTTTTAAACACACAATTCATGAAAAGAACTTTCAAAGAGTACCAACCTGAAGATGCATGAATATTTGAGGAATATGTAGAGGATGCTTGTTGATGCTCTCTAGTATGCAAAGGATATTAGTAGACGAGAATAAGTGAGATTGACATTGACTACTTTCCCTCTTATAAAATAATTCAAATTTGATAATTGAAAGCATTGATTTTGATTTTTGTGTTTCAAATTTGAATTTGTTTGGGGATGATTCGATCATTTGAATTTGTAGTTGTTATTTACATATGATTTTCATGTTGAAATGATTGGTTTCTACATTATATTTGGATTTGATGTTTATTAGGGGAGTCTTACACGATTAACTATTTGTGTAGGTACCTATAGTGAATGGAGTTAATACATGTACATGTGAGAGAAAGTGTGGGAGATTGCCCGTTTGATAGCCCATGAAGTTGATAGGAGCTTCCTAATGAAAAATCAAGCACCAATAACTATGCATATGTATGTGTGAATATAATATGTAATGAGTTTGACACCCTTTGCATGTGGGGGTATTTGTAAACATAAAATGTTATTATAAATTGTTAAATTGGGTATTTAGGAGCAAGTTGTCTTATATTATAAATACAATTGAATTTGTAGTTGAGTACATACATTAGGCAACTACACATTCACATGTATTGGTGCTTTTGCAATATGTTATTAGACTTTTTAATGCTTTTTAGTGGGTCAGTTACAAAAGTTATTTTTGGGATAAGGTGAGCAAGTAGTGAAGAATTATTGAAACGTAGGTGGTAACTAGGCCCTTCCCCTATATCAAGACATTCTCCCAAAATAAACTCAAAACTAAATAAGAAATAACATAAACATACAAATTTCAAAATTATACTTTTTTATTTTCAATAAATTTATTTAAACTAAAAAAACATTAACAAACTTTTAGAGTATGCCCTTTCTATTTTAAATAAATATATTAAAGCTCAAAAATATTATTAAACTAAAAAACCATAAAACATGGTTATTTAGCTTGGTTGTGGTCATATTAATAAAGAGTTTGCACAATATAATATTAAACACTTATATATAGGAAGTCTTTGGTCAAACTCTTATGATTCTTTTTGTAATTTGAATAATGTCTATATTACCATGTACAAAACATTGTTACACATATTAAGAAAGGTCGTTGGAAATGGTCACACCTCACAAGTTTAAATGAGGCAACAACCCAAAACAAAACACATAACACAATTATAGTAAGTCGCTAAATGGAAAGAGTGAGAGAAAGGGGGAAGAGAAGGTGGCTCCTAGTCATCTGGCTTACTCCATAAATCAACAAGGTTCAAAATATCTAGGGGAGAGTCTCAACCATCATTACCATCTTTATTATTATGAAATCTTAATTTTTAAGAGAAACACATTAAAAAATCTATTCATTATATGTGACTTGGTCTAATGGTGAAGAACTTGTAATCTTCAAACAGAGGTCACAAGTTCAAATCTTGCAAGAGGTCGGATATGTATGCCCCATATTAGAAACATAGATGCATTTGACATATTAGGAGTACAATGTAGTCTCATGTACAACAAGTCATTTGTAAACTCAAAAACAATTCATCGAATATCATTTCCATTGAGTATAACTTGCGAGGGTGATGTGACATTCTTGAATACACTATCCAAATTAAGATTCAAATTTTCAAAAGATGCAAATAATAAAGAATGAGACCCAAACCATACTTTTGACAACTTTAATAGAATAGATACCTAGTCTTTTGGAGTGTGGTGGAGAACTTGTACTCTTCAAAGAGAGGTCACAAGTTCAAATCTTGCAAGAGGTGGCATATGTATGTCTCATATTAGAAGCATAGTTAGGTGCCTCCAACATACTAGGAGTACAATGTAGTCTCATATACTACAAGTAACTTTTAGAATAAAAAACAAATCATTCAATATCATGGACTATAAAAAGATTCCATTTTCATTTCCATTGCGTATAACTCGTGAGGGTGATGGGACGTTCTTGAATACACTATCCATTAAGATTCAAATTTTCAAAAGATACAAAGAACAAAAAAAACTTGAAACAACTTTAATAAAATAGATACCTACCACATAATTCTTTACTCTGAACCAAATATTAAATAACAAAAAGAATCCAAATTTAAAATAAAACCCTCATTTTTAATTTTTTTTTGGAAACGAGATTTGAAAACTCAGTTTGCAACGAATAATCAGGCTTGGAACGAATCCACATCTAATTGACGACCGTTCACCCGTTTCCTAACCCTAAAAATACGTTTGAAAAATTGAACTGTCCCGTCTACCATGACGTTGCAGTATTAAAGAAAATCTGTTAAGCTGAAATCATTTACAAATGAGTCTACTTGCACTGCTCACCATGTCTACAGAATCAAACCTACTCAAGATCTGGGGTCCGCCAAGCAAACATGCTAGGCGAGGAATGAGTAGGTGACTGAGTGGCCATTGCACATTGCACAGGCACTGCGCAGCCTGTGGGTCCCGGTTTCCAATCGCCAGTGCCGTCACTGATCCAATTTAGATTCGAAGGCTGTGTCACTGCTTTTTCGTGCGGGGAATGTCATGCCGATCTAATCATTGATCACGACCAGCCCGTAACTCCCGGGGCGCCGGTTTGCTAAATATTCTTTATTTACAGTCTATGCATGCTACCAGAGTATAGGTGTGATTATCAATGTTGGGAATAGGAAATGAGAATCAGAGATGCGAATCCCCGACTATTCGGGGAGAATCAGAGTAGCGGCTTGAATATTTGTGAGTAGGTTCAGATGTCACTTTTTAGGCTTAATTTTTAAGGCTCTTATTAGTACCTGTCACAACATCAAGTTTCTTCAATTATTTTTGATAGTATAGTTATTTTATATTATGTATGAGAAAGAAAGTTTGGTAATAGAAAATCAGATCACAAGATTTAAACTTCAATCCTCCGTTGTTAGTTAAAGCATATTTTTGGTATCATATGGAGCAATTTTGAAAAATAAAATGATTTTACCATATGGACTACTTGTATCATACAAAATGCTTGAATTGAGGAATAGGGGAAAACCAGTTCTTCTAGATGAGTAGTAAATGGAAGAATTATTAAAAAAATCATTTTTTTTTTGTAATGATCGATTGTATATCTAGTGTTGTTGATAAGAGTGAGGTGCATTGGTTAAAAACTTGGTTTGTTGTTTATACTATTAAGGTTCAAATTCCCACTATGTTATTGATCTTACAAGCCTTGCATTCTATTGGGTTGTTGTGCTTGTAGATTTGAACTACTTGTGTTAAGTTAGGAGGGTGATAATGGAAAAGGGCCCTCAGTTGTGGGCTCTCTAATTAAGACCAAGCTAAAAATTATAAATGATATACTTAATGTTTATTTGAATTTTTATTTTCATTTAACTAGTTTGATGATTTGCAAACATATTCTTATTTACTAATGTAACCACTACATACAATATTAGAAAAGAGAAATTATAGAAATAGAAAACATACTTCTTGTATATTTATTTTTATACATTGTTTTATCTTTTTATATAGATTTCATTTTTATTAAATAGAAGTCTAAAAATTATTTAAATTTGAAAGTAAATTGATATTTGAAAGTAAGTTGATCTATTTACTCTATGATAGAATAATGTTATTTACAGACACATGACCAACTCAATTTACAACAATCACTTACGAAGAAGACTACCTTCAACAATTATTTGATATTGAATTTTTTTAATATTATTTATGCAGAAGAATACATTCAACAAGTTTTTGATATTGAAGTCTTCTAATATTATTTAGAGTCCCTTTGATCACATTGGATATAGATGCTTTTAATTATTTTAAGCTTATTATATACTCAACTCCTATTCCATGATGATATTCACATATTGATGTAGAGTAATAACTTCACATTACTAACATGTTTGTATTATGTTCCATCCACCACTGCATGCTTTTCTTTTGGTGACACATTAAATAGAGTATAGTGGAAGGTTGCAATTACCAAGCACATCTATGTTGATTCTTAGGAGTCTTCTCAAATCTATCTCTTATTGGAGAAAATTTGATATGGAGATTTTAGCTTTAATATATATTTTTAGTTAAGAACTTATTTATTTATATCCCATGAAGACTTCTATTTAATAAAAATTAAGTGTTTTTTATTCTTATGGACATCTGTACTTGATCAACTAGTGCATTTATTTGTGATTGTTTTTATAGCTTCTCATTGTGGGTGTGAGGAAGAAAATAAATAAGGGAGAAAGACTGATGGTGGTGAGGGCTATGTTGTGTGAGGGGTCCACGTCGACTTTATTTTTTTCCACACCCAAGAGAGTTCACTTGGCAACCCAAAAAAATCCAATCAGAAAAAAATGTGCACTTTTTTCAAAGTTTTTTGACTACTTTTCAAAATCCACATTTTTCTATTGGGAAATGTGTCTCAACCTTGTAATTACATAAGGTACTATTGATACATAAGTTATTGTTGACATGTTTATGATGAGGGGGGGAGGGGGGGCAGGGGGTTTCCCCCCCATGAGGGGTCTTGGGGCCACACGCCCTGGCAGGGGCTCGGGGGCAGCACCCTCGAAAGGGAAATTTTATTTATATTTTATTATTGTAAATTTGGACCATTCATCATTAGGTCTCAGATCTAATGGTTGATATTTTGTTGTCTTGAATTTCCATAGAAGGAAACCCTATTTTATGAGGGCATTGTATTACAATTGTGTATTCTGATGTATTTTGAGAGTTTGATAGTAGTCGTGTTGCCTTTGGATCTCTGGTTGGTGATACTCCTGTGAGAAGCTTGCTCTACAAGTATATTATAATCTTTGTGATTTTTTTATAATATATTGTTCATCTTTTGGAGTGTGGTGTTTTTCTCCCAAAAGGATTTTCCCCACGTAAATCACTCTGTTGTGGTATGCATGATATTTATGTTTATTTTTGCTTAAGTTTTTATAACTATTAAATATCTATAAAGTTTTGCATTATCCTCCTCTCAAGATTAGAGTAGGAAGTTGTTCCACTACCTTAGCTTCCTTATATTTTCGAGTTGAAAAGTGGCATTGACCGATGGTGGACGCGTTGTCCTTGTTTGATGGTTTCTCGCCACACCAGTCCTAGCAAACTTTAACTCTCATTTACTGCACATTTACTACCCAACATTCCTCCGCCGTCAGCCTTTTCCTATTCACTTCGACATGCATTTCATTTGGTAGGATTTTATTTTCCTTCATGAGTATGCCATTCATTCTTGGCATCTACACATTAAGTCATCCATTGCAAGACTAGTGGTTGTTCACTTCGCAACCAACGGTGGTGAGGTTATGGACGAGTGGCGGTGATGCATATTTCATAGTTTCTACGTTTTTCAACACCTCCATTTCTAAAAGGAAACATAATAATTTGTTTTCATCACAAGCGAGGTTGTCTTCCAACCTCACAAGGGTGATATATATCCATTGCATGATTTTTTTAAATTTTTCTTGCATGTTTTTTCTATAACTAGCTTGTGACTAGTCTACTAGAAGAAATATGCATAAATATATTGACAATACTTGAGGTTATGATATGCTCGACTCTTCAAGGTTTCTTACAAATATATTATGGTTGAATATGTATATATATACACATATAAATACATATACATGTATATATGTGTATATATATACATAGTTGGTCAAGAAATGTATATTGCAACTATATTGCAGCTATATTATGGTCGATTGTGTGTATATATATATATATATATATGTGTGTGTGTGTGTGTGTATACACACAGTCAGTCAAGAAATGTAGGTTTTCTATTGCAATATCTAGCTAAACAATCGATACATATTTGTCATTTCGTTTGTCTACCTCTACAATTTAGTTAAGTATATTGAAAATATTTGAGGTTATGATAAGATCAACTGTTAAGGTCTTCTTGTAGCTATATTCTGGCTGACTATGTATATAGATATATATTGTAGTGTAGAAAATTGTATATCCTTACAATTTCACACTATGTTTTGTCCCCCCTAAATTATTGAGCCTAATTGACCCCATAAATATCTAAAATTATGCATTCTATGGCCCATTTGTCCTATTTTTAATATGCATCAAGCATTGAATAAATGTGCATACAACTCATTTGTTGTCCCCAAAACTACGTGTCTTGGAAATATGGGCTAGGATCTATTCACCCAAGGTAAAATGGGCCCCCTTCCTTAGCTAGGACCCATTTTTTGAGATAATTTAACATTCAAAATTCAACTTGCAAATGTTAGTATCAGAATCTAATTTTTGGGATTAAATAAATACCTAGTCTTTTCATCAATTAAAACTAGAACACAATCTAGAGAACTTATTGGAGTAATTAGGATAATCACTTGATAATTTATTATTCATTAATTAATTATTAAGTCCCTTATTACTTTAGTTCAATTAATCTAAACTTAGGAGCTCTTTTTTATTATTAGTTTGAATTAAATATAGGACAAGTTGTCTCATTGCATGAGATTAGAACACTTATCACTATCTAATGTAATCCTCATGTCTAGAGTTTGCTTTTGCATAATTTTATAGAGCTTGCACATTTATTGTAATAAAAAATTTAGAACCATTCAGGTTAATACATTGCACATATCAGTGCTCTTTTGGATTCAATCTTTTCTCTCTTGGTTGCTTAGCAAATCAATTGCTTTGAGCTTTCTTCTGTGATAGGATAATTGCTTGTAGGTGATTTTTGGGAGCTATGGAGTTTAATCATCAACTTAAACATGGTATTAGAGCTCTAAATCTATAGCTTGCTATTCGAATATTGAGAGATCCAACCTTGAGGGAAAATTTGGCTCATCCTAGGACGAAGCAAGCATCAATGTTGCATCCAGAATGGCCGAAAAACTAAAGATCACCTATTGTTTCATCAATTTCTATGCAGTTGAAAAAAAGAAAAAATCAAAAGTTGGAAAAAAAGCTTTTAAATTTTTTTTGCCTCCCACTAGCCACCAGCCAAGGTTTTTTTTCCTTTTTTGACCTATTCTCATAAATCGGTCATAACTTGGGCATACGGTGTCAAAATAAAAAAAGTGAGATATCACCAGAAAGCTAGTTCCGAGCTCTTTCTAGTGGTGCAGGTGTCATTATTAGGTTTTTCTGTTGGTCCTTGTTGTTCTCAGTCAAAGTCAAATATTCATTTTGTGCTTCCAAACTCATAAATTTTTGCACGTATCTCTGATTTTTGTGATTCAAGCGGCATTGGAAAGGTATTTCAGATCTCTTTAGATCTATTCATGCTATTTTTCTAGAATTTGTCTCGAGTACATTTTATTCATTTTTTTGTGTTTCCACAATTTTGCCAATTACTTGGACATCTTGGCACCTAGAAAGGATTTGTTTGTGTTGGATGACATATTTTGATCTGATTTATATGCACTAAGGTTATTAGTCTCTGAATTTTTCATTTGAGTATCACTGGTTTTTCTATTCATCCTTTTGTGATCAACTTAGACAAGGATAATTATGAGTCTTGGCGAAATGACATCTTGACACATCTAAGGTGGCTTGATATTTTTCCATATTTATGATCTCATACCTACACAAAATACACCAAGGATTTTATCAACATGGAGCATCATTACTGATCATATTGTAGGGTTTATATGTTCTATTGTTGATCTTGACACTATGTGTGCTATATTTGTTGTGCCTATAGCACACATGCCCCATTCTGAAGGAGGGCCCTCTCTTTCATCATTTTGTTAGGTCGCTTTCACCCTCACCTCATTTTGTGTGCCCCCTAATTTTGAGTCCTAAGTGGTCAATGAGTCATAAAGTTATCATATCAAGTTGACCAAGTTTCACCACCCTTGAAGTATTTAGGTCTTTGGCCTTCATGGAGTCCCTTTGGCAGTTTGCACTGAGTCATTTGGATTGTCATATTTTACTCCCTGCGGGTCTGCCCTTGCGGGCCACCCCTGATGGGATTTTTTCGCCTCTTCGTTGTTTGTGTGACGAACGAGTTGGTTCGACTGCCCGCTATGTGGATCCCCACGTTGTTGGTCATCGTCTCTTCCATCAGTTTGTTGAATGACAAACACTTGGCTGCTACCCGCCCCACGAGCTCTGTTGTTCCTGTCGCCAGTTGTTTTGAAAAGTGCACCCACCAATCGTGCCTACCATCGTACCAAAACTTGATGTTGGCATTTATTGTCAGAATTTCTATAAATAGGCAAAATGAGATGTCATTTCCATCGACATTCTCTCTACATTTGTCAATGCTTGTCCTACTTCCACCGCCTTCATGCCCATGTGATCTCATCATCGTCCGATCATTGTTGCTATCAGATTCTTCGGGATTTCTTGTGGGTTATACAGGTAGGTTTTTCGCCGCTACCTAGTTATGCATTTTTTATTAAATTATGCAAGGTCCTTAAAAGTTTAGGAGGGAAATATTTGTAACTAGATGGATCATGAAGTTTCGCATAAAACCCACATTATCAAAATTGAAATACCTTTGGAAATCAGCTGCTTTTGGCCACATGAAACTTTGCGTCATGGCCGCCATTCTTAACCAGGGTTGTCAAACCCTTGCATCCCACCAGTCTCTCATCACCGTTTACCCAAGCACTCTGAATGACAGATCTTTAATCGTGGCCATCACCCATGATAGGTTCGCATCTACGGATGGATACCACTTCCTCACCACCACCATTGAACTAAAATGAAAAACCTAAGTTGTCGGGTTCTCACTACTTTTGTGGATCCGCATGTGTGGGGTTCCGCCCGCGGTTGGCTCTTTGCGTTTGTCATTCCAAATGGTTGTTTGGTGCCAACCTTCCATCTTGCAAGCTCCATGAGGCCCTTCTTTGATGCCATCCGACCGAAAATGAAACACTTAACAAAAAGCTGAAAACTCCCGAGGGCTGTTAATCTTTGTGGATCCGCTTTCGTAGGCCGCATAGTGTCGCTGGCTCTCTTGCCACTATTCTAAATGGCCATCACACGTCACCTTCCTGCACCTTAGGTTTCTCTTGGCTTTTCGCTGCCAAGTGTGCATTGATGTTGATCAACCTTTGTAGGTCGTCTCTCATGGACTGTCGCCTGCTGTTAACAACGTCCAATCAAAATGACAAGGCTCGCCCATCCTCCTGCCCTTCGAGTCCCGCTACCGTCGTTGTAGTCCTTGATTCCCTAAATTTTGCTAAGTGTTGGACCTCTTGCAGGTCACCGACTGTGGGCTGCCCCGTGATGTTTATCGCTTCTGAGCGACCACCTGCATTTGCCTGTTCACTTTGCTGGCTCTACATTGTTTATCTCCCCCGGTTCCTTCATGAGAAAATTACTAAGTTAAGATCGGGAGTTGGTCCCTCCTGTGGAACCTGATGATGCAGGTTTTCATCCTATCCCTTTCATTCCATGATTGTCATTTTTCAAATGACTGTCCCATGATTGCTTCCCACTAGGCAGAGCTCGATACCTCTGCTGCTCATCGTCTAGCTACGAACAAATGATGATGAATCCTACATACCGCTTCTTGTGGGTCATCATCCTGTCTCTGCCATTCCAGAACGACCGCCACCCAGCTTCCTCCCATAGGCTTCTACCTGAACCCTTTGGAGAACTTGAACCTTAGAGGGGATTTTTGATGACCATCCTCCTTGCTTGTGAATCTTGCTTTGCAGGACTCCATCTGCGGGTTTCTATTTTTCCTAGGTCGTTTCCAAGTGAAAGACCTCCAAATGACCGAGACACTACCTACCTCCATAGCTCCCAGACCCTCATGCTAAGAATTAACACTTAACGTCTAGTGGGTCCCACTCCTGAATGGAAATATCAATGCGAGTGGCCGATTGTGGGCTGTCATGGCTTCTTCATTGTCTACCTGCTGCCTCCTCCAAAATAGTCTCCAGCCCAAGGAAACCCACATTCTTGGGATCACATTTCTCTATCTCTCCTGAGCAACGGGAAAACAATGATTCTAAAGGAATACCGTGATCTTTGAAGGATAAATTGCTTGATTTGACATCTATTTTGTAGGTTTTCTCTAACACTCCCCTTATTTGTATATGAATATGCTTACTACATCTTTTCCTCCAGGATTTATGGAGCCAGCTGTAGGACCATCAAGGGCATCAATAGACCAAGAAAAGGGGAAGAAATTTGCCAAGGCCTTGAGAGGAAAAGAGGACAAAGATCACATGGAATATCAATTTTAGGGAGTGGAGGTCACCTCTAGGGTCACCACGGAGTGGGATAAGATTATAGATACCAACCTTGGGCACATCAACATAGATGAATTCAGACAAAGGGTCATTGTCAACCCCACTGTAGAGACTACTAAAAGAATCAAGAAGAGTGGTTTGGCCAAGGCAACCGGCTTCCCACCAGCTCTTGTGGCTCTGGACTTGGTAATGGCCTACAGGGAAGCTTATCAAGAGAAGAGAAAAAATATTGTGGATCGGGATGGAAAAGTACTAGTTGACCTCTATGCTAAATCCATAGCACATACATTATGCATCCCCACCTTTGATCCTATGGAACAAGCCACTATGGAATATGTAGAGAACTTGTGAAAGGTGGACCCCTTAAATTGCAAGAATTTGATTAACCAATATTGGTTAAAGTACAAAAGGGGCAGCGCAAACAAGGTGCCCCAAGAGTTGTTTAGAAGTGATTTCTATGAAGATTACCATGACTTGGTAACATTGCTGAGGAGAGTCATGGGAATATCTACTATAGCCTACTTCTTCGATTAGATGTTTTGCTTCATTGAAGAGATTATCAGAGGAACAACCAAGTTCGAGTGGGCTTGGATGATCAACAAGAACTTGCATGAGTAGTTCCTGGTAGTGAAGAAGTTGCACCAATTCTATATGACCTCCTATTTGGTCTACCTATTGGCTGACACCATTCCATATAGAGGTCTATTTGTAGCACCAACCACAACTCCAAGACGAGAGCCAAAAGTATATGACAAATATCCACAAATCTAGTACCGCAACTTTAAGAAGGACTACTATAGGGTAAATGATGCATTCATTAGGGACATCATCAAAATTCTCAAAGGAGACTTTGAGAGAAGAGTCACGCACAGTGCATGTGCATTCATCCAAAGGTTCGGTTTCCTGTTTATTTAGTTCCCCAAATTTACTTATATATGGACTGAAGGCTTTAGTGAAAGGCTTTACAAGCTGCCCAGATATCCAAATGACTAGATGATATTGTTAGAAGTGCCGAGACAACTAAAAAATTCCCACACTCTCCTTGCTGGAAAGAACTGAGAAGTGGTGCCATATCCTCTTACATTCAAGCGGGGAATGTATGCTCTCTCAACTGCCCAAAGTGCCAAGCACTCTAAAAAGGAGCTTGTTGAATACAACCTAAACCTCCACACTCCTCAACCAAGGATGGATCCATATGGAAAATTAAAGAGATTTGTGGGGAAGAAATATGCCCACTTGCATAACATTGAAGATTTTTGGGCTAATTACTAAGACGATAAGGAGGTATGCATGAGGCATTATATGCATATGATAACCTATTTTGTTAAGATAGTCAAACTGTTCTAAGTGCCAAATCAGATCGTTGAAGATGAAAGCACCATGATAGATCTAAGGTTTGATGTTGTCGCTAACCTGCCATTGCCCCTCATAGACTAGAATGAGGAAGAGGTCAACGAGCTCAACATTCTAACGAAGCCAATTGAACACAAGACTAGGCAATGGATTGTTGCACAAATTTCTCAATTGAAGCTTCAAGGAGCTGATCTAACTTATGACAATCTCAAAGATGAGCTTGAGAGTGAAACTGATAGCGGGACTGCTGCTACAATTGAAGAAGCTCCCAATTCTCCTCTAGCCACCAGGTCTTGAAAAAGAAAGGAAGTAATAGAGCTCCAACTAAATCACAAAGTATATTAAAGGAAGGCATTCGAAGTTGAGACCTCAAAGAAAGCCAAGAAATCGGGCTGGTTCTCTGAGATGCCCAAAATTCAAGAGGATCCCATGCATGAAGGAGAAGAAGAGGAAGAGGCTAAGCAACCCAAGTCACCAACTATCACCTCTATCCTTGTTGCTACCACTTCCTCCACTACTATTACTCCAATTCAACATTTAAGACGCTAGTTGCCTCCTCCCCGCCTGTAGTGGACATCTTGGTTCACCTTGCCTCCACCTCGCCTGTTGCACCAATTATGGTGAGATATTACTCCTCTACAACAACCTCCTCAATGTCTCCATCAATGGAAGTTCCACTAGTTCCCACAACAACAATGCTTGTCTTTACTCTCCTAGAAGCATTTTCTCGACATATGCAAAACATTCCTAGAAAGTTTTCTCGAGTGTTGATGAATCCTGCAGTGCAATATTCTCTAGCCCAAGCCATTATCGATCTATCCATCCCTCCTCCAATGGAACCACCCAAAATGGAGGCTACCATTCAAATTTTAGAAGATCTTGAAAGACAAGAGAGGGAAGTAGCTTAAAAGGGTAAGGATTCTTAACTCGAAGATCCCTTCAAGGATGACTATCATGCGCATCTAGAATATGAACACTTGGTCATTAATGAGGTAGTATATGAGGAGGAGGATGGGTCACAGTCCTCAAAATAATACATCAAAGAGCTCAAAGCCAAATACGTGATAGAGTCCTCCTACCAGGAACTTGAAGAGGAGTTGTCTCAACAACTCAAGGATGTTAGAGAGGAATTCAAGGGGCAGTCTTTCGAGGAGGAGAAGGAAACATATAAAGACATGGAGATAGCTACCGAGCCTCCATCAAAATAACATGATACATGCCTTGGCCAAAAAGAATAAGTACCTTTTTAAAGGGAAGAATAATAAAAGAGAGGAGATGAAACTAAAAAGGAAGATAAGCCTAAAGAAGAGGCTGAAACAAAGAAAGGTCATGAAGCCGAATGTCATGTAAAGCTTGGGCAAGAAGAAGAAAAGCTTCTTGAAGGGGAGGGTAGCCCCAAGGAGAATATTTCCACTGAGTCACAAGAAGAAAAGGTTGTCTTTATCAGAGACTCAGATGAAGAAGAAGAAGAAGAGAAAAAAGAGGAGGCTTCAGACCATGAAGAACAGGAAATCCAACATGCTCAAGGAGAAGAGGGTGGTCATGACACGATCCCAAATGCCCAAATGGCTAGAGAAGCAACTACAAAAGAAGAGCCTCACTCTTATGGATCCTAAGGAAAGACAAGAGGCTATCCTGGCCCAAGCTCAAATAAGCACAAAAAAAGAGAATAAGATGAAGGTTAGATCACATATCACGATGGATGCATCAAGATCCCGGATAGTGCAAATTTCTACCCTGGTGATGGATAAAGAAGAGGGGGTAACCTATAATATCTCCAACATTGATCTGGGTACGGCTAAAATGGAGTAGAAGATCGATCAAATCCAAGGGTCCATGGCCACAATTGTTCACCAAATGAATAAGGACTAGTCCTCCAAGGAGGAATTGAAATCACAAGTGGCAGACCTCACTGCTTATATACAACAATGGTCTTTTATGGAGGAATTACCCAAAAATTCATCAACCTCGCCACTATTGCTATCTAAGGGCCACATAGAAAAACTAGAAAAAAGGAAGACTAGGTCAAAGGCTATTGAAGATTGGCTTTGATGAGTGATTTACAATAGAGATATGGGCATTGGCCATGTTGGTCGTACAATGAAAAAGTTATGAGATGTACAATAACAACTAGAGGGCATCAAGAAAATCTGCCAATGCTTCATTGAGCTATATAGGATTAGTTATCCTAAGCTCGAAGCTATTCTTAAGATGCCTGAAAAATCATTGGAGAAGGAACTGGGTTTGGTAAAGAATGATCAATGGTTGGTCGAGACTTGGAAAATTAGTCTAGACCACAAGAAGGAAGTCTTGGAACAGGTACTCCATGAAGTAGAGCTTGACCTGTAATGGGTCAAGGAACACTAGATGGATTGTGAGGAGTACCTAAAGCTCATGACCAACAATGGCATGCCTTCCGCCAAGTTGGACCTCGGGAAAATAAGGCTGCACTTTCATAAGAAGATGGAGAACGAGACAACAAATGCATTAATGCCAGATTTTATGGAATTTGCTATTAGGGCCTTCGTCTGATCTGAACAAATGGCTAAAGCTACACAAAAATGCCTGAAGAATTGGGAGCTAATTACTAGCCAGTCAAAGAAATTAGCATTCTAGGTCCCTTTAATCTCATATAATGGAGTGGGAATGGCTCCAGACATTAATAGGAAAATTCATGAAGTATGCCACTATAAAGAAAAATGAGGGAAAGCATGTTATTGATGATGAGTTCTTCACTATGTAGCTACAACAAAAGAGAAATCAACAAGAGACAAAAGTGCTACAGTGTTGGGAACTAGAAGAAAAAATAGGCTAGAAGATAGGAAATGTATTTTAAATTGTAAAATATTGGGGGTAGGTGAAAACCTAGTTTGTAGTGAATATTGGCCACATAATGAGATTAAATCCTGGCCACTCATTTTTATTTTTGAGCATGATAAATATGGGATCTCCTCTCATTTTCAAGAGAGATTTGAGTTGTTGTAAATACATACTACTATAATTCTAATAGAAATTCATTGATTTTGGCAGACTCTTGAATTTCATCCATGTTTCATGATTCTTCTCCTCATAGTTGACATATTTGAATAGATTTAATTTGTTTTTCTATGTGTTTTACATGCTTTAGTAGATTAGTAGAAGATTTTCATTGGTGCTGAAGAATATTGTTGTGTTGATGCCCTTCCTTATTCATGCTTTTTGTTTGTTTGTTGATGATAAACAACAGTGCAAAACTAGTTTGAACATAAACTTATTGCTGCACTTAAATTTCATCTTTATTCATGTTACATTGTGAATGAATGGTTGAAAATCTATAAACCTTAGAAGATGGCACTAGTTTCATGATACTATTAGCTAATTTAGTTAAGTGGAACTTAGTTTCAAGAAGGTTTTCCACTATAGCATTCTCCATTATCACTGTTCATTGGTAGTTGCAGGTCTAGGAACTTCTTCCTCTCCCTTCCATTTTTAATTTTCTTTGAAATAGTTTAATTTAGGAAAAGTTTAGGCACCATTGTAAAGCCAAATCTGATGATAAAAGGTGGAGTTTAGACTGCTATTTTTAACTTTCAGCAATTGCACATACACTCCAACACCTTAGGAACTCCATTCAAAGAACTAATTGCCCTCCAACTTAGCATATGTAAGGTTGCCTTGTGATTACCAACAAATCACATTAACCAATTGAGACATTCCAAGAAAGTCATGACCTGACACCCGAGAGACCTTGGGATAGTAAGTTGTAACTTATTTGAAGATTTCTACCTTTCAAGAGAGGAAATGCACCTATGTATTACCTATGTTGAGAAGTGAAAAAAAACCCATCAACAAAACTGGTGCTAGAAGGAGGGCATAAATTGTGTTAAGATGGATCAAATCGGTTCATTCTCCCTTGAAATATTTCACACAGTTTTAAGATCCACACCAAATAAGAGGGAATTCCAAGAGCTATTGCCCCCTACCAAGACTAGAAGAACTAAAAGAGGGGAAGCATCCACCTTCAACACATCCCATCAACCCACTTCACCTCCATCCTCATCCTTTCCTTCCACCCATTCACCCTCACCTTCTCCTTCACACTTGGCAACACCTTTCTCTTCTCAACTGCTCCAAACTACCTTCGAGGCTGCCCTCTGCCACAACCAAGGTGCTACCTTCTAGCCCAACACACCTCCTTTTCTAGGTGTTGTCCCAGCAACTGTTGCTGCCTCTTTGCAACCTAAAATCAATCTAGTGCACCCTCCTCCACCTGTACCTCCCATGGAGTGGTTGGGAAAAAATATGTCTCCTTTGTCCTTCAATGTTTACCATGATATGCCAAATAACTCAAAGGGCTTTTGCACCAAGTTTAATCCTTAGGATCTGTAGAGGACAACTGGAGAGCACATCAAGATCTTTCAAATAGATTGAAAGATATGCAGATTTAGCATGAAGACGTGTCATTTCAACTCTTCCCTTACTCTTTGGGGGAGGAGGCCTTCTACTGGTACATTCACCTACCAACAAGATCCATAACCACCTAGGATCTATTGAAGAATGCCTTAGTGCAGAAATTTAAAGCCCAAGTTAGCCCTTCTGAGCTGTATCAGCAGTTCATGGCCATCTAAAGGGAAATCAATGAGTTGATCAACTCTTTTAATGATAGATTTCATCGAGCATACATGAGACTGCAAATGCCTTATGTGGTTGATGATCCGTTTGCCCAATTAGTATACTATGCAGCCTTGGATAGTTTCACTTCCATCTTGGTGAAAAGGATGTACTCGTCGTCGACCCAGTTGGTGGATGCCTACACAAAATAAGTTAAAGCCAGTTTCTCATCCACATCAGATTCAAGGGATCACCCAAGCTCTAGATCAACATAAACCCTTGATGAATCAAATTCTATAGCTCACGATAGTGTCCCACCTCAAATAGCCATTGAATCAGGCACCTCCCATGCCTCAATACTTGCAGCCACAACAAAAAAATTCCTATGCTCAACCGCCCCAAGTGCCCACATACCTCCAAAGTTCTGAATTTATGCCTATTTAGTAGTATCAACTAGTTGTGTAGTCGGTCTTCCTTCAGAATTCAACTTCACAACCGAGTAACATAGAAAAGGACCGGATAGACGAGTTGACCGAAATGATTAGGAAGATGTCAACTGGAATGACACACTTAAGGAATCAGAAAAACCAACTACAGGCTTCCCAAAGAAGCATCCAAACCAACCTCAATTGTGATAGTCGTGACAACAACAACAACCACAATATCGGTACTTCTTCCAGGAAGAGTTACAAAAGAAATTAGAGTTCAGGGAAAAACATTAACAAAAGGCCTTCTTAGAGACAAAATCAAACATGGAACACGAGGCCAACCAATGGTGGCATTTCAACACCTCTTGACTAGCCAAGCAACAATGAAAATACCAAAAGCAGGGTATATTTGGTCGAGGCTGCATTATCCGGTTGGTGTCACATTCACATGACAAGTCGACATTCCGAGTTGGATTGTCCAGAGTTTCAAACAACCGTCTATATTTTCTAGATAAAAGTCTAGAATTTCATCGACATTTCGAGATGTAGGGACATTGTTCCATCCAAACCATACAACTCCTCGATGCTGGTGGTCTACCAGGATCCTTTTCCCAAGGGTGAGAGCAACATACCTAAGAAGGAGATTTCTATCCCAAATGAGAAAAAATAAGAAGAGGTAAGTGTCGAAAGCCCCTTGTCTCAACTCCCCAATTTAGTAGATAATGGTCCAGTAAATGAGGAAGAGCCTAGAGAGGATGAAGTCAAAATATTTCACCAAAGGGAAACCCCATATGACCCAAGGAATAGACAAGCAAGTAGCTCTTTCACAACCTCCACCCCACTTAATAACTTTAGCACTCCTCCCAACCTGAATGTTAGTAATAACCTAGGCTATCCTCATGTACCCACTCGATACTTCAGAAAGAATAGGAAGCGGGGTCAAAACCAAAACCAGCTTGTTGGCTCCTCCCAAAGCACCCCTTTCGAAGCTGAAATTGAACAAATGGGGGAGTACATAGCAGAGGAATTTAAGAAGGTCAAACTGAGTTTGTCTTCCTTCGAGTTGCTCAAAGTCCCAGTAGTTAGTAATGCCTTTTTTATAATGATCAATGAGACTCCTTCATCCAAATCATCCCAAGAAGTACCCGCCAAGAGGGTCTCCTTTGATGATTCCCAAAATGAACCCGTCGTCTAACAAATCTTCAACAAGAGGGTAGACTTGTCTTCAAATTAGCAACCAAACACACAACCTGCCAAGGAACCAGATCAAACCCAAACCTAGCATAAGGGTAATGATAAAGATAAGGGTCAAGTAACACAAGTTGACATTTCAGGAGGGCTATTTCAAGGAAAACTCCATTAGGATATTTGGGAAAAATTTGCACAACTGTTTGCTTGATTCGGGAGCTTCCACTAACGTTATGCCCTTGGAAGTTTGCAAAGCTTTTAGAATAGTTCCAAATCCCTCCTAACACAAGGTGACACAACTAGATTAGATGAAGACCAACATAGTTTGTGAAATTAACAGAATACCTATGTAGATTGTTGTCGATCTACGGATATAACAGATAATTGACATTCAAGTTGTTCATATCCCTGACACTTATGGCATCATTTTAGGAAGGGATTTCACATGGGAATTGAGTGGATATGCTACCATTGACTACTCTCACATATGGCTACCATGGAAAGGGATATCGAATAAGATCCATGTAGAGCGGGAACCATGCATGAAATTCATGATTACAAAGTACAACACATGAGGTGTTGTTTTCTAAAACTGAGCTAGGGAATTACTATCCTGTGGCATATCCAGACGCACAAGAATGCTATGAATAAAAGATCACTGGAGAAGTCCTTTTTATACTATTTAGTTCACCTGTCGGCTTGGCCCATATGCCCCATAGCACAAATATATTGATTGAATCAGACGATGAAGACTCCTATGAATATGGTAGTCTTGGACTACTGGAAGGCTTCCAAGATTTCATGGAGAAATGTGTGCAAGACCAGCTCAGTCTGGGCACAAGAATGGATTTTCAGGAACTATTGCTTCCTAGTTGGTGTAGGGTACACAATGCTTCCCACTTTGAATTCAAATGTTGCTTGTGCCAAACAACTATTGAGCATATGAAGGGATAGGTTGTCCCAAAAGGGGAACCTCAAATGGTGCAACTAGATCAAAGTCATGCTGAATTCACACAACCCACTAAGGTTGTTGAAGTGAACACCCTGCTGAATGAAAAGGAAAAATCTATGGATTCCAAGGTCGAGGATCCTTCCAAGTTTTGGACATTGCGTTTTGATGGATCCAAATCCAAATGGGGAGCCAAAGTTGGCTTCAAATTGATTAGCCCTACAGGTAAGTCATACTTTGTTGCTCACAGACTTGATTTCTATTGTAAAAATAATGTGGAAGAGTATGAGGCTTTCGTTCTTGGTCTCCTGATGACATTGAGGAAGAGGGTTAAAATGTTACAAGTCTTTGGTGAATTAGAGTTAGTCATGAAACAAGTAAGAAAGATTTATTCCTACTATGATAGAAGGATAACTAATTATAGGAATAGGGTAAGGGATCTCTTAGAAAGCCTATATGCATTTAATATTCAGTTGATCCCTCACTCCCAAAATTATACCACTAATGCCTTGGCTCAAGAAGCCAACACCCTTCGACCTCTATCATTGTCTAGCCTCAAAAGGTTCACTATTGAGCTCACCTCCACCCTGTCTGTGCCAATCAATGTTGCCAAATTTCAAGTGTTCAATGATTATAAACATATCTTGGATTTCATCACCAACTCCGATGTGTTTGCAACTCAGATAATTGATGAGACTGAACTCGAAGAGGCCAAGTTAGATATATAGGGGGTCATTAAACTCAAAAAAAATACTATTCCTAGGGGTATGGTTCAACTTGAGTGGATATTTGACTTGGATTAGATTAGAGATCAAGATCAGCAAGCAAAGAAGGATTCTATCAATAATCAGTGTGATTCCCATAACCTTGGAACAAATGTGGAAGTTAAGAACATGTTCATTGGTAAGGTGTGCACACCAAAAGAGAAGAAAGGGATAATTGATGCTCTGCAAAATTATCATGGCATAGTTTCTTGGAGTTATGAGGATTTGAAGACCTATGACACATTGATCATCATGCACACCATTTCGCTTAAGCTAGATGTAAGACCACTTTGACAATGACAGTGCTATGTCAATGCATTATTGGAACCTATTATTTACAAATAAGTACAAAAGTTATTGTGCAAAAGAATCATATTTCCAGTCAGACACTCCATGTGGGTGGAAAATCTGGTTCCAATTAGGAAGAAGAATGGTGAAATCAAATTATGCATATATTTTTGCAACTTGAACAAAGTTCTAGAGAAAGATAATTACCTAGTGCCTTCATTGGATGAGGCACTTCAGTTAGTCAATGGTTCTCAAATGATGTCCTTCTTGGATGGATATTTAGGGTATAACCAGGTGATGGTAAAATATGAAGATAGACATAAAACAACATTCACCACCAAATGGGGAACCTTTGCATATAGGAGAATGTCGTTCAAGCTGATTAACGTAGGTATCACCTTCCAATGTGTGATGGATATTGCCTTCAAGGACATAATTGGTAAGTGCATTATCATCTATATGGACAAACTTGCAGTGTTCTCAAAGAATAGGGGAGACCACATATCCGATCTATGCAAAGTCTTTCAGAGATGCAGAGAGTTTGGCATTTATTTGAATCCAAAGAAGTGCATCTTCGAGGTTACCGAAGGAAAGTTGCTAGAGGGCATGTCCTCTCAGAGAAAGGGATATCCATAGACCCTGAATGCATCCAAGCCATAATGAAGATTCAGTTGCCAGGAAACAAGAAAGAATTGAAATCTTTCTTTGGGAAGATAAATTTCATTAGGAAATTCATCATGAACTTTGCTGAGATAGTTAAGCCGCTCAATGCCATGCTGAAGCAAGATGCCAAAGTCAAATGGACACTAGAGGCGAAGCAAACCTTTGAGGAAATCAAGAAAGAAATTTTTGATGCACTCGTGTTGGTCAGTCCTGATTATTTGAAGTCATTCTACATCTATTTGTTCAATTTAGACCATTCATGTGCCAACATATTGACTCAAAAGGATGATGACACTACAATAAATCCTTGTGATTTGCTCCATTGTTTGCTTCCACCCACTGTTTTAATGTATTTTTTGCCAATTTTTTTAAAACGTCAGTGCTATTTATTGAGATGGCACTATTTTTGGCATTTATTTATGCCGATCAGGACAAGTCAACACTAATTTAGGTGCTAATTAGTGCTGAAATTAGCACCGATATTGGCTTTGATTGTGGCGCCACTATTAGTGGCGCCTTTGGCTCTGAGTTCAGCTTTGAGTTTAGGGCCACTTTTAGCTCCGAATTTAGCTTTGAGTTTTGCTTCAAGTTTAGTACCAATTTAGACACCCCTATGTTGAAGAGACTTATTTATATGTCTCATCGACAATGCAAAATAGTGAAATGTCAACAAGATATAGGCATATCAAGGAGATAATCACTTACATCACATCGACAAGGTATATCTACAAGTGTTCGGTGAAACACAACTCTTGGATATAACAAAGAAATTCTGACGAGACATTGAGATATTGGTAAGATAAATAAGATTGTCTCATCGACACTATTCAAGTAATGATGAAAAGAATACACTGCTAGACCACCGGGAAGGTGAGAAACATATGCAGTAGAGCAGTATACACCACAACCCCACAACAAGAAGCCTTGCGAAAGGTGGTAGTGTGGTAGACAATTGAAGGGAAGGGAAAAACACCGCCATACTGCAGTGATAATCATGAGTCTCCCCGACATGGTAGAGTTACATTGATATATAAATAAATACTACCGAAGGAAAATATCGATGAGACAGTGGAATATCGGCAAGAGATATTAACTTGTCTCATCAACATTGGAAACCTACAACAGAGGAACATAAGATCTAATATCGATGAGACATTGAGATATCAGTAAGACAAATAAGATTGTCTCATTGACACTCTTCAAGTAATGATCAAAAGCATACACTGCTATACCACCAGGAAGGTGAACAAAATATGCGGTAGAGAGGTATACACCACAACCCCATAGCAAGAATCCTTGAGCAAGACGATAGTACGATAAACAATAGAAGTGAAGGCAAAAAAACTGCCATACCGTAACGGGTATAATAAGAGATGGCGATAGTATAGTAATCATGGCATCATTAAAATTTACAACACTAAATGCAAAAAATCACATCAGTCACAATCCATTTGAATAAATCATTTAAGGAATCAAGAATATAGCCTACCAAAAAAATCTAAAACTCTAATAAACATACTCTAATTTTTTGGTCAAAATCTTATTTTCAGGCATAGCCAGCTAGAATGGAGTTTTCATTTTAATAAACATACAATAAAACCTTTGTTGATACCTTATTTTTAGGAATAACCCACCAAAATGGAGAAGTGTTTCAATAAAGAATGACAAAGAATGGTAAGGATATTTGCATGATAGGAGGCATAGGATTCATTGTTGTTTATCTCATTCCTACTCTAATCAACAAGGGTTACAATGTTCATTCTACTGTTTCTAATCTAGGTATTTAATTGACATATGTTTGTATAATCTCAAATTCCTTCAAATGCTTTTGAAGTATCAATGTATCCTATATAGGGTTTAGAACGACTTCTTTTAATTTAAAAAATATATATCATATGATTTTGAAGTATCAATGTGTCTTATATAGGGGCTAGAATAATTTCTTTTAATTTTAAAAAATTAATAAATGATGTAGTTTCCTATGATTAGATAATGTGGAGATCTCCTAAATTTTCCCTAGCACACTGTCCTCTTTTGCACTGTGTTCATTACTCCATCTGCTAGGGTTTTGCATTAGACATCTTTAATATCTTCATGATAGTGGATTTTAAATAGATCTTAGTATTTTCTTTAATATTTATCATGCTAACCCTTGAGTTCCATAATCCACCTTCAATCTCTTCTAAGAATGTTGTCTTAAGCTAGATTGCATAGTATGCATATAAAGCAAGTCCTTCATACTTTCCATTGTTCCAAACCACCACTCACTGCCTTGCTTAAAATGATGCCTCCATAAGCACAATAGAATGTTTTAAAATCATGGTTTCTAGTGATTGACCATTAAGGTCACTAATTTCATCAAGATACAATGAGATTTTTGTCTTCAAACTTAAGGCATTATGCAAGATAACATTGTGAATTATTTGTTGTGTACAATTTGATTTTCTTGGACATTTACTGCTTTGCTAACTTCCTTTAAGACTGGATATTGCACCATCGACTACAATCTCAAACAACTCACTCACTGTCACTTGAAGATTCCTTTTATGAGAATCCTTGTATAAAATCAAACTATGCCCTATAGAATACCTACTTACTAATATAGGGGACTCATTGTTTCATGGTATTTTGAGTTCTAATACTTTAAATAGAAGGGGTTAATATTTGGCATTTTTATGTGCAAGAAGAATAGATTGTGATGCAACATTCGGGTATGGATGGTTCAAGAAAAATTGGATTGCTATCAATGTCATAACCAGGTTGGATTGTACCTTAAGCTGGTGTGAAACACTTCTGAGGGTTTTCACTCTGAAGTAGAACTTGTGTGTAGGAATTTCTAAATATTCGACAGAGGAAGTTCCTACATTCTAAAGATAAAATCATAAATCTTCTTATCTAGTTACTAATCCAGCCTTACATCTTTAATATCCAATAGATAAATTTTGTATATTCTAAAGATAAAATGATAAATCTGCTCATCCAACTTTTGATCTAATTTGTGGTCGTGAATATCAAACAAAGAAAGTTCCTATATTCTAAAGAATATAAAATCATAAATTTAATCAGTCCAATTCGAGATCCAATTTCAGGTCATGAAGCTCCGACAAAGAAAGTTCCTACATTCTAAAGATAAAATCATAAATCTATTTGGTCCAATTTGAGCTCCAATTGTAAGGATTTGTCTTTTTAATTATACTTTTTGACATTTATCTTGATACAAATTGTTACTTTAGAATGTGGTATTTCTTATCTTCTAATGTTTTCAACCCTCATTTCAGGGAAGAGCTCCAAAGATGGTTACTTCAGATGGAGACTACACTTTTTTGCTATAGGTTCCATCTAGAAACACCAAAAGCTCATGTACTGTCATACTCAGGTACATCAGAGTTTGAGGTTACCTTATTCTCCTTAATACAAAATGTTGTCCTTCGATCCCTCTTAAGAAACATTCACTATTATGGACTTCATCATTGTACCTTTTATGCATTCAATTTATTTTTTTATGTGGAAACAATGATGTCTCTATCTTTGCAAGTGATGACTATTGTGTAAGCTTTTAATCTACATGACTGCCCTTATGTTCAATTCTTGTGACTGTTATGATGCTTGGGGCTGCTTACTTTTAACTAGACTATTAATGAAAACTATCTTGGAATCCTTGATGATTAGTTTTGTCAGGATCATGGCTATGTTGATAGTGGAATGCTATTATTAATAAGGATAAATCTTTATCAATAAGGAGATTACCCCTTACCAACATACTCCACCATCCTTGCAAAGATTGATCTTTAGTGCTTCATGGATGGTTTAATTGTGATTATCCTTCTCAAATGAAACAATAGGGAAATAGGATGGGATCAACCCTTGTGGGGGCCACATTTCACCCCACATGCTATAACCAAATAAACAGAACAACAACCTAATTTTATCTATACTTGCATAATGAGAAAACATGTTAAATAAAACCGAGCATATGATAGATATGTTTGATAAATTTCTTATTTTCCTAGACATCTATGGTATGCAAGTCTATTTGAATGCACATGATGATCAAATTATATGTTTATAGATGTATGCACATATTTTGATTGGTGATCCTTCATTTCTCTAACAACACTCTTCTCACTCAAATGCAAGGAACCTAGGAGCAACAAGGAAGACATCAAATTGGAGGCTTAGAAAAGCAGGAAGACTGAATATAATGCAAAACAAGCAATCGAGATTTGTCATTGAGGAAATGATGGGTCCCCTTTCTCTTTATGTGCATTTTTCTCTTGTGTATCTATAAATGTATAGTTTTTTTATTATATGCATTCAAATAGTCAGTTCCACGACTTGTGTGGAGAAAAATACATTTACATTATCAATAAAGACTACATTTTTGAAAGGATTGTGCAATCTTTCCTATATTATATGCATTTGCTTAAGTGCAATCTAGTAATGTAGTCTTCTGATTTTGTTTATGCACATGGATGAAATGTAGCAAAAATAAAAATGTACCTTACTCTTCATTTGAAAATCACAAAATCTCTACCTGATTGAGCTATTAACTTTTGTGTCTTCATGAACATATGTTGATACAAAATGAATGGAAGAAGCATCCAAGTAATCCTAATTTTTTCTGCCAACAATTCATACTAAAAATTGAACAATTTAAGGATATTCCAATAGGTAATTTGTATTGACACATAATATTACTGAAGCATTTCAAAGTTTAGGCCATAAGAATCATCATTTTTTAAACATGGATTGCGTTGTAGCCAAAATTCCATACTAATTATTTTTCCATACTTCCATTTCACACATCTCTTACATCCACCATATGCATAGAATCCTTGTCATAATAATTTAAATTTAATAAAATCTCTCATGTGAGCTTCCAAATAAAACCCTTGATCACAACATCAAAGTGGAATCCTCCTTTGAAATACTCCTATGATTACTCATAGCATATCACCAAGATAACACTATGTCGATGAGAGTCCCTCCAAAGTTTCCCTGACATTAGCACAAAGCATAGATAAGAAATGTAGATGAGACACCTCTATGTTGAAGAGACTTATTTATATGTCTCATTGATGATGTAAAACAGTGAAATGTCAACAAGATATGGGCATATCAAGGAGAGAATCACTTATGTCTCAACAAGGTATATCTACAAGTGCTCGGTGAAACACAACTCTTGGATATAATGAAGTAATTGTTAATGAGACAGTGGCATATCGACAAGATACATTGAATTTTCTTATCGACACCATAAACCAACATCAGAGGAACATAAGATCTAATGTCGATGAGACATTGAGATATAGGTAAGACAAATAAGATTTTATCATCAACACTCTTCAAGTAATGATCAAAAGCATACACCGCTATACCGTCGGGAAGGTGAGAAACATATGCGGTAGATCAGTATACACTAAAACCTCATAACAAGAAGCCTTGAGCAAGGTGGTAGTGCGGTAAACAATAGAAGGGAATGGAAAAACACCACCATACCAACATATCGAAGAAACAACGAGAATTTTAATTAAAAGCCTCTTCGATAGTTATGAACACCATGTTTATGATCAAGTTCTTCATTAATAATGATAGTCTCATGAATATTTGATAAATATGACCTCAAAGAAGTTGAAATCACTGTGAATTGTAATTGAATGATTTGGAGAACCAAGTTGGATGGCGATAGGTAGCTAGAAATTTGCAACATTTATCCAATTAAGTGGTCTAGACTCAGCTCAAATTATATTCTTAGTAAGTAGATGGAAGAATTGCATGAGTAGGGTTGAGATGGAAAAAACCCCAAGCAAATAGAAAGCAAAAAGACAGAAAACTGAAGCTAGGCAATTGAATCAAGACTTAATCGATTTGTGTCCTAGGTCTAGGCCAAAATCTAGAAGAATAGCATAACTTAACCCATTGTGTGTGACATTAGAAGATAAAAATAAAAATATGGGAGATGTATGGACTCTGTGTAGGGGTTATGACCTCTTTATTTATCATTATAGGAAGAAATTTTGGCATAGCCTAGTGTCAAACCCGTGGAATTTGAATTTGGGTAAACTTGTAGTACCCAACATCTTTGTGAATGTAGAGTTAATCAAGGTGTTGGGAAATAATTTCAATCTGAAGATGAGAGAAATTTATTTTCCTGATGGGTCATAGTTCATGGTCATAAAGCCAAATTATATTTCCATGATTTTTTAGCTAGACACTTCCCTGAAAAAAAATTATGAATCAAAGACTTGTTGGAGGAATACCGCACCATGGAAAAAAGTTACAAGAGGTGGAAATTGCCTCTACATAGGGTTAAATGTGTGGGTAACCAAACTATGAGGTTCTCTAGTGAACATAAGCCCCCATTCTTTGTGGCTTTGTTTGAATAATACTTTCAATACACTTATTACTCAGTTGGTCAAGTACTGGGAATTGATGTGAACTTGAGAACATGACAATTGCTCCCATGGGTTTAGCCATAGACATCTGGAGCCATAATTCTTGACCCTATGATTATGCAAATTATTTATCAGAGGCCATCAATAATTCCCTCAATATCATCAAGAAGGACAATGAATCCATTAATTTCAAGCACTATTCTCTTTTCATGCACATGATATTATACGAAAGGAAGGTGATGGGGATATGGGGCGAGGAATTAAGAATAAAAGACTTAGATAATGATGGAAATTCAAGGCCTATACAAATGTTGACATCTATGTGGGACAATAGTTTTGGGAGGTCCCACTACCTATATTTTGAGGAATATTTTTTCAAACCACTATACAAGATGCTAGTCCACAAATGTGACTAAAACCTCTCCCCAAATATCTTAAGATTTATTTGACCAAAAGATATGGGTCATGAATCAGGGATAAATCACAATTGAGGGGACTGGTACATGTTTGGGGATTGTACTATTATCAGGGTTTATAGATTTGAATATGCACCTTATTTTCTAACTAAGACTATGCCAGAGAGAGTTGCTTATTTAGAGATCATAAGGCAATTGTCATTTTAAGCTTTCATGCATTTAAAGAGCTATGGGAGGTAGAATTTCATGCCTTCCACTTTATGCTTTGGTGATTTCACTTTTGTCTCTGATTCAGGCTATGACTTGGTAAGTGGTAAACTAGATTATTATGGCTTGCCGATTAGAAACAAAAGGGAAAATTTTGATACTGAACACTTCATTTGTGATGCCAATTTTTTTCAAAAAATGAAAGGGTATGAGCATAGTTTGCTTTTAGAAGATTTCATCAAAAATTGTGAAGAAAAATAAAACATGATGAGAATGAATGCCTACAGTAGGGTTATGATGGTTGAGGCTTGGAAGGTGAATAATAACCTAGGCTATGTAAGGGATTTCCTTGAGGTACAAGATCCCATAGAAAGAATTGAATAGTTAATCCTTCATGAAGAATAATTGATAAGAGATGTGCCACTTGTGGCATTTGAAAGGGGAAGGGGCATTAGTCCTAGGAGGAAAGTAGAAAATATCACACCACTAGATCAATTATCACCTCATCCTACTCCTAAAGTGAGCTTTTCAGCTGGTTCCCCATCCATGGAAGAAGATAACACTAAGGAGGAAGAATAAGTCTCATAGTCTAATGCTCCTGTTATACCCTATGATATGCCATTGGAAAGAAGTGCGATCACCTTTGAAGCCTTTGATGAGCTATCAGATGATGTGAAGCATCATGCAAGTCAAGAATTTCTTGCAAGTGATACTTTTGTGTAGACCCTTGAATTTAAGTCCTTTATAAATGAGTATAAAGGAAGACTAATAAGAGAAAGTTTAAAGGACATTGAACTTGAGAAGGAGACTTATTGCTTGAAAGAGTTGCAACATAAAGTTTATAGGGAAATGAGAAACATGATTGTTGAGAGAGAAGAGCATTATTGCAAGAAGTTGGAGTTATGCTTCTTCCTGGGTGGGATATTAGTTCAACCATTGTGTTTGGCAACTCTTTGAAGAGAAAGAATAAAAATTTGCAAATAACGAATGAAGCAGGTGATAGGGTCTATATAGGGTTAGGGTACAATCCTGATAATACAACTTTGAAAATTTGGGCTCTTTACCCCCCAGGCAAGAAGCCTTCTCTCATTGACCATGATCATATTTTTGGACATCTTCTGGTGTAAAGAGTAGGGGAGACAGATCCCTTGGAGACTATTGACCTGAATGTGAATGTAACCAAATTCACCAAAGCCTTGATCCAAAAGATAGTAAGAGATAACTAGTGGCTGATAGAGGAAAATGATAGGTTGAAACAAGAATTAACCAACTGCAAAGATAGGTTGCCTACTTCTCCAAGGATTTACTCTCCTTTAATTAAACATGAAAGAAAAGTGTTAGAGGCCATGTCTGAGACTACTCAATGGAAGCATAAATTTGAAATGGCTCAAGAGGAACAGGAAGAATTGAAAATAAAATTGAAGGCTACTACTTTTGAAGTAACATCAGGGATAATTTGTATGAAATTCAAAGATATGTGCGAACATGCAGATGGTGTCCAGTGTGCTCACAGTGGAACATATAAGGCCCTTGTGGAGCATGAAAGACTGCTTGATATGATGAAGGAAATGGAATCCCATATCAAGGCAAAAGATGGAGATAATAATGCTTTGCTCCAAGAATTTCATAGCCTCATGAATACACATGAAAACTTCTAGAATATCTTGACACAAGAATTGAGTGATTTCAGCCAGCCACTATGCATGGTCATGCCAGATTTCTTTGAAGAAATAGATTTGAAGTATCAGGAAACTTGGAAAAATGAGATATCAAAATATTTTCCAAGCATCCTTGATGACATAAATTATGAGGATAAGGCACTCAGGAAAACACATAAGAAGCTCAAGAGGATTGCTAATTAGAGAATGTAATGATAGAAACTCTATAGAATGCAAATACTTATGCCCAAGAGAAATACATTGATCACATGTCAAATATTAATTTGTTCCTTGCACGAGCTGTATGAGGAGGTAGTTAGAGTTTGGTTGTTGTGGAAGCATTAACATGGTGCTTGAGCCTTGAACAGATCTTAGGTAGTCACAGGTGCTTGCTGATGATTAACGGACTATGGTGCATCCAACAATAAAAAGTTTTTATGTTATGTTAATTATGCTTTAGGTGAGAAACAATATAAATTTTGTGAATGGACCTGAAGCTTGTTGCTTCTCGTACAAATAGGGAAACCAAGGTTCGATTTTGGTCATCATATCACCATCATTTCAATCCATTAGAATAGATACTAGACCATCTCATCCACTTATTCATATCAAAAGAACTCATGCTATGTATGTTTATATCTTGAAAAATATAATGGAGCAGATACATTATAATTTGTAATCCATTTTCAGTGTTCAACTATTGTGTTGATTTTCATGGTTATTTATTCCTTTTCTATCTCCAAAGTGGTCTTTTCAAGTTGTTTAAATCTGCAAGATTTATCAAGGAACATTTGATGTTACTATGTGGATGCTTTGATTGGTTTCTGGTTAGGTGTGAATTAAATTACTTTCAAATAATTTAATTTAATTGGTTTGTATAAAGGATTAAAGTCCTCTTAGATATTGGCACCCTCTTATGGTCTAAAAAACTACGTTTTTGAGACCCAATAGATTGCAAATAACTCTAAAAAGTTAGAAGTCTATGAAACAATGTATATATTGTATGAAACAGTGTATATATTCTTATACTTGTAAATATTCTTGTACTTGTATATTCTATGAAAAATTCCTTATTTTCTATGAAACAGTGTATATATTATTGTACTTGTAAATATTCTTTTACTATTATGTCTATTAAAGAAAACAAAGTTTGAATAAAAAATGATTCACCCTTTTTTGTAAGTGAGTATGTGAATTATTGTTTAAGGAAAAATATTACAGTGTTTACATTTTCAATTTACTAGGTTCAAATTTTAATTTTCTATGTATATAAAATTGTATGTGCTCTTTATCTCTAATGACATAAAACAGTAATGTCATCAGAATCATGGTTTTCAATTTCAGCACCATCATTGTCCACACTTTTCATATATTGTTCACTTTTAAGTACAATCATCAAAATTTAATTTTTATTTCTTGTCCCAGTTAATCTTGATTCCTTTCAACACAACACAATAGGTTGCATGTTAAATTTCAAACATTTTCTTTGCATTTTTTTGTATATATTATTTTCTCAGTGCATCATTATGTAACAACAGTTTCACTTTTGAGATATACAGTAAAAATAAATGAAAGAATATGTTTTATTTGTCAAGGGAAATATATGGTGAATACCCCATGTCTTTCAAATAAGTGTGCAAGTGAAATAAGACATAACTGATTGAATCTAATTTTCTACTGTACAATTGTTTTTTATGTGCTTTTTACTTTTTGCATGTGGATTACCCTCAGAAAGAGACTACTTATCTTTTCTTAAATGAAGCCTTTACATTTCATGTCTACGAAAGGAATTTTCTGCTTGACAACAAGTTCGTGAACTTCATACAAATTAAGATTGGTGTAAAAGGCCATCCTCGCAAAATTTTTTTGGCCTAGAATTATAATGGAAAATAAAAAAGATTGTTAGGAGAATAAAACAGGTTTTCAATTGTCCAAGTACAACATAATATTACTAAAGCATTTCAAATTTTAGGCCATAAGAATCATCCTTTTTTAAACATGGATTGCAAATAGTTCTGAAAATTTAGAAGTCTTGGTCATTAACATTATTGTCTGCTACAATGTCATCCATTGTATCATTGTCAATGTTCATATGTTCTTTCAAGTATTTAATATTATCATCATCCTCATCTTAACCTGCATCATCTTCATCATCATTGAAATTTAACTGTAGACCATCTATATTGTTACCAGATGTATCTGGATCATAATTTTCTATACCATCCATATTGTTGTCTTCCATAACATCATCTAACTCTAGATTGTTGTCTTCTTGTGCTTGAACATAACCATCTTCAACATCATCATGGATGTCTATTTCTTCGATGTTCTCTAATCCCTCTCTCCCATTTTATTGGCCATCATTATTGTGATCAATATCCACTAATGCATCGTCAAATACATGCCTTAATCTTGGATCATAATGTATGAAAAATATCTATTTCGGATCCAAAATATCTTCATAGAAAAATACCTACACATGAACGACATACATATATTAGACATATGTTATAACAATTTTATTGATTAATAAAAACATGTATATATTCACAATAAGCTATGAATTAATAGATTAATGATTACTAGCGCTTCTTGTTTGAGTTTAAGAAATACCTGCTGACAATGAATTGGTAGAACATAAGGCTCCTTATCCTCTGGTAGGAACGATGAGGAATCTATAGAAAAAAATCCACTATGGGTATCATGTCTTCATGTCCTCTCAAATGTTTTATACCATCTACACTTAAAAATACAATATTTAAAAGAGTGGTAATCCAACTCAATAATTTCATGTATTTTTCCAACATATTGTAGATTCCCTTCAATTATATTCTCATCTTTTGAGCTTGATCGACTGGATTGCTTGTAGTGAACCATGATGCCACAATCGAAGGATCATCTTGTAGACACATAAAAATGACCTAGACCCACAGGCTCTTCTTCTAACCCTAATTAGGATATTTTAATTATGTCCCTAACTCACTTTCTACTATTAATTAGATAACTCATAATTATTTAATTAATTCATATCTGATTATTCTTCATGAATAAATGAATAAATAATTTTATTTATTTATTTAATTATGTCACTAATTAAGTCTTCTTCTTCCTAAAATTAAATAAATTCTTACTTATTTAATCCACCTTCCACTATAATTAAATAATTATATTTAATTATCTAATTATTCATTGGCCCCTTCTCTCCTAAATTAGATAAATTTTATTTATTTAATTTGGTCCTCTCCTAAACTTTGAATTAAATTATTATATTTAATTTAAAAGGTCCCCTTTATCACATTCCTCTAATAATTAAATAATATCTCTATTATTTAATATCCCAGCACATGAATTAAATAATTTTATTATTTAAGTCCCCCTTTTTTATTGTGCTCATTTTAAATAAATTTATTTATTTAAAATAAGTCTTATTTAAAAATCCCTTCTTTTGTAAATAATTTAATTTAAATTATTTACTCACATAACCCCACACTTTTTGAATTAAAATAGTTTTTAATTTGAAAAGTCAACATTCCCTCTTGATTTAAATAATTTTAAATAAATTGTTTAATTCCCCAACGACTTCATTTTCCGTGCCCGAAATCTTTTGTCACATGCATTGTCAATCATTGATTTGATTATCTAAAGAATCAATCTTGACCCTTTATTTCGAATTTGACCTAATGTTGCCCTAACCCTAATTGTGGGTTGCTTTATTAAATCTCGTCCATTGATTCTAGGGAATTTACTAACTTTCAATCTTGGCCATTCACACAAAATTGCCTCTTCTATAAAAGAGCAATTTTGGTCTCATTTTGATCATCTTGCATTATCATATTTTAGAAGTCTCTTGTCACACACATCTTACAACTTTCATGTCTTTATCATCTTGCATTTTCATAAGTTTCTCATTTTAGCATCGTTATCATAGCATATCTAGGTTTTCATTTTGATATTAGCTTAGAGATTAAAGATGTTTACTATTTGCAGTAGGGCATAGTTTGCATCTAGGTCATTTCAAATCCTTCAATATTTGCTTAAGGGCTTGTCATTTCTATTGGCTTGCTCTTCACAAATTTGAGGGCAAACAAATCATATTCAGCAAATTAAGAAGGTGTAATGGAGGTTAGTCATGGAGGATGAAGACAATCTATAAGATTGTTCATCTATTCCTTTGCACTCCATTACCAACTGTGGGTTTTTAGGTTTTCTGCATATTATAGATGCTAACCAAAATAGAAATTTCTCATTGTTACATTGGTGAACCCGACATCCTTTTTAACACATTTTTGCAGATCATAGTACGGATTTTTCGCCATCTTTTTTTTTGCAAGTTCGAGTATGGAGTTTTCGATTTTTTTTGCAAGTGTACAGAACGACGCATTTGACAATTCCTGCAATGCAAGTGACAACCCGAGCTGCATTTTCTCTATCAAGTTGCATCTGCCTACACAAATGATGCATCTGCTTCCCAAAAGCCACATCTACTTCCCGAGCCACATCTGTTAACTAGAAAGATGCATCTGGTATACCAAGCCGCATTTGCCCTGTTGCAACGCATCTAAAAGGTATAATTTTTATTTTTTTCATTTTCCGGTTTTCTCTCTTTCTTTCTTGGATAGGTTAGAGATTTTTGGTTACTAATTTTTGTTTGCAGCTTGTGGCAAGGAGTCTAATGATTTTTTTTTTTTTTTGGTACTTGTTCATTTCTTAAATCTTAGACAAACTTGCATTTTCATTCATGGGTTAAAATAAACATGCATGCATACTCATTGGGCTAAAAAGAACACAACTTGCATTGCAACTCATTGGCTTAAAATGAATCTACATTTTCATAGCATTGGGATTAAAATGAATCTTTAGTTAGCTCACACTACAAACGGTTAAAATGAACCCCATGTCTGCTTTTTATTTCAAGTTTGTGAAAAACATTTTGATTTGGGCTTAAAAATGAACACCATGTGAGTGTGAGTTAGGATATTCATGTTTTCACTCCTTGTTTTTAAACAAGGATCGATTGAACTATGAATATGCTAATTCAATTTTGTTGAACCTTAGAAAATTGGGCCTGCTTTGGTGGGAAAAAGTACTCACCCCAAAGTGATACAAACCGACAACGAAGCTCTTTAGCCGAGCTACTTCTAATCGATATATAAATGTGAATCCTAAGGGAAAACCTAGGATTACGAGTGCAGATATGTTATACGGACCAAGTAGTACTCCCCAAAACCCTATTGTGCTTAACCTCTTTAGGTTGGAGTGCCTCCATAACAGAGCTTAATCTTAGCCCCATGTATAACCACTCGAACGGATGTCTGAATTAAAACCATTGTTCTAGCAAGCCAAAAACCTTCTATTCTTTGGTACAACAACGGTCGTTGTGATGACACCCACACCTGCGTAGTTCTTAGTAGAGATGATCAATCTGCCATGGGAGTTTCATGGAGGTTGGAAGCTTGGTTGCCCTGAGAAGTGAGTGCACTGTAAGGGGGAGCCCGTGGGGCCAAGCTTCTGAATTCATTCGCTAAGGATATGCAGTTAGTGGGATCCAAAAGAATATTGTCCATAAAGCCATAAATTTTTGTAAAATGACTTCTATGTGGTTGATTTTTTTTTACACCATGTATTTGCCAACTGTTTTGAGACAAATAAACATCAAACTTGAAACAATTATTGTCAATTGAAACAAGTCTTTGCAAAATCGGCCTAACATTTTTCTGCAACGCATTTGAGAAACATAGAGCCGCATTCTATCTATTAAAACACATTTGAGCAATACAGAGCCGCATTTGATAGTATAAGCCACATTTGAGCAAGAAAAATCCGCATCCGCTAACTTAAGTTGCATATGCTAAATTTTAGACCAGTCCAAGTGTTTTCTACAATGCAACCGCACTTATCAGCCGCATTTGAGCACTTGTGTGACACATTCAACTTATTGAGCCGCATTCATTGTTTACCCACATTTTTCCAGTGCTAAAATACTTCCATAATTGCTTACTACAGTGCAACTGACCTATCAGACCGCAATTGCTTATCAAAAAGCCGCATTCCCTGTTGTTTGCCAAACTTGATGTTGAGCCGCATTTGCCTGTCTGTTGAAACATTGCCAGAATTAATTCCTGCAACGCATTTGATGAGCCACATTTGACTTCCTAAACCACATTTTCCATTGTGAGTTGCATGTGCTCTATCAAAAATCGCATTTGAAAATGTGAGCCACATGTGCTCTGCCGAACTGCATTTTCCAGTCTTCAAAAATAATCTGCTCACTGTCAAAATCAAAGTCAAAAATTGTCCTTTTCCAGATTCTAGCAAGTCCATCTTTTTGTTTCTATCAAAACCAAATATTGATTTGCTCAACTTCCCTCATTATACACATCATTCTTAGGATCATCATAGGTTTCCAATTGCATTTGTCTAGTTGCATTATTAATTTTACCTTAGACACTCACTTTGCAGATTTTAGGAACACACTCCTTACCATCCATTGTCAAGACTTTGTCTTCAAAAGTAGGTTATCATTGTACCCAATTACCCTTAGTCATTTAGTCAAAACTTTTGTGATTTGTTTCCCACTCAACAGTCTAGTGTGGAAACTTCAATTTGTCCTCTTTTAGTCCTATTATGGTCCATTGATTTTCCAAACCTGAAACATTTCAAGCACTTTGTTTGGTCAAGTAGTCATCTCCTTATATTTCTCAATATTGAGTGCATATTAGGCTCCATTTAGTTTGCATATCATTAGTCTCCTCATTTTAGAGTCATACCATTTGCATCCACAAACCTTTCATCTCCCTTTTGCATTTCATAACATTCCTCATTCTCAAAAAACACAAAAACATAGTGTCATATTTAGGTCATCATCACTCATTATCCCTCATCATCCCAAAGTTGAGCAAAATTTTTAATGGTTGAAACTAGATTACAAAAAAAGAAAAGACTCGTGGATTCTTTTGGTCAAGACCCCAATTTTACCAATTTCACCAATGACATGAATTTATTCCCTAACAACATGAACACTCTTGCTAATGACATGGGAAATTCTATAATCAATCCTTTTGATGAGACATCTATTCCACACAACCAATTTGAACAATTCATCTATAGAAACCAAAAAGGGGAAGTTTTACAAGCTGCTGCCCAAAACCCAGAAGTGGCCTCTTTTGTGGACGAATTAGTCCTACATGACTTATCCAAATATTTAGCCATGCTTCTTGACCAAGGGGCTAGGTTACCACAAGGATTTGACCTCAACACCATTAGAGCAACATCCCCTAATCACCAAACACACAATACTTCCATGGGAGCCTCTCCACAAAACACCATTAACACCATCAATACTACCTCCCTTGGTCATACTACTACCACAACCAACACAACATCCATTGGAGGATCATCTACCCAAAACAACACCACATCACAATTCATCCCCCAACAAACAACTACTACTCCTTCACAAACATTTGGATCAACAATGGGTGCAACTACCTCAAATCTCTTTGGAAATTCATTTAATTCCATGGGTACATCAACAAACCTGTTAGGAGGCCCCTCAAATACTATGGTAACTAGCTCATTGAATCCTTTTGGGAGAAATAAATGAAGAATTACCATTCAAGGACCCCAACCTAATTATTCACAGGTTAATACCAGCATTCCTTTGAGATAAAACACCAACACTAATCAAGGCCATAATTTCTCATTTGGACAAGGCAATCAAGGCACCCAATCTTTTACTCCATTTGGACATCAACATACTCAAAGTCAACAAGGCCCACAAATTCAATCCAACATGGTAGGATCTCAAATCCCCACATATGCTACACAAGTGCATACACAACAACATAATCCCCATCAATACACCCATCTTCAATAACCACACAATCAAAACACTCACTTTGCTCACCAACAACACATTCAAAACCAACACATCTCATCACAACAAGCGGGAAACCAATCCATACCTCTCACTAACATGTGTGATGCTACCAACAACCCCATTGTGGAAGCACTCACACTCCAACTTGCTGCTCTTCAAACACAAGTAGAGACCTTGCAACAGTCCAACAAAAAATCTTACATGTCACATGACTTGTGTCCATATCCATTTGAAACAACCTTGTATATGCCACCCTTTCCTCATGGATACGTGGTACCTCATTTTCCTAAATACAAAGGAAAAATGAACCCCATTGAACACATAAGAGAATTCACCACTAGCACCATTGACATTGCATATGAACAAACCTATCTTATGAGACTTTTTTCTAGAAGCCTCACAAGACATGCACTAGAATGGTTCTCCTTATTGCCTAAAGGAATAAAAACATGGGATGAATTGGCAAACAAATTTGTTGAAAATTATGCCTATAACATTGACACAAACATTGACATCGCCTCCTTATGTAGACTTACCCAAGAGGATGCAGGAGAGACTTTCATTCCATTCTTTCAAAGATGGAGAACCTTAGCAAGTAGGTGTCTGGTAGAAATACCCGAAAAGGAGAAAGTAACCATGTTTGTACAAACTCTCCTTGGACCTCTAAGGTATGGATTACAGGTCCATTGTTGCACCACTTTTATTGATCTTGTTGAAAAAGGTGTCCAACTTGAAAAATCCTTAATCGCTAAAGGCAAATTGAAATATGGTGGCAAAACCATGAACACCACCACAAGTAATAACCCAAGTAGCCCAAACGATAAAACAAAATACTGGGTTAAGAACAAGCATATCACTAATGACGGTGTGGTTGATGCCAAAACCATAAATACAATAGGTCATGTACTCACCATCAAAGGAGTACAAAATCAAAACACACCTGTGACTACACCAACACCAACAAAAAATACTATCCAAAGCAATCCTACTCAAACTAATCAAAGGCAGTTGTGTTAATCACGACAATTCCCAAAACATACATACACCCCTTTGGGTGAGCCTATTGAAGTTGTCTTGAAGAAACTCCTTCAAAATGGTGTCATAACGTTGGAAAACGCTAAACCATACGACCTTGGTCAATTCGAGCCAACATGGTGGGATGACAGTGCATTTTGTGATTTCCATCGTGCCAAAGGGCACAAAACATCCTCTTGTCATCAATTACGAAATCTGGTGCAAGACCTCATTGAGAACCACACCATCGAGCTAGGTGGTCAATCCTTCACATCTAATGCAAATCATACTATACACAAAAACCCATTGTAGGATCATGGTAAAGCTTCCTCATCTAGCACAACGAATGTTAACAATCAAGCCAACCACATCCGTTCGGCCTACAATACTACCCGTCCTGCATATAGTTACCCCAATGGTACCATTATTAACAATCTTTGCGCTGCTGATGAAGATGAATGTGTTAATACCATTTCCATTAAAAAAGCCCTGGAATGCAATGTGACAATGCATAAGGGCAAGGTCACTATCCCAGGTCCTTCGGCACATCAGCCCAAGATCACCATACCTGGTCCATCGGCCAAACAGTCAACACCCAAACCGGAGTTCAACCTCATTGAGAAACTGAATAAAACACCTGCTCAGATATCCATTCTCGAACTACTCCGTATTTCACCCACACACAAAGCCATCTTGGATAAAGTCTTACAAACGTCATCCGTTCCAACCAACATTGATGTCAACCACTTTGAGACTATGGTCGGATACCTAAATTCACCTCATCACATCACCTTTTCGGATAGTGACTATTCCTCATGCAAACCATCGCATAATGATGCCCTTCACATCAAGGTTTTTGTCCACAAACACAAGGTTCGACGTGTCCTAGTGGATGGCAGAGCAGGATTGAACATTTGCTCTCTAAAATTGGTTAAGGCTCTTGGTTTCTCTGAGGCATGTGTAGATGCTAGCAAGAGCATCGTCATCAAGGCATACGATGATGAAGAACGCACTTCTAAAGGTGTCATTACCATTTCGCTCCGGTAGGACCCGTCATCATAGATACAACATGTCAAGTCCTGGATCGAGATATACACTACAACATCTTACTTGGCCGCCCATGGATTCATGCCTTAAAAGCCATTCCATCCACATACCACCAGTGCCTAAAATTCCCTTTTGATGGAATTGAGATCACCATCCCAAGAGATCCCAATCCATTCCAATATTGCACCAACCCGAGAGCCACTACTGAGCATTAGGTACCCATCAATTAGGAGGCCTCATCTCCATCCAAATATATTGACCCATCCACACTCATGAAATCATCCATTCCATCATCTTCTACCACACCATCTCCATCAGTCTCCATCCCAAGTAATGACTTTCAGATCCAGGACCTCAGTTGTGGGGAATTCAAATTAAATACGGCTTATTGTATAACTACAATACCGAAGCCACCTAAGGTCTATGGTAGACCATGTTTTGTAGTAGAGCCCAAAATAAATTTCAAGGTCCCACCAAAAAGTGTTTTTACATGGTGGGGAAATATGGGTAACAAAGTCATTATTGACATGGATAACTGGATCTACAAAGACCTAATAGAGTTACCCCCACTACCGTTACATCTCTATGGCAAAGGATATGACATATGCAAAGCCCAAGGTTTTGATGGTACAAGAAGCCTTGGAAAGAACAACAATGAAAGACGAGAACCTATTATCATGATGGCAAGACCAAGATACATAGGGTTAGGGTTTGACCAAGTCGAAACTGACATTCAACGTACTCTTGAACTTTCAAATAAGGTTGTAATGGCTACAGAAAGTGTTCAGACATGCGAAGAACCCCTCACTGAAACTGAATCAAATGAATGGGAATGGGGATCTGACAAAACAGTCAGTGACTATGACATCGATGAACTATTCTTGGAACTTGGCCAACTTTCTTTTTAAGAACGATTTTGCCAAGAATATAACATAGACCCCATTGACTGACATTCTAAAAATAAGGAATGGTTATGCATTCCTTGGAACCCAAAAGAGCCCAAGGTGTCATCTGCAATACTTGAATCATCCCAACCCATTCCTGAGCCCACCCATGAACCTAACCTACCTGAGTCCACTATCCATACTTCTGAAACGCCAACCACTAGTCGCGATGTTGACAATTTTATCCCATATTATGATTTTGAATTCGATTCATCTGACTCAGAGTATGGATCATCCATTGCATCAGACACGGAAGTGGAAATTGAAAACTTTGCCTTCACACTTGAGGCTTCAATTGCCACACTCTCTGCATCTTCCCCATCCTTCACCAACAGTGACAATGGGATTTCACTTGTCTATCCACAACTAATCGACTAGGACCAACAAGAGCCACCAGTAATGGACATGCTTCAGAATGATGAAGCCATAGCAGAATTCATGGGGCTCAGATAAGGCATACCATAGGGAGATCACAAAATAGGGTTTTCTATTGACCTAGATTATACGGCTTACTTCGGGGAGACTGTGCAATCCTCTAGTCGCAAAAATACAGTGAATAAGACAAAAAGAGAAACATCTTTAGGTGAAAACTGCAAGGCACCTTTTGACAACAAAATAGTAAAAACAAAGGACATATCCAAAGGTGAAAACCTCTTTGAGGTGCCTAAGGATGGAGGATTGGACTTTCTCCCTGTGACACAAGAAAAATCAGCCATGCTCATTGAAGACACAATGGGAGTTAACATAGCCACACTAGAGAGTCCCAAAATGATTCTCTTGGCTGCATCATTATCAGAGGAAGAAAAGCCTGAATTTCAATAATTTTTCACAGACACGAAGGTTAACTTCGCATGGTCATATGCTGACATGCCGGGTCTTGATCTTGAATTGGTTCTACATCATCTTCCTCTCATCCCAGGAATTAGGCCGGTAAAACAAAAGTTGCGAAAAATGCATTTACAAATTGCATTCCTAGTAAAAGCTGAATTAAAGAAATTACTGGATGCTAGGTTCATACGGTCAATAGACTATGCTGATTGGATTTCCAACATTGTCCCAGTCATGAAGCCAAATGGAAAAATCCGTATTTGCACGGATTTTAGAGATTTGAACAAAGCTTGTCCAAAGGATGACTTCCCCCTGCCAAACATAGACATGATTATGGATCTCACAGTTGGGTACAAGATGCTATCCCTCATGGATGGTTTCTCAGGGTATAATCAAATCTGAATTGTAATAGAAGATCAACATGAAATGGCATTTACTTGCCCATGGGGAACATACTATTGGAATGTCATGCCTTTTGGCTTAAAGAATGCAGGCACCACTTACCAAAGAGCCATGAAAACAATATTTCATGACATGATGCATATCCTCATGGAGGATTATGTGGATGACCTTTTGGCCAAATAATTGACAAGGAAAGATCATCTTAGGGTCCTAGATAAAATTTATAAACGGCTAGAAGAATACAAGGTTCGTTTGAACCCAAAGAAATGTGTCTTTGGAGTCACTTCTGGCAAGCTATTAGGCTACATAGTTTCACAAAGAGGCATAGAGGTCGACCCAACAAAAGTAAAAGCAATCATAGACATGCCTCCACCAAAGGGAATCAGTGAGCTGAGAACTCTACAGGGAAGACTGCAGTCAATCTGCCGCTTCATTGCACAGTTGGCAGACAAGTGTCAACCATTTCAATATCTGTTACGCAAAAGTATTCCTTTTGTATGGATAGACAAGTGCAACATAGCCTTGGACAAAATTAAAGAATATCTATTAACACCACTAGTGTTAATGCCTCCTATTGAGGGAAAACCATTGATCCTATATGTATCCACAATGAAAAATGCACCGGGGGCATTATTGGTGCAAAATGACCATGAAGAAAAAGAAAGAGCCATCTACTACATCAGCCACACACTAATTGGATTTGAGCTCAACTACACAACCATTGAAAGAGCATGCCTTGCAGTTGTCTTTACAGCATAGAAACTAAGACGCTAAGCCACCAAACACATTTGGTAGCTAAGATTAACCCATTAAAGTATCTCCTGAGTCATGCGGCATTGACAGGTCACTTGGCGAAGTGGGTCATGATTTTAAGCGAGTATGACATACAGTATGTGGAGCGCAAGGCTATAAAGGGTCAAGTCATAGCAGATCAGCTTGCAGATGCACCACTACAGGCTACCCACCCATTGGTAGTTGATTTTCCTGATGAGTCTATTTTTCATGTCAAACCTGCATTACCATGGAAGCTATACTTTGATGGGTCCCACACTTGTCATGGCTCAGGAGCTGGCATCCTATTCATCACACCACAAGGGGATTCAATTCCTAAATCATTTCAAATCACTTTCCCTTGCACAAATAACATAGTAGAATATGAGGCACTGGTCATAGGTCTCAAGATAGCAATTAAATGGAAAATCTAGACATTGCTCATATTCGGAGATTCTCAGTTGGTCATCAACCAAGTCAATGATGACTATGACACAAAAGATGAGAAGTTGCTTCCCTATAAATGAATGGTGGATAGTTTCTTGATGTATTTCAAATTGATTGCATTTGAACAAATCCCAAGAACACAGAATAAAGCGGCTGATGCAATGGCTACCATTGGATCTCTCCTAGACATCCCCAAGAATGTGTCACAATTTGAATTCTTAGTGGAATAGCTACTGATGCCTGCATACGATATTCTAGAGTCAGAAATGGTGTGCGAGATTGTTGGTCCCAGTTCACCTTGGTATCAGGACATATACAACTATCTTAAATCCCAAACCCTCCCACCCAACCTATCCAACAACCAAAGAAAATCCTTCATCTGAAAGGCTGCCAGACATACCATCATCAGTGACACCTTATACCATCATGGCTTTGATAACACCCTTCTTCGCTGTCTCGACACTAATGAAGCCCAAACGACTTTATGAGAAGTACATGAGGGTATATGCAGATCTCATTCGAGTGGTCCAACGCTAGCTAGGAAAATCACCAGATTGGAGTACTACTGGCCAACATTAGAAAATAATGCTCTTTAGTTTGTCAAAACATGTCAAAAATGCTAGGGACATAGTGACCTAATTCATGCACCTGCATAGGAATTGATACCAATTACTTCTCCATGGCCTTTCACACAATGGGAACTTGACCTCGTGGGCAAGATCCATCCATCCTCCTCCAACTGTCAAAAATTCATAATCACCGCCACTAAATATTTTACTAAGTGGATTGAAGCTGTCCCTCTCACCTACATCACCGGTAAGCAAATATCCAAGTTTATTTTGAATTACATCATTTGCCGTTATGGTGTTCCACAATCCATCGTCATAAATAACGACAGTCGATTCAAAAATCAGGATGTTCGTGAACTCTACTCGCAATTCCACATCCAACACCATTTCTCCACCCCATACTACCCACAAGGTAACAGTCAAGCTGAGGCATCAAATAAAACAATTCTTCGCATTCTAAAGAAGACCATCAATGACGCTGGCCGAGATTGACACTTACAACTCAATCCTTCTTTATGGGCCTATCGAACCAGCATTCGCACACCGACTGGAGCCACTCCATTTTCCTTAGTCTACGGATCTGAGGCCATATTGCCCATCGAGGTCGAAATTACTTCTCTCCGAGTCTCATTGAAAGGAATGATTGATGATGAAAAATACAGACACTCTCGCCTACATGAGCTAGAAATGTTACAAGAAAGGCGACAAAATGCCTTAAATCATTTACAGGCATATCAAAATCATCTCTACCGAAGTTATAACAAAAGAGTCATGGTGAGAAAGTTTGAAATCGATGACTTAGTTCTCATGCAGAACCCTAGAAATTAGGTTGACCATGAAAAGCCTGGCAAATTCGAGGCTAATTGGCTTGGTCCTTACATTATTACTGTTGCATTTGGTTCTGGAGCTTATCAGTTGGCCACAACTGATGGAGAACAGTTGATAGAGCCTATCAATAGCTTACATCTGAGAAAGTTCTACATATAGCATCAGAGAACTTGGTGAAAAACCTAAAAATACTTTAAAAAAAAAAAAAAAACCTGGCAAACAGGCACTTTGGATAGGTACCATGGTGAAAACCTGGCAAACATGCACCATGTGTAGTCGATCATTCCTCCATCATCTACTGTTACTCTAATCAACCCCTATCCACTTTCCATAATCACAACAACTTGGCATTCACGACATCCATCCCAAGTCCTATCAACTTCGGCCATGGTTAGCATTTGGTTGACATCATCCCTTGCATAGCTGTGCCTTTAGCCTTGTGTCTGCATATCTCCATATCATGAGACTCGAGTAGTCCCTGATCTATCTGGGGGCAGACCTTTACCATGAAACTATAGTGGGTGTCGCACATGATCCGACATTCATAAAAAGTCCTGAAAAATCTTAAAAATTTGAAAAAGTCTTGAATAAAATCCTAAAAAACGTATAAAGTCCTGAAAAAAGACCTAAAAATTTGAAAAATATCCTAAGAAAATACAAAAACATGTCAAAATATTAGGAAATCTTTAAAAAATATTCATCATTGAGTGTTGTCAGTCTTCCACCTTGTCCGAACTATGTTGTCTTTGTGCATTTGCTACGTAGGCAAGATTCATCTTTGAATCCCTGAGACATTAGGTCAAACTTTGGTTTGTCAAAATAAAATCATGATTCAAACTCTTGTCCTTTGGACAATGTCATTGGTCGTGCTGAACTACAAGGTCTCTGAGTGCACGACGTAGGCAAGGCCATCAACCCATGAGCCCCCGAGGCCGCACTAGGTCAGTCCATTAGGGTTCATAACACAATATTTTCACACACGTCAATTTTTTTGCAAATCAAGCAAAATCTTCCATCAATTCTGAGCAAGCAATCTATCAATAGTCTATTTCATCAGCAAATCTCAATCAATTCAGCATATCAGCACTGACATGTAATCAAATTCTATCAAGATAATTGAACCTGGCAAAACTTTGGGGTTCTTCTTCAAATGTGTCCTTCTGAAGAGAAACTCTCGTCATTTCTTTATGCTTTTGGATGTGTCCTTCCTAAGCATTATCCTCATCATCTAGCATTTTGATGGATTCTCCTAACTCCAAGAATCGATCTCCTAGATATCAACGTCATTCAAGATGTGTCCTTCTTGAATTTGATATCACTCGACAGTTGGCAACCTTGATCTTAAAACACTTGGCAAATACTTGGCACTTGTCTTTGGCCTTTTCATCATGTTACTAGTTTTTCAATGAGATCCCGACAACAAGATTTAGAGAAACAATGATGTCTCATGACATTGTCTTGTCTTTTGACACTCATGTTACTAGTTTCTCAGCGATGTCCTAACTACGAGATTTAGAAAAACAACGATGTATCATGATGGTGGCGTTATTTTAGTTATTTTGGCAATCATGTTACTAGTTTCTCGAGGATGTCCTGGAAATAGGATTTAGAGAAGCAACGATGTTTCATGGTTTGTTCTTGTATTTTTCTACTTACGGTTGGTTATGATAAATTGACTGGGGCAAATTGCGCTCTTACTATGAGTCATGATCATCCTTGTTTGCGACTCCTTGTCTTATGTGATGTTACGACCTTACACATCTTGATTTATATCATATCATGGTGTTTGTTGGCCATTACGATAATCTGCCCAATGATGATTAAAAGAGCAATAAATATTAAAGTCCTATGGTAATCGTTGAAGGATTTGATCTAGGAACTAACATGCATCTCATATAGGCATTGCATTCATATCATCATCCATATCTTGTACTAACACTTTCTTGTGCTATCGTCTTCTAGTCTTCTCATCCATTTCGAGAGCACACCCATGTTCTTGAAACCTGTCTATCCTCCCGAGGGGGCATACAGCAACCCTCCTCGTCATTCTTCCTCATCCTATTTTGCACTAGGGCATATGTTTGACTTATTTTCTTTGCCACAATGCGACAGGTTGCATTATGACAAAGAGGGGCAAATGTAGACACATAAAAATGACCTAGACCCACAAGCTCTTCTTCTAACCCTAATTAGGACATTTTAATTATGTCCCTAACTCACTTTCAACTATTAATTAGATAATTCATAATTATTTGATTAATTCATATCTGATTATTCTTCATGAATAATTAAATAAATAATTTTATTTATTTATTTAATTATGTCACTAATTAAGTCTTCTTCTTCCTAAAATTAAATAAATTCTTATTTATTTAATCCACCTTCCACTATAATTAAATAATTATATTTAATTATCTAATTATTCATTGGCCCCTTCTCTCCTAAATTAAATAAATTTTATTTATTTAATTTGGTCCTCTCCTAAACTTTGAATTAAATTATTATATTTAATTTAAAAGGTCCCCTTTATCACATTCCTCTAATAATTAAATAATATCTATATTAATTAATATCCCAGCACATGAATTAAATATTATTTAATTCCCCCTCTTTTATTGTGTTCATTTTAAATAAATTTATTTATTTAAAATAAGTCTTATTTAAAAATCCCTTCTTTTGTAAATAATTTAATTTAAATTATTTACTGTCACATAACCCCACACTTTTTGAATTAAAATAGTTTTTAATTCGAAAAGTCAACATTCCCTCTAGATTTAAATAATTTTAAATAAATTATTTAATTCCCCAATGACTCCATTTTCCGTGCTCGGAATGTTTTGTCACATGCATTGGCAGCCAATTATTTGATTCTCTAAAGAATCAATCTTGACCCTTTATTTCGAATTTGACCTAATGTTGCCCTAACCCTAATTGTGGGTTGCTTTATTGAATCTCGTCCATTGATTCTAGGGCATTTACTAACTTTCAATCTTGGCCATTCACACAAAATTGCCTCTTCTATAAAAGAGCAATTTTGGTCTCATTTTGATCATCTTGCATTATCATATTTTAGAAGTCTCTTGTCACACACATCTTACAACTTTCATGTCTTTATCATCTTTCATTTTCATAAGTTTCTCATTTTAGCATCGTTATCATAGCATATCTAGGTTTTCATTTTGATATTAACTTAGAGATTAAAGATGTTTACTATTTGCAGTAGGGCATAGTTTGCATCTAGGTCATTTCAAATCCTTCAATATTTGCTTAAGGGCTTGTCATTTCTATTGGCTTGCTCTTCACAAATCTGAGGGCAAACAAATCATATTCAGCAAATTAAGAAGGTGTAATGGAGGTTAGTCATGGAGGATGAAGACAATCTATAAGATTCTTCATCTATTCCTTTGCACTCCATTACCAACTGTGGTTTTTTAGGTTTTCTACATATTATAGATGCTAACCAAAATAGAAATTTCTCATTGTTACACGTCTCTTTACATCTACACATTCTACACCATAATTTTGACCATATGCCCACTTTGCTGGATATTTCCTCGTCTGTGAAAGACCATTTATTTCAGTGAAAACAAATATAATGATGAATATTACAATATTTAATACAATCAAAACTATAAGGAAACAAAATTTTGTAAAATTCCAATTGTACCTTTCTTTCACATCCTCTAGACATGTTGATTTCATCTTCTGTTATGTTTGAATCTATACCTACATCTTCTATTTGATTTTGAATTTTATTTAGTAACCCATTCTAGTGTGCAATCTTTGCCCCATTCCCAAAGAAGATGAGTGGGAAGTGGAGTATTCCTTGGGTTCAATCTCTTAAATTGACTCCTTGATTCTAACACTTCTCTCTTTTTATCATACAAATCAATCCATTTTTTCATAAAGTCCATGTGGTATAGAATGAATTTTTTGAGTATAGAACTTTCATCTCCACCTATTACATGTCAACATGTTTATTTCAAACTCCAAATGTCATTTTGTTAATTTCAAAAATAAATTACAAAGTAAATTAATGCTTGCAAGAAAAACAACCACACTAATTGTGAATTTACTTACTAATTTCTACTTCAACACCATTAGATTTTGGTTTTTCTCCATCAATAATATCTGATGCTCTTTCTTCATCCTAGATGTGTGGGCCATCTTCAAAATCCTTACCAAGGATTTCACACATGAATAAAAATACTTCATTGAACACATACCCTTCAACCATGCATCCCTCTAGATGTGCCTTTTTTCAAACATATCTTTTAAGAGTTTTCATATACCTCTCAAAGAAAAACATCCATCTCATTGATACAACACCTGCAAATTCAATGTCATTGACTAGGTGTATAAGTAAATGGACTTGTAGGTCCATGAAAATTTTAGGGAGCTCCTTCTCAAATACACATACAATTTCTGCAATTTCCTTCTTCCACTTTGGCACTTCAGATTCATGGATCTCCTTGGAGGTCACCCACCTAATATAAGAATAGTAAATTAGTATGATCCTTTAGTCATAAATTAAAATGCAATATAATATCTCTATATCTCTCACACATGAACATTTCATATAGCCACATACCTTGTAAATGCTGACAATCGACTTATGTCATTCCTTAAGTCAACTGCAAGACATGAATCCCCCCTAATTGCTAATGGAATGATATGCTATCAAACACATTTATGAAAAGGTCATTAGTCATTTTTTCTCACACAACAAAATATCAAAATAAATGTAGTGCTTAATCTATGTTACCAGTAAATGTTAAATGATGATATATAATACCTTCATTAAATTATAAAAATCACGTGTTTTAAATCTTGTGATATGTCCATCAACTATAAAAAATCTAGCCAATGATGACCCATAGCCAGTAGGTGTCCTTATTGAATGAATGACATTTTTTAGTTGGTCTAGCTCTTTTTTTTTCAAAATCCATGGAGCTTTTGCATATGTTTAATTTTCCCTGTTTGACCATAAAAAAATTCTATCAAATTTGGTACGTAAAAGAGAAATATCTCTCCTTGATGACAAGGTGTCCTTCTCTTTGCCTGATATATGTTGAAATATAGAATCTGGGACATTTTTGTAGATGTGCATAGGATCTAATAGTTGAGATATTAATAGATCCTTCCAATAAGGGATCTCCTAATATATGGATTTCCTTTTCATTCCTTTTGGCATATTAACTACAACTTGTTCTAGTTCTTCAATTGAATCACCTCGATCAAAAAAATCCTCCCAAGCTTTCAATTCAGCATCTTCATACTTCTTAAGACAATCACCTGGACCCATAATCATGGGAGGGCCTCTATTTTCAAAATTTCTATCAAATTGATTCTTTAGGCGATTTCTAAACCTATGATCTAGTGGTAGAAAAACCCTATTGTTTGTGTAAATAAATTATGTAGATCTTTATGATACCGCCCTTGAAATTGTTCTGCACATTTGGAAATGCAAATATCCCCTTTGTTTGAAGCCCTGCAATTCAATAAGTAATGTTAATAACATAAAAAAAATAGTATAAAACTAAGTATGAAAGTTGGGATGAAGATAAATTGAGTGTAAATACGTAAATATTTTATCTTACCAGAACAAACACCAAGTCTTGGGAAATAAAGAATAGTCCAACATAGCACACCATACAACATGAAGGACCTATTTGACAGAGGACATGATATGTCATACATTCTTATGCCTTTCCATAACAGTTGTATCTCATCAATAAAAGGCGCAAGATAAACATCCATGTTTTTAACTTGATATTTTCCTAGAACAATGAGAGTCAGCATAAGGTGCTCCTTTCTAACACTCATCCATGGGGGAATATTGTATAATATCAATCTGACTGGCCAAACACTATAATTTGAGCTGAGGAAAGAGAATGGGCACACTCCATCAATTGCAAGACCAAAACTGATACTACGGGGTTCATCTTTGAATTTTCTTGGCCATTTTTCCTCTATGTGTTCCATTGCTTTGGAGTCGGCTAGAATTCGCATGAATCCATCTTTACTCCTGTTCTTTGCATTCCAGTCCATCAATTGTGCTAGTGAATTATAATGAAACATTCGTTGAAGTCTAGGTATAATTGGTATGTGACGCAAAACCTTCTTTGGAACTGTAGGAGCTTGTACATATGTACAATATCTCTTGTCTTTGCATAGAGGGTATTCTACCTTGTTTAGATATTCATCTCTATATAAAATGAAATTATTTTTACATGAATGAATTTTCTTATATTCAATCCCCAACTAAACCAATAACAGACTCGCCTCTCTGCAAGTTGATGGCAACACATTCTCTTCAGGGAATATTTTAGTTTTTAGTGCCCTGTAAGATTTCTAGAGATTAAATCAATTGAATGTTTGACTTATGATGAACATGTTTGATATGTCAATCTATACTAGGATTGTTTATTTACAATATATGGTTTTAAAATCCCCTTAAAAAAATATAAATGAAGTTCATGAATGTTTACGAATTATGTACACCAATTGACAATACAAAGTAAGAAATAGATTTCAAATCACTTCAGTAGGGTAGTGAATCCTTTGTCTAACCAACCAAATAGTGAATTGATTTCTAATAATATTAATGTGCATGCTAGTTTTTAGGTTCTACTTGCACCCGATTTGAACACGGGTGTCGTCATTGCTTGCTTGATGGAGTCTTTGATGTTGTTATCATCAACATTATGTTGGTGGTAATTACCCCTCCTATCATCATTATAGTCAAACATATCATCATTAATGTCATCATTGTTTCCATCCCCAAAGAAACCTATAAGCATTTCATTCAATCCTTCTTCATGCACTACATTTTCACTATCATGATCATCATCATTAAGGCTAGGTGACCTGCCATTAGTGTATGCGACTCTCATCAACTCTTCAAGTTTCTCAGGTGGTAGTGTTCTCTTAAATCTTTGTCTTTTTGCCCTGGTATGGTTTAAAGGATGGTTTGGATCATCCCTTCCAAATCTTAATAACCCAGTTGGATCTTGGGTATTAGTATGTGTTTCATCAAAATCTTCTACCTATCAACAAATACAAGCATTATTTAATGTTTGGCAACAACTGGATAAATCATAAATGTATCAATTTCAAAGAAATATAATCAAATATGGCTTAAAAAAATAAAAATAAAAATTGTATAAACATATATACATAAATTGAATAATGAAACAATATTTTATAGACTACCTTTTTTATACAATAATTTGAATAAAACACAATTTTGACAACATAGTTTATAAAAAATGAATCGACACTCATTTATTATTCTCTGGTTTTAATCAATTGTAAGAGGAATACTACCATCTGGAAGCTCATAATATATGTAATGTCTTTGTACAATCGCTCATTTGAATTGTTTCTTTCCATGACATACAAAGCATCAACAATTTTTTTTTTCTCAAAGTATTCATCCCATGTACTATAGTCCTGACCTACCTCTTCTTTAGTGCAATCATTTGTTGTGTCTACATTGTCCATTGTCATATCCTCTTCCACCCACTTTCATCTGTGTGATTTAACAGTCTTAGGTCCACGTCCACATACAAGCTCTGCATTTGCTCCAATCTCCATCTAAAATAATCAACAACATGCATTAATTTATGTCAAGATTGGATAATACATTATAAATTTCAATAATACTGTGAAAAAAGATGGACGTATCACAAAATGCCATCAGATCATTTTTTCCTAAGTTAAGTCAAAATTTGAGTACCTGATGTCCCACTTCATCCGTTGTGTCCTCATTTGATTTGAAACGATTTGTTGTCAAGGCCTCGTCTTGCCCCTATAATACACAACATAGTAACTAATGTTTAGTACAACAATTATATCATTTCAATGAGTATGCTATCCAGCACAAAACCTCACTTTAGTCATATATTTGAAATATTGATATCTCCTCTATGTTGTAGCATTTATGAATTCATAAAAACCTTCCTCCTTTGGTTGAGGTTGCTTTCTCTTCTTACCTCTATTGTATTTGCAAATTCCATTGTCTCATCTATTCCACCCACTTTCCTCTTAGTGATTTAGTATTTCTACATTTTCCACGTCCTCTCTACATGGCCTCCTTTGTGAATAAAAATTATGCCATAGAAGCTTTAACCGCATTACTGCCAAGAAGGAAGAAGCAACTTACGGACCACGGTAAAAATCGCTCTACCACACCGAGCTGATGAAGGAGCCATGGGATAGAGGTGGTCACCGCATTGCCACACGCTAATGGTAGAAGAATTCCAGGAGTCACCACAACATCAACGGGAATAGAAGGAAGACTTTCATGCCACCACAAAAGCTCTCACCGCACTACCGCTAAGAAGGATAAAGCACCTTGTGGGACCACAACATAAACCTTTCTACCACACCGAGTTGATGAAGGAGCCATGAGACAACAATGGTCACAAAAAAAAAGGTAGGAGTTGGAATTATTTCCAACACTCTGGATCCTATGATACACAACAATGAAAATATTCACTATACAACAATGATAAGTGCTCAATTAGGTGCACTTGGTGCCACCTAGGCACCCCAAACAAATTACATTAATGGCCAAAATTTGGTGCTAAATTTGGCATTAAGTAATGTCGATTAAAGCGTTGACTACTGAATCAAAATCATTTTTTTTTTAATTTCCCGCATGAAGGAAGAAATCAAACGACAAAAAAGGGAAAAATTTTGCGTGAAGGAAGAGAGTAGGGTGCTACCAACAATTGATGAGAAATTCAATTTAGTTTGCAACACCATAGGTAAGGTTGCAATTTTTTTTTCTTGGTTGAATTCATGATTGTTTGTTGCTCTTTGTATTGCATTTGAATTTGTTATTGTTTACTGGTTTGTGGCCTATCCTGTCCATGCAACCTCTAAATTGTTCCATCATTATAAATTTTAAAACCTTTGAGAAACCAAAAAAAACTTTTACCCTACTCATTTGAGCTTTGGCTCAAAATATTATAGCACGAAGCCAGGATGCCTCCATATTCTTTCCCTAACTTGGGTATCAAGGAAATAGTGAATTTCTTGGAAAAATCTGGGAATTGGGTCAGTCACTGCTGAGCAACTACTGAAAATAAGTGCAAAAACCGCTTGGTTTTGCCTAGTCCTGCCGTAGTCACCGATGCCATGACAAATTCATGCAAGATTGCATTATGAAAGAGTTTTCATGAAAATTTTATCAACACTAAGCACCTAATGAACATATTTTCCCTAGGTTATCAACACTAAGAAAACCCAACAAACATATTTTCCCTAGGTTATCAACACTAACCAAACCCAACGAATATATTTTCCCACAAAAAAAAACTTTCATACCACAAACTGGACAAAAAATTTCATACCTGACAGTGTATACTTTGTTTGCCTCCATAGACTGGACGAAAATAATTTGCCCTAGGTCACCTCAAAATGTCAAGCAATAGAAGGAAGTGAGCATTGTCAGCAAAATTTGGCCACAATGAGGTAATTCATTGTCAATTTATAGATTTGTAAATGTTTCCATTATTTCTTTGAATTTTACTTTTTAGTTTTTTATTTCTAAATTTAAAAGAAGAAATATAATTTAAATATATATATATAGGAACAAGAGAATGACAAAGATAAAGAGGAATTTTAGTTTTTAGTTTTTTTTTTCTAAATTTAAAAGAAGAAATATATATATATATATAAGGACATGAGACTGACAAAGATAAAAAGGAATTGGCTTCCATATCGGGGGTAGAGGCAGTGAAAAAATTGGTTAATGTGGACTGGAAGACGCTTGCCAAATACATAGAAAAATAATCTGGTAATGCCCCTCAAACATTGCAAAAAAATTATGTGAAAGGGAAACAATTGATTCCCCAACCAGTCTTGGATCAAGAAAAATATCTAGGAGGAAATCAGTGACAGTAAACTCTAAGAATGTGGAACAAGGATCAGAGACTTCCAATTTCCTAGCCACTCCTAGGACACATACTTCTTTCACCATGCCATTTTATCAATCTTTCATTAGTAGCTACAATACGAAGATAGAATACAAGGTGGTTTCAGAGGAAGTCCAAACGATAAATGTTGGGAAAATGTTTGTGAATAGGTTGAAGGAATCATGCCTTCAATGGTTCAAATACCATCTACATTTTGCATTCTCATAGATACCCATGCAACTGAAAAAAGTAGTTATCCATGACATGGAGACTAAATTTTGCATAGGTTGGTTTGTAAAGAAGATAAAGCTATGAATGTCTCAAAACTACAAGAGATTTTGGTGCAACCAAACAAAGAAGATAAAAAAAATTCCTCCTGAGCTAAGGTAGAAAAGAACTTGCCAATTGATGTAAGTGTGAAAGTATGGAAAGAGCTTGTAAAAGAATATGAGAATTCTAATGCACGAAGGAAGTCCAGTGAGGAGAGTACATAGGTATTTGAATTTTCTCAAAATATTATATCAAATTTATTAAACGATATTTAAAATTTATTTGTGCATAGGTAAATTGAATTAGTATATGTTTTAGGACAAGGCCTCCAAGTCTAGGCTTGAGAAACTTCATGCCACACATCACAGTGGCCATAAAGGTTTACAAGCCTTGATCTTTACATTTGTAAGTATATTTAATATTTTTTATTTCCTTGGAAAAAGTAAATGATTGCATATTAATTAGTTTAACTAGTCCATGTACCATGTTTTGACACGAGGAGAAATATGGCTGCCATCCAAAGCAATTTGAAAAGAATATTTTACAAAACAAAAAGTGAAATGATTTTTTAATTTGGATGGAGAATGAGGTATCAATAGCTAAGTTTCAATAACTTAGTTGGATATTGTTGTGTTAATATGTCAATTTTCATATCTTGTGTTGAGTTGTTTATTGATGTGTAGGATGAGTAAATAAAGCTCAAATCTTATGACTACAAGATGACTGTTTATGTGCATGAATAAATAGTAGAAGGATGTAGATGAACTCAATTCATCCAAATTTATGCCTCTTGGTAGGAATTCCTCTTGAATCTCTAATATCAAGTGCTTGAGACTTCCTTGTAGATTTTACCTTTTGTTGCTGCCTTTCCTCTTCACTGTCAGACTCGTCTCTTTTTTCCTTATCTGGATTTCTGGCTTTGGCTTCTAATTCATCCCATGTTTTACCTTCCTCCTCTTTAGAATATTCTTCTTATTCTTCATCCTCCTCTAACTCCACAAGAGATTCATTTTCTGAACCTTCCTCATCTAATTATGATTCCTCTTCTACATCAAAGGGTTCATATCCTTGATTTGACTCTTTTGAATTATGAGAATCGAAATCACTAGCTTCCATATTCAAAAATTCTGAACCACCATCCTCAATAAATTTATCTAGATCATCAGTAATAATATTTAAAATTAGCTGCTAGTTCAAGTTCATTCTTCTTTCATAATACTTTATATCCATGGAGTTCAACCATTCCTTGATGCCGTCAAGTGAAGATTGAGGAATGATGTACATGCAGAGTACATCTCACTTGAAGTATTTGAAAACAATAGCCATATCAAATTCCTTTTTCCCAAGTCCTACTCTCTTAAGGTTAACAATTCTCAATCCCACTAATAGTGATTACTAAGAAAGTTAATTCCACCAACTCTACCAAACAGTTTACCATAGGAACAATAAAATTAGAGGCTTTGAAAGTAATTCTATGAAAACCAAGATCTCTAAATGGTATATCAAACTCTAGTTCAAAATCTTTTAGATGAGGCTGCTCCCATAGCTCTATTACTCGCTTGACAAATCCTTGAAACTCTGACTTCTTAACATTCAAAAGATAAATGGAATGTCCTCAACACCCAGTAGATCTATCAAAACAATCTAACTAAAAACAAATGTTCTCTCACACACAATGAACTAATGGTTGGCTGTCATAGAAGTCAAACTATCGAAGAAAAAACATTGATCAAGTTAACATATATGCATCATTTGCATAAACAACTGAAATGTGTAACAAATGTTAATCAATACACTGAATTTTGAGATGCATTGAAATAATAAAAAAAAAACATGTTTTGGGGAAAATATCAGCAACATGGGGGAAGAAAGCATTAGCCCTAATAAAATAATTTTATGTTGTTCTTTATACACCATCTATAAGTTTTCCTTGGATGATAGTACTAATTTTCTATATGTTGTACCTCTTAAATCTCCTACATGTTACAAATATGGGATAACAATGCACAACTTTGTATCGAGTCTAAAGGCCAAGGAATTATAAATAAGGGTAGCCAAGCTTGATAAGGATGCAATCACTATTACACATATTGACAATCCAAAATAGTCATGTAAAGACAATTGCCTATGAAAACCATAATCAATCAAATTATGCACACTCAAATCTAAGATTGAAAGCTTGAATTTTAGTCCATGCATCTAAGTCCTTGTTGAAGATTGAGGGTGTCAACAACAAAGCTAGAATAGCTCTCCTTAAACTATAGCTAGTTTTAAAGTGCAGTATTTCCAAATTCAAATCCACTTCTTAGCTAAGGAAAGGAGGTAGGATTGTCAGGTGCTACCTCAAATAGATAAGGCCATAGAAAACATTGAAATATAAGATCCAATAAGTGAGACGACATAGTTGTAGACCATAGATAATAAAAATTCTTGTAATGCACAAATTATTGTGATACAAACAAAAGGTGCTTACACATTGGCTGAATATATCCTCATCAAGTGACCAGAAATAAATTTTAAATTTGTAAGTAAAGTCTGATAGTCAAGAAAAACAATCATAAAAATTAGAAGTAAACTTTGGAAGACATGTAGGTGAACTTAATTCATCTGAATTTATGCCTCTTGGAAGACATCAAGATCTCCCCTTCTAAAGTTTTGACCACATCCATTACGTCCACATAAAAATGGAAATCCTTGGTCTTCTTGGTTCCCATGCCATGATATGGTTATGCAAATGAAAATGAAGCAAAGTAATCATCTCCTTCTCTGCCGATTGGAATAATGCATGCTTAAAATTTTGATACATGATATCAACTCTCTCTTTTGCTCTCATGGTTGAATACCAAAATCCATTATGGTAGGCCTCTAGAGTTCCAATCATCTTTCATCCTCTTCCACCAAATTTTGGCTTGATCCACATGGTTGCCAACCTAATTGGCTTTGTTTTTGAAAGTTGAAGTTTCTTTTGAGTCACCCATGTAGCTCTCACTACCTTTTCAAACTCTTTCATTTCTACAGATCATCTTTGGGAATTAATCATTTGTACCACATGGTCGATGTGCTCTGAATCCTTGCATCTTAAGGAAAATTACTTAACATAAATACTAGGGAATTTCAATGTTTCCATTGTAGTTGGCATTAAAGTCGGTACTTGCAACATTGAAAATTATCCTTATATAGGAATTCCCTCCATCTTGTTGGATTGTAACACTCTTGATGGTGGCTACATGAAATTTGATTCCGATTCCTTTTCTACATCAGAGGGTTCATATCCTTGATCTGACTCTTTTGAATTATCGTAATCATAATCACTAGCTTCCATATTAAAAAATTCCCAACCTCCATCTTCAATAAATTTATCTAGATCATCAGCAATACTCTTCAAAATTGGCTACCAGTTCAAGTTCATTATTCTTTCATAATACTTTATATCCATGGAGTTCAACCATTCCTTGATGCCATCAAGTGAAGATTGAGGAATGGTGTCAATGTAGAGTACATCCTACTTGAATTCTTTGAAAATAATAGCCATATCAAATGCCTTTTGCCGAAGTCCTACTCTCTCAAGGTTAACAATCTCAATCTGCCTAATAGTGATTACTAAGAAAGAAAATTCCACCAACTCTACCAAACAATTTACCATAGGAACAATAAAAGAGGAGGCTTTGAAAGGAACACCATGAAAACCAAGCTCTCTAAATGGTATATCTAACTCTAGTTCAAAATCTTTTAGATGAGGCTTCTCCCATAGCTCTCTTACTTGCTTGACAAATCCTTTAAACTCTGTATTGATATTATTTTTCCTATCCATCTCTTGTTGTTCTTCCTCAATTTCATTGGGATTATACATTGAACTTCTTGATCCTCCTAGATTTTAGACCACATCCATTACCTCCACATAAAACTGGACATCCTTGGTCTTCTTGGTTCCCATGTTGTGATATGGTTATGCAAATGAAAATGAAGCAAAGTAATCATCTCCTTCTCTGCTGGCTGGAAGAATGCATGCTTAATGTTTTGATACATTATATCAACTCTGTCTTTTGCTCTCATGGTTGAATATTGAAATCCATTATGGTGGGCCTCCAAAGTTCCAGACATATTTCTTCCTCTACAACCAAATACTAGCTTGATCCACAAGTCTTCCAGCCTAATTGGCTTTGTGTTTTAAAGATGAAGTTTCTCTCAACTCACCAGTATTAGCTGCAGCTTTTTTGAATTTTTATTATGGTATGTGAAATTTGACATGATGTAATGTGATTATGGTTTCATCTCATATGTTGTAATATTATATATATAACAAAAAAATAAATTTTTGCATGAAATAAATTATAACTTTTAATTTTTTTATTTATTTTTGCAGAACACGGGTCTTCCAGAAGATCAAGATGATCCTCAACATGATATAGATCCAAAAAATATTGGTTATGTCAGTATAGATCACATGGTAGAGGATGATTATGACATAGATATAGAAGACATAGAGGTCGATGACAATGATGATGACGATGACGATGACAATGATGATGATGACGAGGACGACAACGACGACGATGACGACGACGACGACGATGATGATGATGATGATGATGAGATAGTTGGTGATAGTAACTAGTGACATTCATGATCATATAGACTACATCATGGATGATTGTTGGTATATTGTTATGATGACTCTTTTCATGGTTACTATCATATGTATCATTTTCACGACCTATATTACTATATTGTTGAGTTGTATCATATTGACATGTATCATTTTCACTATATCATTTGGACATGTATCATCTTGACTTGTATCAATTTGAGTTACATAATTTATCAATTTTATTAATATGATTTTCACTTATGTCGACTGTTGGACATGTATCATTTTGATATGTTTTTGATGTACTAGCATATTTGACTTTCACTTATTTTAATTATATATGATGATGATCTTATCAGTATTGACTTGTCAATTTATATATATTAAAAGTGGTCGATGATTTTTTGATGGATATTTTTTAAGTATGATGATTTTAATTTACTGCTCAGGATGGATGTTGTCAGATTCAATTAAATTATAGATATTTGACTCACTTGTTTTAATTATAGATGATGATCATGTTACAATAATTATATTGTTATTTAATCATATAAGTTAAATAATTAAATTACTTACTCTATAATCATATG